>OY757261.1:8349025-8634877 GCA_963584085.1 Pyrausta aurata
AGCAAATTTAGGCTAATGAAGAGCTATTTTTAAAAGCACTCAACGGCAGTACGCAGGTGGCGTACCTATCTACATTCAGGTAGATAATTTACATAAATACAGAAACTAGAACGATTCTATTTAAATCTAGTCTTATGATCATTTTTGCTACATTATTAATTACATGAATACTTTATGCATTGCTAAATTATTATCTGCGCTAATTCGGCGTAAATTAAGTTGGATGCAAATAATTATAATATCATTTATTTTTACTATCATCTTTGTTTATGTACATGCGTTTCTTCTGATAGATGTAGTTGTTGTTAATTTGTTCAAGGCTTGAACATTATAGATTTACAATGGCTTATGCAAAACTCGAATTCGCAGTAACCGTTGCACGGAACGATCACGCGATCCCGACACAGCGGGCGTCGTTTGCTCATATCCATCCACTTTACTAATTAACTCGGCCACACTCGACCGGAACGTTATTAGAAATTAGGTTCGCACTACTGGAACTGGCGCCGAGCTAACACAACGACACCATTATTGTCCATTATCGCATAACAGGTAATTCTGATAATTAATGTGGATCGCATTTCAAATTATCTCGATGATTACATACATGAAATAACATAATGAGATGTGATGATGATAACATGCGGGTCCATTCAAGTATTTATGTCAAGTATGTTCAATAAACATATAGTTTTTTTCAATATGATATTATTTCGTTCTTGTACCCCACATATATTTTTAGTTCGTTATAAATTAAACTTATTCATTATGGCATATTGTTTTAACTCGTCAAGTATGTGTGAACGAGACACAATAGAAATTCCATTATTATGCGACTCCCGGCAGTCGTTTGATACCTGACTGATTAAAACTTAATTTTCCGAACGTTTTTCGATTTCCAGTCCTACCCTAACCAGAATCAACAACAACAGTAAAAGTAGAAGGTAACTCATTATTTTACCAACCTCAATTTACTCATTGTTCAGTTACAGAAATAATTGGTAATTTTAGCGCTAACCCACGGATGGAATCCTTCCAAAACTATATCTTGACTGTAATGAAATTCGGATCAAGAACTTTGATGGATTATAAATACAGTTGCATATTATTCATATGGCAGATATGGCTCCAGATTAAAAGTGGTCCAGTCGTTTAGATTATCTAGAACGACCTTTACAAATATTCAATGATCGCCAAGGCTATTATTACTTAATTTTATTGAATATGATCGTTTATGTGAGAATTGCCTACAACCTTATGGATAGGATGCTGAGCGAGGTTTTTAAAATTAACAACTACAAATTGGTAAGTAATATAAATATTTGGCTCGATCAGTGATAGCTTAGTAGATATTCAGCATGATAGGACCAGCAACACAACTCCACAATTTGTTTACTTATGTACCTATGGTACAATAAGCAAAAAACTTCCTGCGGATTTCCGTTATATCTATACTAATATTATAAAGCTGAAGAGTTTGTTTGTTTGTTTGTTTGTTTGTTTGTTTGAACGCGCTAATCTCCGAAACTACTGGTTCGCATTGAATAATTCTTTTTGTGTTGGATAGTCCAGTTATCGAGGAAGGCTATAGGCTATATTACATCACGCTACGACCAATAGGAGCAAAGATATAGTGGTAAATGTGTAAAAAACGGGAGAAAGAAGTCACTATTCCACGCGGACGAAGTCGCGGGCAAAAGCTAGTCAAAGTATATTTCGAATTCAGTGAGTAAAACCAACGACGGGTTGTAACACGGTTACCGGCAGCATTTTAAATAGGTTAACAACTCCGTAAGCCGGCCATGTGTTAAAAAGGCGTAAAACTGGCGCGACTCATGCAAGAAAACTGTAATCGCGGGCGATCCAGAAAGCTTTGTATTCGAGGTGTTAACGACTAACCGAGGCAGCATCCACAGAGGCGCATGCTGGGCGAGCGGCGGGAGGCGCGCGCTGCGGCCCGCCGGCGCGCTGCATTACCGGACCATGAGCGCCTAGGACCAGCACCCCGCACACTCACGCGCACCTTCAACTCCAAACGTCCTATTTTGTTTACGATGCGGCTTACTGATGATAAAAGACTTCATCTTTTCGTACCCACGCAACGAGAAGTCCCAAAGCGGCCATTGACGATAGTTCAAATGACGAATATCGTCATAGATAGAACATTTCCCAGTTTCACGAAAAGTTTACAACTGATTCCATCATAACATATATGTTATTGAAAGTAGACAGAAAGCGACTTGGCAAAGTAACTAGACGATGAATTTATACGCCTTCAGAAGTAGCAGACAAAATAATCAACACGTTGTAGGCAGGTCACGTTTCAATTGAAGGAGTAGAGGTCAATTATTTTGAGCGAGAAAACACAAGTCATTTCTCAGAGACATCCATTCCATACATATTTGAAATGTCTTCCTCCAAAATGTGACTACCATTCCTAGTCTAGTAAAATCGGCATGTGATCAGAATTGTGAAACTTTTTCGATATAATTAAAATGGTTCAAACAAAGATAATATGTCAAACTAAAGAATGTACATAGTCACTAATAAGAATAAGAAGAAGAATAAGCAATCCTAATCAACTTAAATAAGCTATCCTGAAACTGCGTAGACTTACAACAACCTTCAAAAGGCGTAGCCCAATGAGGTGAAGAGTTTATTTTGATGTTTTGTTAGCGATGCTAACATACCAAAGAAACTTATCTTACACGATCAAGGAACGCACACACGCGTAAGAATCTAAACATACAGGCATAAAGTCGACACAGATCACGTCTTGAACGAACAATGCAGTTGTTAAAACGGATGTACTAGTTAATGATGCGAAATAAAGGAATAAATGTGCGGGAGCAGCGCATGCGCGCAGGACAACGTCGCTCGGGTTACTGCGTCGCGACGGCGGAGGCGGCGGCGCCGGACCATCTAAATCGGGATCTCGCAACTCTCACAGCGACTCAAATACCTTGACTTCCTCAATATTACATTGAACCCGTCGACCACGAGACCGCCGAGCATACGTCAATCGACGCCCACTGAACTTCTTCGATAATTTACTTCCCACGACAGATCGATACAATACAATGCGAACTTTATTAAAAGTTAGCTTTGTTTTTTTAAAACAAAAAGTTTAACTAACATTGAGCTCCGTCCGATGTAATACGTTAAAATGTCTTATTTTAAAATGATAGGTGTCACATTTATACTGATCCTTCGAGTTAAAATATACTATTAGATAAAGTAAATACACCAGATAAGACTCTAACGTATTTAGGTTTTCGTGCTAGCCGAATAGAATAACAATACTAACTTTAGTTATCCATAACAACATAATAAAAAATATATACATACCCGGCGAAGGTGAAGTGTGGAGCGACGGCGGAGGGGAAGAATAAACGTGGTGATGGACCGGAGAAGCTGACGGGGATGCGAGCGGCGAACGAGTGACTTCATCCACTTCTGTTACTCCTACAGGAGATTCCGGGGTCGAAGAACGGCGTTTAATTTTATCTTCCCAATCAGCGTCATACTGCACAGCTTCATAGCCATCATCTTCCAAGCTAGTAGTGTCGGATGGCTTCGGCGAAGATTCCATAGCTTGGTATTGCTCTGGACTTAGCGAAATAGGTAAGTCACGGTCACTGCCATCTTTTGTTTCATGATCACCATAAATACGTGGTGAAGTAGGTGATTTAGGTGATCGATTGCTCGGCGATGGGCTTAATTCTATATTCCTGTCTTGAGTATCTGACGTCACTACAAGTGCTTCATCTTGAGGAGATGGTGATTTCAAATGCTCTCGAGTGAAACTATCATCTTCTCTGGATTGTGCGAATATAGGAGACTTTGGTGATCTAGGTGGGGGCGAAGGTGGCGACTTCTTATATCTAGGAGCGGGATCTACCGCCGATGGCACGGGCGCCGGAATCTTTGACGTTGGCGATTTTAACTCTCTTGATTTCGATAAAACGTTTGAAGAATGTACATAGTCACACGGTTTATATGAAGATAACTCATCTTTTTGTTTATAAACATCCTCACTTTCGAATTCTGGAGATATTGATGAACGAGCTTTTGGGTACACTTTATCACTTATTTCATATTGTGGTATGATTGGCTCTTGATTTGTTTTTGCTGGAGAACTTATGTTATCTCTTCTTACAGCCGGCGATGGTATTTCTGATCGCGACTTAGGTGACACCAAGTTACTGGACTTAGTTAATGGTGACACAGGAGCTACATTTTTGACAGGACTAGGAGATTTTGCACTAGGTAAACTTCTATTGACTAAGTTAGAAGGAAGAGTAGTCGGACGTTCAACTTGAGAATCACCGGCACAAGGGGACAACGGCGGAGAGTACACTCGTGATGGAACTACACATTTTTCAGTTCCTTCTGGCGATTTTCTATCTTGATAACCACTCGCATATCTAGAATCAGACTTGGCTTCGTGTTCATGTCGCGATTGGCGATTTTTATTAAAATGCGCCGTCCAATTTCTCTGTTTTTCTATAAGCTCTTTATTAAATCTTCTGTCTGGTTTCTCAGGTTTCGGTAAGACGCTCGGCTTGGCAGGTTTAGGCGGCGGTTGCGCCGCACCATTGGCTATTAGCCGATCGCCGTTGATCGCCGGCGCCGCAGCGGGCGTCGGAGTTATGATGCGGCGCGGGGGACTCACGGACCCGGCAGAACTGGACCGAGACCGCGCGGGCGCCGACGGCGGGACGCCCCGCGTGCCGGCGAAACTTGCAGCCGCGGATGGTGACTTCTCGATTCTGAAGCCACGGTTTTCCTCACCCAATTTCTCGAAAAGAGCTCTCGCAGTATTGAACCTGGCCAGATGGCTCTCGGTTCTGACAACCGTCACGTCGCTACCGCGCATTTCTTCTTCTTCTTTAGACGGCATCCCTTGAAAAATATTTGCAATTTTTGAAACTTTAGTGCCTGTATGTCTCTTCTTACACTCCTCCATGCTATCCGGGTACGCCCGTTTTAATCCAATCTGAAATAGGAATTTCTCAATGTAAATAAACTCTCACACAATCTTGAATTCTAAAAAATAAATGGGACGCGGTTGTAAAAAATGATAAAATCTGATAAGCGATGTGCGAAGTACGCACACAGCGCAGGTGTAGCGCGCTCGCGACGGGCACTGGCGCGGCCCGGCTTGATATTGTTCTCCGCGTAATTTAGCTTGAGATAGCGATAGCGCTGATAACGATGTTATGTTATTATTTAAGCAACACCAATCCCACTGTTTATATCTAAATTTTAATTAGCTAACTTAAAATCGAAATAAATACCATGCAAACTCGTCACTTCTTACAACTCAAGTTATGCAGAAAAAGATAATTAAACCAAAACGCTTCAGTTAATTAATAAAAGTGAGCATAAGCATATTAGCGGTTTGACCGACTTTACTTAAAGTATTTATTGGAATGAAACCAAGATGTGCTATATGCAAAAAATACCAATAAGGTTGTTTGAAAAAAACTCCGATGTGTTACAATAAATATGTATAATAATTTAGAACCCAATCAGTGCGAAATAAATCAAAGTGTATCATAGACTTCCAAGGAAATGTTTTAAATATAGGTAGGTGTCACCGAGTAATGAAGATAGATAAGATTTCACAGATAAGGATTCAATCGGTAATTACCGCGTATGGAATGGATTCATTGTTTCAGTTCTAATTATTTTAGACGATCGACTTTATTTTCAAGATTATTTCACAATGGAGAAATATATTGTAGTATTCTTTACGTTATTGTGTTTGGTGTGTTATTCAGTGGCTAACCAGTGTCAAATAGCACAACAATGTGTAACAGATTATTCTCAATCAGATTGCTTTGGACAAGAAGTTCTAGAGCAGAACAGTGTAGTATTTGGTTGTTGTCCCATGTGTCGCCTGGCCACCAACCCATTACCACCAGGTAACAATGAAAGTTCATACGATATTTCAAGTAGGTAAATAAACAGGATTTAATACCGGTAGAGGAAATAAAAACCAACTTCAGGAATCGACGTATTACCTCTTTGCAAAATATCCGATTTCTTTTTACATTCATCAGCTGGATTACAAATACCTAGCTTTGAAATCTACCTACGTTGGCAAAAAACATGAATAATACGTGTGTTGATAACGGACGAATTGTTTTCTCTTTAACTACCACAGGATGACGTATAGTCGGTGCGATGTAGAATGTGTGCACGTTTAGTTGAAAACTACAGTTCCGGCATTTACATATACGTTTATTATACATATTATATTGTTATTAGAAGCTAGGGAAGATTATGTGTATTTAAAAATGAATAGCAATCAAATCTATTAATCAACTTTATAATAATTTAGAGATAGGAGTGCCGGGACAATCGGGCTGCGCACCCCCATCCAACTGTCTACCAAATGGACATTATGCTCCTGTTCAATGTAAAGGCGATATGTTTACAGGAAGGTATGTCAAAATATAGAAAGGGTACTTTCACCTCTAATTCTTTGATAACATTCAATAACAGTATTTTTAATCGGTTAATTTAAACAATGACAAAAGTCTTTGCAAGTCTATCAGTAAAAAAATTAATGAATCACACCATAATAGGTAATATTAAATATGAAATTGGTATCACGTGCAGCTTTAGATTTTATAGCATAGGTACTGATTTTCAACAGGTGCTTTTGCTCTGACGAAAAAGGGAAGAGGATATTTGGCCAAATGTGGAGAAGTGATGCAAGTGAAATGACATGTGGTGAGTTATAGGAATAAACTTGTAAACGGCATACCCATACCTGGCTCGGCATTATGTGTAACATATTTAACTATTGATGGTGAATCAAGGTATACGTAGAACCGGTGAGTTATTGTTACTATTGGTAGTAGTCGTTCAATGGGTAGAAGAACAGTAATTTCACATAATGCTTGGCCGTGATGTGCTTGTACAATCACTTAAAACACATTGTTAACAGAAATCTTAGTAATATGCTATTGAAATTGACTTTTTATAAACAGTAAACGTAAGTAAAATGAAATTTTTGAAAATATTTTATAAAAACATACAACAAAAAACTATAATTTTCGAATGTCTACTCAAATGTCAGAAAGACTTGTTATGTCAATGTCAATATAAAAAAGTTCAAACAAAAAACCCCGAACAGTTCCAACAAACATGCGCGGGTACTACCCTTTGTTCTACTACCCTACCCTTAAGCACGCTATAGTGCAAGTCTGGGGCACCAGTACTAGTGGCACCAGGTAGCCCAATCTATCCATACCACTAAATATTTTAGCATTCTGGTGGAATTAAAATTTTAATTATAACATTGTTTTTATCTATCAGCCTGCAGCAGACGTAGAGCTGAGCTAGAAGTCACAGAAAATAGGGGTGTCACACTCCACTGTACCAGAAATGGGGACTACGAGCCGTTGCAATGCGACAATGGGTTGTGCTGGTGCGCCCAACCCAAGACAGGACAGCCGACGGCCGGCCCCGTCCCTGAGGTCGACATGAAGAATCTCCCGTGCTGTAAGTTGCTGAGACTTCAGTCGTAATGTGTACCTACTCAGTTAGCTTCCCATAGTTCAATTAAGACTATAAATAAAATACTTTTTTCTCTTGTCCTAGCTATACATACATATAACAGCTTTACTCTTCTCTTTTCTTGCCACTAAAACTTTATTTGCACCGCCTGTATTTTCTCTGCTAACACCTATGGTTGACTGGGAGAGAAAGCTTTTGGCATTAAGTCCGCCATATGTACAATATTATGTTTTGTGCATGAAGTTTCAAATAAATAACAGCAAATTTTGATATAGTAATTAAATTTTATTTGTACACTGTACAACAGATAGCTCATCGGTGATAGGAGAGCAATATCTGCGACGATGCGAAAGTATAGTGCATGCACTGGCAACCGTTCATCGCGAGCAATCGGAACACGGGACTAACTTTTTGGGAAACCCTGATACATTCTGCGACTATGACGGAAGTTACGGACCATACAGCATTAGAAATGGCATGTAAGTAATAACCATAAACCGTGGGGGCGATATTGTAAAATAGTGATAATTTGGCATAATTTAAAAATAATGTTCATTACTAGTATTTACTTTAAGTACATATTTGTTACAGATCATACTGCGTCGGCAGAGATGGTGAAATTCTGGGTTCATGGCAGATAATGGCTAGTGACATGGGAGGCACAATGACATGCAGTAAGTACCCACGTTAGCTAACAATATGCAGCTATTAAACACAATGAAATCATCTATCACAACTTTTTAAAAATATGAGCCGAAAATACAAGCTGTGCAAACTGAAAATGTCCGCATTTACGGAGACACAAGTCATACGATAGAATGTGCGTGATCTGCAAAATTTAATTGAAACTGCTAGTTGCGAATGCGACAGAGATGGGATAGTCGCAGTCAGTCGTAGTGCGACCGTTAGCATGGCACATTCGCATTGTGTCACGACGCGACCGGTTGGCGGCCGTGACCCTGTTCCCGATACCGCATGTTAGGGCTTTATCTTTTACTTTAGTGTCTATTCATTCATGTGCGTCTAAGATTTCTATACACAAGCACCAAAATGTTTACGTACTAACGGAATGAGAAGTGACAAACAATGGACAAAATTTTCTTCGTAATAGACAGTCAACTTCATGAAATAGGATTTGAATTGTTTTTCTCATATTTAAATTGTTTCAGTAGATCACTAGTAATAGTTACTTTATAAAAAAATAAATATGCGCCAGACAACACACCAATTGTCTGGTTTCGTGGTAAGGAATTTTCTTCCTTGTGTTACGAAGTACCAGACAACGATAATGACGGGGGCGTCTCCCATAAATACTTAAATACATATAACATCCATGACTTAGGTACAAATGTTCGTGCTCATCACACAAACATTTGCCCCTTGCGGGATTCGAACCCGCGACGGCCGGCGTAATAGTCAGGCGCGCAAACCAATACACCAAACGCGTCGTCGTTATAAAAGATTCTGATCGACTACTAACAACTCTAGTAAAAACGTAAATTGATATTGATAACCCTAACTCTTCACTTCACCAATTCTACCGGATCAGTAGGAAGGAATGCGGAGCTTGCGACTCTTGACGCTTTATGTTAATTTATCAAAAAGGAAATCATAATATATGCTTTCACTGTATTAAATAAGTATCGTTTACCAAATTAATCAATGAATGCTATTAAAATACTTTGAAAAAGAAAAATACTTATTTCGTTAAAGTGACACCAAGTTATACTTTTTTTAACCTTAGGTCGTGCTACCAAAAAAACATTATATAGATAGAATGATAATAAAGATTACATAAAATATACGAAAGTTTATAGTATGTTAAGTACCTACCTGCTAGCTAGGAGATTCGTTTGGAATGGTCAAGCTGTTTAGATGAGCGAGGTGCGCAGGCGGCGACAGCTCGCAATACTTAGCCATATTTGGAAACGTGGGATTGGAATACCCTGATTCACACCAAATCTTTATGTCTACTTTGTTTCAAACCGGGCCTACTAAGTTAAATTAATACATTGAGTAATATTCGTGTAGGCAGCGATCTCTCTTTTTAATCGACTTAAAAAAATAAGGAGATTCTATGTTCGTCGCGTATGTATGTTGTTTATGTTACAGTTGAGAGATGGTCGTGATGATTAGTGCTTCCAAATATTCAATTTTAGTAGTAACTAGTTATAAACACGTACTTTACTGTATTCTACAGCTTTGGTTTAATTAAAGGTTTTTATTTAATATTCTAGGCATGAGTTAGTTTTATCAAAACGTAACTGAAAACCGATATGACTTACATATCGATATCATATCGATACCCTTAACTACGTAACAGTTATATTAAAAACTATAAAACCGATGCAAACGCAAAACTTATATTCGGATACAAGTTATGAAAAACCATAACGGTACGACAAAACGCAAACTACGCAAAACTATATCGTAGCCGAAACTTCGTTGGCTCTCCATATTCGCGCCGTCCCTTTTACTCGCGCATGCTTAAATAGGAGTACAAGAGATGAAGCGAATATGATATCGGTATCGCTGTCGGTCGGTGATTATCAGGGTCAATCAACTTTTCTTTGTCTTTTCGTGTCCCAAGTGTTCAAAAGCAATTTTCAGGAAAAAATGACTTAATTCAATATATTTTATGAAATAAACTTATACTTAGATCATTAAGAAATATGAAAATATTTTTTTGATAAACATTTTAATTAAATTTTTCGTTTTTGGCTAGGTGACCCAGGGGACAATTTTGGGCTCCCATACAAAAATCTGCTGTCCCCACGGCAAGTTTCTCTCTAATTTTTAGGTCTGGTGTGAAAAAACTGTATAACAGCAGATAAATCTTATATGGCATCCCAATCAACAAAGCTCATAGTTTCACGTGTTTAAAGAGACGTCCGAAAAATTTAACGATTTTTTAGGTATTTTGACTTTTGAAATTGTGTCCCTCGGAGTGCAGTTATTTTGTTGTCCCCTGACTTACTTATCTTATATTTAGTATTATGTTTTAAAATGGCATAACTAAAGCTTGCACCTATCAGAAAACGGTCTAGGTCTCACGTGACCATGTCCATTATTCTCGCGACTGATAATTTGCTCGGCAAGTTCATCCGCCGTCAGAGGTGACGCCAAGTGTACGTTTACTGTTCCGCTGGCAACCACGCATTTTCCCAAGTATTTCTTTTATTTTTCATACTATGAACTAAAATGCAATAAGCAATATGGTCTAATATCACGTGAGAATATGAATGAAAGTGAATTGGTGGTTAATGGCATGTTTATATTTTTTTAAAGGCTAAATGTCTTTGGAGTTACTGGTCCCCTTCCTCACTATTTAGGTGACTCAAGAGACAAATAGAGGTAACACCAGAGACAAAACGCGGTTATTGTATCAATAAAGTGTATTTAATCATACAATAATTAGTTTTTGCTGTAATAACTTGTAATTTAATATTGTTTTAACAATATAAAGCCTTATTATAGTGGTTTTTCTTATCCCATCTTGCCGTCTCATTAAGTAAAGTTCAACATATAACTTCCCTAAAAGCTGATTGATGTATAGCGTTTTACTATTATTTCTCCAAATAATAAAGTCTGAAATATTATACCCATACCTGTTACAATAATACTTAGTAATTTTAGCCAATTTTTGATTATAATCAGTATAAATGTAATCTGTTACTCAGAGAAATGATATCACACACCGATGCCAAAACACATAGGCGCTGTAAGAGAAAACTTACAAAAAGATCGAGAGAAACAAAAAATACGTAATATCAAATGTGGTGCGTAAATTACGTAATACATAATTCAGGCGAAGAAAGACCATGTCTGACTTTAATCTATTCTATTTGCCTAAAAAGCCCGGGTCCTATGTAGTAATCAATACCATCGTTAACAGCCCTAGGTTGTCCATTGCTAATAATAAACCTTCCCATAGTTTTCTATAGAGACCAGTTGCAAGCAGTTAAGTTGCAAGTCGTCTTCCCATCTCACCGGTGAACTCTACTCTTTTGATAAAAGATCTTCAATCTAGAACTTTCTTTCTCGAAGTTATACCCACTTAGTTGGATCATTTGTCCCACCTAGACTCGACGAAGCAATTGTCACTCAATTCAAGAGTTGGTTTCCTTAGCTGTACGCATCAGAAATGTAGATCGATAACATCTGGTGCTTAAAACTGTTATGACTATGACATTAGGGAACCACGTTCACGTCTTGTGTTCAGATACTGAAAAGGGGATTGGCTTCGAAATTCATTAAACTTCTTAAGCAGCTTATGCTGACTAAGTTCAGCATCCCCCAACTCTTGTGGCTCGGTTCCGAATCCACACAGTCAGTTGGTATTTGGGAAATCCTCAAAATAATAATGAAGTCCATGCAATATCAAACCTGCGTTTAAAGAGTTGAGGAAGTTGCTTTGGAATGAAGTATTGCTGACGTTGGAGATAATTTCAAGTTTTTAGCTGATGTTTAGGATATGGATTTGATAAACTGTCTGAAGTTGAGATTGGTTTTCAGCCGGAAGGTCATCCAATCTCAACTTCAAAGAAGCAGAAGGTATTCAGTCACTGAGACAGATACTCAGGTGATCAGGCACAGGGAAATTTCCTATAAATCCCTTTTAAGGGATAGAGGTGTTACATTTCAGCCCAGATTCGGGAGGACGAGCTGTTTTAGGGCAATTACAAGACACAAAACCCCAGAAACTTTATGCCCTACCCGTTTTTCCGAAATAATTAAGAGCCTCTTAGATAGTTGCCAGTTGCATTATATGAATAGCTTGAGCGAGAATGATCTCTTGATTCAATAATATTATTCAGGCTTATCCTCTACTGAGGTTAGCCCAAATTGAAGTAGAGAAATGACAAAACGTACTGCTTAACCTTGAAATAAGATGATACGGTTGTGATTTCTGTCTTTTCTTACAAAGAAAGGCATATACATTTGTTATGCTTGTAAAACTTTTTGATAAAATTGTTGTTTATTTGCATAATATTGTCTCTTGGGTTACATATTGTCTCCTGACAAACCATATTGTCCCCCAGTTTTTGCGCAGATTTCTGTGTTTTATTTCACTGACAAGTATTGTACCACGAAAAATATAATGTAGAACTTTAAAGGTTTATGAGATAAGTTAGCCCAAGTAGTATTTTTATTATGTGTCTGTTTTCTAAAGAATTATAAGAACTTTTAGGATTGGTTTTTGGATTAGTGACTCAAGAGACATAGTTTTCAGGTATATAAAAAAAGTCTTAATAGTTAATAAATATGTGGTAACTGATTTAGAATGTTATTAAATAGATCTTGCTAAGACAGTTATTTATGTACCGATTTTTTGTTATTTTATTGGTCAAAATAACGGTCACCCAGGGGACTGATTTTTAGGTCCTAAGCTGGACTGAGATAATTTACTCATAAATCACACATCAAAATTCGTGCCCTTTCTTGGATTATGATTGATTAATAATTGAGGAACACGGATCTTTTGTAAAAATCATGATCCCCTTAACTTTTTTATTTCTCTCAACTTTTCACGTTGGGACAAAGAAAAGTTGATTCACCCATCATCTTCCTTAGTGTATTTGCAAAAATGAACGTAATATCATTGCAGTAAGGTTGAGTTTGCACTGTAACTTTTAATGTTTGTTATTGCTTGGTGTATTTGGTGACATATTAGGTAAATATTTTTTAGTTTCGGCGTGTCCTTGACCTCGAGTGGCACGTGCGTGCTGTGGTCGATTTGTTTATTGCTAAGATCTTTGTTTGTTGAATGTTGATGATGCAATTGCAAATTAGTGCAGTATCGTATATCAATAATTAGTGTTAATAGACGTTTAATTAGGTGTAGTATTGTATATTATAAATCCCGGGATAGTTTCATCTGATATTATCTAAAAACGGATATTGATATCGATATGCATACTACATATCGGTTATATACGGGTTTGCCTTGAAAAACGAAAACGCCCATGCTTAATATTGACTTATTTTATCAAACAGATTGCGCTCGCGACGTAATGATCCACTTCCCAGAGCGCGGCATGTCGGTGACGGAGACGTGCCAGGCGAACGGCAACTACATGCCCAACCAGAACGTGGGCGACATCTACTACTGCGTCGACACCGACGGCTACCCCACCACGGACTTCTTGGACGAGTGGCCCGCAGATGAATGTAGGAGTTTCGCTATGTTGTAACTTTTTTATAAACATGTAGCAAGAGAGCCAGAAAGTTACCTGATGCAGCCTAGCATAATCTTTCCCCTTTTATGGAATCAACTAATTAATACCCTTTCCCACTGCACTTAGTTAAAAAGGTTGTTTTTATGACTAACTATGAAATACATAAAATGCATGCATTAAAGTATAATGTATAACTCTTCTGTAGGTCATTATTTTATGTTTGTGAATGTACGTCAAAGGTGGTCTGGAAGAGATCGCTTTTAGCGATAAGACCGCCTTAGTTGTACATTTATTTTAAGTCTTTAAATTGTAACTTACTTTGTGCTTTGCAATAAAGAGATATTATTATGTCTAGGTCTACTGGTTTCACCGATTCTATAAACCACGATTAGTATTTAAATAATATGATGTTACGAAGATAGTACAATTAGGCACACTTGCTCATGTCAGTATTAGCTTAGTTCTTTAGGGTAAAATCATCATATGGCCCAGCGCAGTCAATGATGATGATGATTACACAGAGCTACTAAGCTAATCCTGTAATGCGCAAGCGCAAGTATAGCAGTGTCATCTCGGATCAATGGCTAAGTAACGCAACGCTAAATGAAAAGTTATAAACTTGTAATCGATACTAATTAATAAAATGGATTAGTCATGAAGTGACATACCTACCGGAAAATAGTGTACTCGGTAGGTGCCCAAAGCGTGTAGCAGCGCATGTGAGCCGCCGCGGCAGGCGCGCTGCCCGCTCGCCGCGCGCGCTCACCCATCTGGAACACACGGGTTAGGTTACCGACACTGGCCACACCGCACCCCGCGGAAGGTCGCCACTGACCAACATGTCTATTACAACCACACAGATTCAAATATCAAACCTTACCAACCGATGCTCTTAAAAGTGCATTGGTTTGTCATTAAAAGAGTGAGTTTTCTATGAATGAATTGACTTTCCCGCGTAGAAAATCGCTAGATGCCGCCTTTTTGCAACCAGAACTCTCTAAACTAGTAGGGATAGTTAGATAGATGTAGGGACTATCCAACGTACAGTAACTGGGCTGAATTCTATGAGCCGCGCCGGTCTGTCTGACATAGCTACTTGTTCTGCGAGTGAAGAGAGTCGTTAATAGAGGTTGCATCGAAGGGTTCATCCGCCCCTCCACTTGAGCACGTCACAACCCTACTTGATAGCACGCGACCGCGACAGAGTGTACGGCAAGTACCGCTACACGTGAATACGGACGGCGATATTTTTAGATCCGTGACAAGCATGAAACTCATTGAAGCTTTTTCTTTAAAACAAAAGTTTTTATTGCATTCACATTTCTCACTTTTGAATACTGAATCTATGTATTTCTGTAGCCACTTTTCAAGCATTAAAATATTTTTTGCAAGCAATAGATAGAATAAAAAATTTACATTGTTTATGTATGTACAACCATGCAAAGCTTATGTTATGGCTTTTTACTGACTACAAAAAAGGAGATTGATTATATTCATTTGGAGTTGTTACATGATAATGAGTTGCTGCACTTAGTGTACAAAAATTTGGCATAATGTACCTACCAACTTTAAATGTTAATTAGTAATTTCTCCTAAATAAACCGATTAGTTAGACAGTTATTATTTAATACCTATAGATATACCTATTACAAATTACAATTTGAGAGTGGTGGTACTTCTTACCCGCGAAGGCTAAGTAGTAAAAAACTACATCTAAATTCATTGCCAAAAAAAATTGTGTAAATGTTACTTTATATCACGAAATAATAAATATTAATAAAAATAAAATAACTATTATTATGAATATAAATATTAAATATTTGCACACACACATTATTATACAGGGTGGCTTTCAGAATAGGCCAACATGGATTAATAGTTATTATTTTTTATTTTTATTAGATTACACACATACTGACTGGTAGAGAATGCTTTTGGCATTAAGTCCGCCATATGTACAATATTATGTGTTCATAAAGTTTAAATAAATAAATAATTGAACTATGTTGCCAAAATCTTTTTTTATCATTAATTTCAATAGTTTTGTAAGAAAATAACAATATTTTAATTTTTTTGGCCTGATAAAATTTTGCTCAAGTCTTTCAAGATGTGTTGAAAAAAAAAATACTGTAAAGTTTGTGCCCAACAGCTTAAAAACTTCTATATTTAATGCAAATTACAAAATACTATACTCTGATTTTTAATTAGATAGACCAGAATGACAGCTTCAATCTAACTTTTAATTTTTTAAAGCTATAAAGAAACGTAATACATATTTTAACAGTTTTTGTAAGGAGTAGAAAAATCTAGGTTTCTCTTGCAATAACAATATTCTTACCTATTTTGACTTTTCAATACATTCTATAAATTAATTCATTGAAATATAATAATTATGATTTTTGTAGGATTCTTGATTTTTATAATAATATTTTTGATAAATATTTTAAAATCGATTATAAACAACAATTGAATGAAATTGAAACTTTAAATTTGTTATGGACCACCACTACTTTTAAATAACGAAAAAGTGGCCTCCCACCATATGTCATTTTGGGCTATCTAATTAAAAATCAGAGTATATAATAGTGCTACCTTCCAGTTACACTCAATACATTAGTAAGGGAGGCATTTTTTTGAAAATATTGCTTAATATTTTACTTCTCTCAGGATCATAATAAAAGCTTACAGTTCGTAATTAAAATGTTATCAGCTAAAACTCAAACAGCAAATAATTTCAGTCATTGCTAATTAATAATAATCAAAATTAGCACGACAATAAATGTAGGTCATAAAAGGCAATTAGCAGCAGCTACCAGGCTCCCGGATGGTTACCTGGCCGATAAAAAGGTATATAAACTTTGATTTTATGATTGTCCAATAATTTTGACGTTTTTTTAAAAACAAGCAGTAGACTCAATTCTGGCAACTTAAAATTAAGTAACGTCCCTTTTTCTTCCAACTGAATGAAAAGGGACCTGCTAATTTACATAGCACAATCTTTCTAAGGAAGAGCAGATTTTCATTAAACATGGCTAAGAACACTAGGGATATTGGCTACACTATCAGTCTGGCGTCAGTCCAGGCTATCAGTCAGAATAATCTACAAATGATCGTAAACCTACACGGACTGGACTGATGCTGGACTGATCCCAGTTTAATTTTCATCAGTCTAGACAGTAGACTGATGAAAATTAAACTGGGTTCATTTTCCATCATTCTGGCATCTATCCTGTCAATCCAGACTGATGGACTTGACCAACCAACGACTGAGCATGTAACCTTTGTTTTAGACAGCCAACATAATTCACTGATTGCTAATCATATCTATATCATATCTATTTGACTTCCAACTTTAAGCCCAACAAAAATTAATTAAGGTTATATAATTAAAAACTTTTACAACCCAAATCATGTAAAGTATGAACATATATAAGTAAGTATGAACATGTTTTTTAAGATATTAAAAAAAGCGGTTTACTTATTAATTTCTTAGTTTAAAAAAAACAAGGGTAGGTACAGGCAGGTTAGAAATTAACAGTAAAATGAAAAAAAAAAACAGGTAGTTTTTAAAACCTTAAATGCAATGGGTGGAAGGTCTTGTAAGAAGAAAACCCCCAACTCTAATAAGACTAATGTCCATGCTAATGAAATAAGATACCTTTATTACTAGAAGTTAATCAGAAATTGATACTGACCTTAAATTAGCGTCACGTTTTCTCCAGCTTGCTGCAATCCGGTTTGCCACATCAATGCCAATTTGTACCACATATCATAGATCAATGTATCACAATATCACTGCACCAATTATTAATACTACATACACTAACTATCCACAAACTACAATCACACGCCCACGAACCAGTGTACACAAACAACAGCACTAAAAGCTATTTCTTAAGTTTAGGTACACTAATAAACGTCAATACCCGGGGATGAACTAGATACACATAAAAAATAGTGTTCTATTACTCGTTAAAATGCAGCGGAATGGTCGACCGTAACGTCGAATAAATAAACTACCTTGCTGAAGTTACGCCAAGAGTTCATTCATGAAATAAAATAAATACTATTTTTTTCCCTGCTGGCTGGGCCGTGCCACAGAGTGCCAGGCTTTTTTTCCGTCCGCCGCGATCGGTCCGTCCGTCCGTCCCGTTCTTCTCCATTACCATACCACCATAGACAAAGCAGACGAAGAAGCAACGAAGCAAGCTCGCTTTTTCGGGTTGGGTCCATCCATACATAGTCGATAGCTATGTCGCAGGCAAATCGTATAATTCCGCCGTTTACATATTATGGCGTCGTCAGTTTATAAACGCACGCGGTTTCGCAAAATGCCGAAGGTGATAATGTTAATTGTTCAATTTTTCGACGGTGGTTGATTAGTTGATGACGATTTAGGGTGACCATGAAGTAAATCATTTTTGTAAAATATATTTTTAAAATAACAACAGCAATGACTTTTACACTGTCAGGGCATTTTTTTATTATTTTAAGTATAAGATATTTTACAACACAACACTAATACTCATTCATTACATCATATTTTTTTACCCATAAATTATTATACTCCTGGGTGCAGGGTGGCAGGTGTCCACCGGACACCGAACACCGTAACGTTCTTCAGGTGCCGCATAACCTCAAATTTTTTTCCTCATTGTTTCTTATCGTCCCCGTTAGAGTATCGTACAATTTTTGTATTTCATTATTAAAACGTCTTTAAAAACATTATAACCACGCGTAACATCAATAACACACTTAGTATTTCCACTGTTTTTCAATCACATTTCATATATGAATTCACCACCTTCACCACACGTCATTTTTTTTACACTCGATAGCGACACCTGTGGTACGAAAAAGAACCAAATCCTAAAATTTTCTCGACATTGAGTTTCAATTGTATATTAAATGTTGATGTCTCGGCATTACACATTTTGCCTTCGGCATTTTGTAAAACAGCAAACGTTTATAAACTGACGACGCCATAATTATGTAAACGGCGGAATTATGCATTTAACCTGCGACGGAAATATCGTATATTTCGTTATCTTTCGTACCAACAATGTAATGAAAACATACATGTGATTGAAAAACAGTGGAAATACTACATGTGTGTGATTGATGATACGAATGGTAATAGTGATTTTAGAGACGCGTTTTATAATTAGTACAAAAATTGTACGATACTCAAATGGGAAACCATAAGAAATCCGGCACCTAACGCTAAGGTGTCCATGGAATCTGGGACTTGAGACACTGCAGAGAATAATAAATTATTGGTAAAAAAATATGATGTTATGAATGAGTATAAGTGAAGTAGACAATCTTTTTATAAAGAAAATATTGCCGTAACAGTCATTGTAATTGATTTTAAAAAATATATGTAGCAAATCTGATTTACTTTAAAAAATATATATATTTTGGAATTTTTACTAGTTACCTTGATAAGTCCTTTTTGTCCAACAAAACTGCTTTTATCATGGTCCCCCTTAATTGTCATCAACAAACCACCCGTTGTCAAAATTGTGATAACTGGACAGTTGACATTTTGCCTTCGGCATTTTACAAAACCGCGAGCGCTTATAAACTACGACGCCATATGTAAACGGCAGAATTATACGTTTTGCCTGCATTTCCACTGTTTTTTATTCACATTATCACATTCATGTTTTTATCACTTGAGGCCCTTTTATTATATGCTCAATCCAAATCATGGTACGGAATAGAACTAAATTCTACAATTTTCTCAACAGTATGTACAAGTTTTAATAGTAGATAAAATGTGTAGGCAATGTTGGCATTCATTATACAGGGTGTTACAAAAGGCTTAAAGAAGCCGAAAACCATGTATTCCCCTATTCATTACGATGATTTTTCTCGAAGAAACTTTACCTGGGAAATGACGCGTTACTGTGATATTGACAGTCAAAGTGAACATTTCTGATCAGTTTTTTAAAATCTTCTATCAGTACTACTAACAAGTGTTTTCCTCTAAAAAATGTGTTCGAGCGCTCCGCACGCGTTTACATTGCGGCTAATAAATAATTGCTTTAATTTAATGCCTAAATACGAAATATTTGTTGTTTTGCTCAATGCAGTAATTTACGGAGATTCGGGAATGCGCGTCGCTCTAATGTGAAGGCGCACGCGTTAAATAAAATGAAGATAAAAATACCCATTCCTCACAATATTTTGAAGACGTGAACATGATTATTATGATTAACAAAGACGCCAGGAATTGCGCCGGCGCGGCGCAGCGAACGAGAACGGTTGTTAGGTGACGGTGTTAGCCACGCGCGCACGCCTGATTTCGAACTTAACCTTTCGACCTAAACCGAACCTTCGGTTGGGCACTACCTTAGTTCTAAATTCTAATCCACTGAGGATCATGCTTAGGGAAAGGTGGTTTTTGTTGGAGGGGACGATTAAATTTTTTACTTGTTTTCTAAAGTGAAAAATTAGTTTGTTTTGTAGCTGTCACTCCTTCTGTCTGAGTATGTATTCGGCAGTATTGTTCGCCGAGTTCGTGTATGACTTTATTAAGTTTTTTCGACGTCGTGGGATAATTCTGTTTTTTGCACTGAGGCCTTAGTTTGAGTTTTTACACTCACGTTCGATTGCGAGCGCGTTAGAATTTTGTATGAAAATTTTACATAGGGGATAGGTAATCGATCGACGCAATTGAACGTGAGGAGAAAAAGCTCCAACTAGGCCCACTGAATTATTCATCAAAATGGAAATAATAATGTTCTCCACTTTTTTTACTAACGAGAAGTCGTCATTATATTTTATTGACTAAATTCTCAATATCTTTTTAGAATTTTATTTTTCAGATATTAATTAGGCTGCTATAAATATTAAAATAGAAACAGATTCTCAAGTAACACAACTCCGCGTTTATTACGTCCAAATACACCCCGTGCAGTTTTTCAAAAGGCAATATCAAAATCTTTGCATCCCTCCCGCCGCCAGTGTGTGCGAGTCTAAGGCTAAGAACTCATTTTAGCGCGGTTTTTTTTCAAAACTCACAAGCCCGCCAATAATTGCAGCCCCGCAAGCCGCCACGGCCATCTTGGGCCAAAGCTGCGATTTTCAAGCTTAATAAACTAAACAACGCGATGTGACGCGGTATTTCACCAGGCCCGCCGCGGCGGCGGGGGAGCCGGAATCAAACCGTGGCCGCCGCGGGCGTAAATCGATTGTGATGTTAACCAATAAACGATTTTTTCTTTCTTTCAAATAGCTTCGCGAGTTTTGTTTACACTTTTACATACAAATCTGAATTCTACAGTACACGCCGTAACTACTTGATCAATGAGTTTCGTACCCTTCTCCTACCCTATCTAGCTACCTATACTGTTTACGCTTGACTGACGATGATGTGTGAGAACTTTAAAAGTAGATGCTACTCCAAGACCAAGGAACATTTGTCCAAGACGCTAAAACGTCACTTTATGATAGGGTTCTAAAAGCTTGGGACTGGAAGTTCATACATAACAAGGAGTAACCAACAACAGTATTCAGAGATCATACATGTAATAAAAATGTTTTATTATCAATATTGTTAGGACTATAGGTATGCTTTGAGATCTGTTTAGAGCATTACACAACACTTCTTTTGCCTCCGCCAGCGTGATGCCATGGACCTTGTCTTGTAAGCTTTTTGAAGCCGTTTTTTATGAGTCTTGAATCCTCTTTTCTGACTGACCCTAGAGTCTTTGGATTGGACCCGCATGCACTCGCAAGGAGAGCCAGCACGGGTGACCACTTCCATTGCGCTGGGACATTTTCTCTTCTTCTTGATACACTTTTTGTAGCATTTGTCCGGCTCCGGACACGGCGCCGGCCGTGGCCTGTGTTTATGTGTGCTACAACATGGCGCAGATACGCAAGGTTTTGCACCTTTGACGGAGTAAGTAGCTGGAAAAAAAAACAATTGAAGTAGGTACAGAGTGTAAGACCTCTTGCACACTGCTACTTTTAGCAGCGAGCGATGCATTCGCAATGCAGCATCGATGCATTTGCAAATTGGCAACCTTTACACACTTCGCTACTTTTAGCATAGATATACAGTCGCGTCGCGCGCGATTCGCGTTTTTAACGCGCGTTAAAACCGATTCAGTCGCGGTGCAGAAATGGGGGGGCCGATTCTAGCATGATCGAACTTCGTGTCGTGTGGTAATTCGATTACAGTATCACTGTTTTACTGAAAAAATCAAGTAATATATCCACGTAAAAAAACTGCCGCACGAAAGAAATCAAAATGCATAGAAATCGTGACCTAGATAAAGCAATAGGTACCTGTATTTTCTTTGAAAAAGAAAATTCGATCGGTGAACTTTTTTCGTATACGAACTGCAGGAGAATTGGCCTCCTGGACATTGACAATTATTGTACTGTACTGTTGGCGACTGCATCGATATTATCGCACGTTAGCATAGATGCAGTCGCGCCTCTGCATTGATACTAAAGCGCGAGACTGCATCGATGCCAACTTGCTGCACTGTCACGCGTTTTCAAAACGCGCTTCTACATCGATGCTAAAATTCGCAGTGTGTAAGGGGTCTTAGAGGCAAGCGCTAAGAAAGGATTTATATAAATACAAAGTTTTTAAGTAAATCTAAAAATAAACAATCGCATCACATGTTGTCAAAAGCGCAAGTGACCAAATTTTCTAGCAGATAGGTAGGTACTGCTGCTACTTTGAAATCCGGGTTCAGCCGCTCCTATAATAAAGCGCTGCGCTGCAATAATAATTATTATAAGATAAACTAGATAGATTTAAAGTGAAACGTACATGTACATAAATTAAACTTTGACTCTTTTTTTCTAATCTTTCTATGTATTCCTAAATCTAGGTAGAGAATGCTTGAAGGCATTAAGTGCATCAATTGTACAACTTACTATGAATACTTTACTTACTAACTAAAACGTGACTTGAATCAGTAATAAAATAATCTCGTCTGTGGTGGGTGACAGTAATATTCTTCTGCTACTCAATATAACGAATAATTTTTTTTCATTAGTATTTCGAATAAAAAACGTAGTTTGAAAAATGACGTAAATTATTATTGTAATTTAATGGTAATTCACATTGTTGTAACAATAAATGAAAATTGAATAAAAGAGGTCGTTAAAGCATAGTTTTCCATTAATAATTTTGATCGTGTCTATAATATTACACATTTTGAAGTTTTCTTCAGTCTGCCTCTGTGGCCTTTACCAGCACAGCACTGGGTGGCAGACTTTTTTGATCCCTGTCTTCGGGTGTAATTTAGGTAAGTGTGATTTCCGGTCAATCTATCTCTCTTTTTCATTTTGTTCTCCCGTGATTTGCGCCTTAGGAATTTTTCCACTTGAGGCACGCTGTTAGGGTTCTTTGCTCCTTTGCGACATTGGCCACACGAAGCTTTGGATCTTGTTGACATTATCGACACAGCGCTCTGGCAAGGTCTTATGCCTTTTGAAATAGTTTTCTTTAGACATTTTTCTGGATTCTTGCAAGGCGGTGGTAGAGGGTGGCATCGCACCGGAGTGCATGACGCAGACGGCGTACACGGAGGGTGAATAGAGGGCGCCATTTGTATATTATTAATCTAAAAAGAGAACCATCGTTTAAATTCCTAGTCTAAGAAGCTAGAGCCAGCGTCTTGCTTGATTAATAATTATTAAAACTGCCATTCATAAGTTTATTCCGAACTTACCATAAACAATGAATCCAAAAAAAAAAACACTTTCAACGCGGAGAGCATAATTACACGCGGTTTCAATGTTGATCGAAAGAAGTACCTACCTACCTTTGGTTAGTGTAATCATGTGTGTAGTCAAATCTAAACTAGAGATACTCACAATACTTGCTGCTCATGTTATATTGGTACTTCTGGATGAGTACCCAGTTCCTTTTCCAGCTTCAACATTTACACTAAATTTAAAAGGAAAAAAAATAAACTTTTAAGTCAAGCTCTTGAAAATGAAGGCAAATTCGTTCACCTGCATCACTGTACCACAACTTTGTACAAAAGTTCAACGCCTGGTACCACTTGTGGCAATGTACACGTACATTGAAGGTCACAATATTAATGAAACCTTTAAGAGTAACCTACCACAATTTATGCCAGCATGAACGAATTGCGATTGAGCTTTTGTTTGTACAGTAAATGTAGGTTTATTATGAATGGCAGCTTAATATTTAAATCGAAGCTGGCTTCTTGTGTATTATCATGGACCGAAACTACAGGCTCCTTTGTACAAAGCTGTCAACAGCGGTGTCTACTAGAATTCAACCAAATCACTACATACGTCTTTACTCACCCATAATATTTATTTAAAAATGAATCGTTTGCAATTGATAGCAGCGGCGAGTTCTAGTGCAGTTTCATTTCGGTGATTTTGAAAAGTTAATTTTTGAACAGATTTTTAGTGGTGCACAAAATTTACATGTTTGATGTTCTATTTTTCAATGATGACACTTGTCACTACTATTCTTTTCCAGCAGCAAGTGTCTTCTGTACGGACAGTATAAAATCATAGACTAGGCTTATTACAATAGCATCCAAAAAGTTTGTTTATCGGCTATTCAATGTATTTATAACTCAAACAAAATACACTTTTACGATATTATCATCTAATTCGATAGTTTTCCGTCCTATTTAAGCTCTGCTCGCATTTGAACCATGTATATTCGGTACCTACTACCTGCAATTCTCCTTCATTTTAATTTAACTCATCGTATATTGATCGCCCGACGGTTGCCTGGTAGATAATGCATTAAGTCAGCTTTTTGTTCTTCTTGTTTGTGCAATAAAGATTGTATAGATATAAATAACACTGTAAACAATCAAGCTAAGCTTCCGCAGCATTTGAAAACAAAATGAAACGGATTCAAATATTATTTGTCGTTATTGGCTTTACAGGTTCACAAAATTTCAGGTACTTATCCCATACATTATCGTCAATGTAGCGGACTGATTTTGTATGGCCCACTAGAAATTTTATTTAAGATTTCGACCATGACCCCATAGTAAAAGTTGTTCATATTGATAGTCTCATTCACCTCCAAAAATTTGGCACCCCCTAGCGCCTAGCAATGTCACCCTGTATAATGGTCGTTATTATTCGCTTTATAAAATTATTCAGTAGCTTAAAATATATTTTATATGTTTTCATGGTGCATCATAGGTTATAAAATAGTTAGATAAATGATCCATAACTAATTAACATAAATAATTATTTATTAAAGCAAAACATAACGCATGATAAATATCAAAGCAGAACTAGATTAATCAATCGTGTAACGACAATTGAATGGTTAGTCATTTAAATCTATACATAATCTAAAATAAATAAGATACATTGAGTTATCCAAAACACGTTTGTAATACTTTTTTATACAATTTATAAAGATTACAAGATAGTCACAATACTTTAGTTTAATAGCTGAATCATGAAAGATACCTACTTATTCATACATAAGTCATCATCATTTCCAGCCCTTATTCCCAGTTCATCTGGGGTCGGGTCTCCTAGTACATCTGCGCCAGAGAGCTCTGTTCTGGGTTGTCTGGGTAGGTAGGTTATCTCGCTTCAGATCTCTCAGCAGAAAGAAACTTTATTCATACATAAGTATCGTTCAATAATTTGATTTTGAATGAATCCTGCCTTCTTATTAGCGACGAGTGTGGTCACGTGATGTTTAAATTTAAAAAAAAAAAGCGTTTTTCCGCACCTGGTAATTTCGCGGTAAGGTATACGTTTGTGTTTAATTCGAAAATTCGCACTTATCGTATTTTACAAATAGCTTTGCTAAACTTAGACGACGCAAACTGAAGTTATTTATTCGCTATTCAAGTAATATGAGTTACAAACAAAGTAACACACACTATCAACTGGCGGGCCATGTACAACAAAAACCGGCCAAGCGCAAGTCGGACCCGCGCACTGAGGGTTCCGTAACACCCTTAATCTGAATTCGGGGTCCACTTACTTTTACCTAGAGAAAATATCACAATACTTTTTGACGGCAAAAATAACTTTGTTTTTCATAGTGTTTGTATGAAAGACAAAGTTATATTTGCGGTTGATAAAAATGTGCTTTATCTCAAAAACAACCTGTTCGATCTCCTTCAAACCAATTTTCGTTGGAAGTTTTTGTTGAGATCTACATCATATATTTTTTTCAAAATTTTCACTTTCTTAGTTCAAAAGTTAGATGGGGGGGACGCCCATTTTACCACTTTGGAAGCGTCTATATCTCAAACCATAGACTTTTACAAAAAATGGTTTTAGAAACCTCAATATCATTTTCAAAGACCTATCCATAGACACCACACATGCATAGGTTTGAGTAAAAAAAAATTTCAGGTTTTAGTTTCATGTATGGGAGCCCCCCCTTGAATATTATTTTTTCTTACTTTTATTATCTGAATCGGAAAGCGGTAAACAAGATACACCTACCTACCAAGTTTCAGGTGTGTGATGCTAATAGTTTCAGAATAAAGTGGCTGTGACATACGGACGGACAGACAGACAGACAGACTTGACGAAACTATAAGGGTTCCGTTTTTTGCCATTCGGCTACGGAACCCTAAAAACAACATCAAAGTCGGCCCATTCAAGAGCCCACCTTTGAGCTTCTCTTTAAAAGCCTTGTGACTAGTATCATTCCTTTGCTAAACTCTGATTAACTCTGTATATTTCGGATATTATTATCAGTTCTTCTATATACAAATTTACAATGATTGCAAGTCTATGTTCTTGCGCTACTTGCCCTCAGCTACCTACCTGTATATTATAATGATTTGGTTAAGCTATTGTTACATATCGAAGAGAAAAGCAGCACAAATATACCTATTGGTGTTTGACATCACAAAGTTGGAATGTAAATATAGTGTAACGAATATGTATGCTTGTTGCAAGATAACGTAGTCGCACAGAATAGATAAGAGTTAAATAATACTTTTTTACACATTCAAAGTGTTAACTTTATCGCATTTATGAGCTCGATCACCATCTTTTGGGGGCATGTGAAAGTGCGGACAGTGCATTAGTTTTCTTTCTTCGACGTAGATTCCTGATAGCTCGGCGGTTGATCCTAAAATAAATATAAACTCGTATTAACTTACCGAATAAATCGAAATACCATTTTAGAAACATTATGAACGCCTAACTGGGCGTTTGCATGTGCATATAAAATAGATGGTTACACACGCGGGCTCAGTGCGGATTGGCAGAGCGGTGTTTGCAAGGCAACTGACCAACTCAGACCAACCTTGCTGTCAGACTTTATCAATGCAACGCGAAAGTTTATAATCAGATTTTATCAAGCCGCCCATAGGGCCTCTGACGTGGCTTAACGACTAATATCAACCTATTAGCCGGGACCAACTGCTTAACGTGCCTTCCGAAGCACGGAGATGCTCGTGATCTACGTCACATAAATGGTCGGAATGGTCTCCCATCCAAACACGACCGCACCGTAGGTTGCTTAACTTCAGTATCACTACCAAAGCGCTGCCACCACTACGCTACGAGCACCTCGTATTGGACAAGTAACAGATAACCACCTTATTTTATCGTGAAACGACGAGCCAGTTTTAGTGACGTGTAATATACCGGAGTGTATTTTTTTCTATCATAAAATATCCATCACGCATCACTGAATGTCATCGAATAAATACTAGTACATAGTCTAGACACCGAACTACTCACTAATAATAGTTAACTTATGTATGTAAAGCTACCACTGTTAAAATACTGATGAATTTCAAAATAATGGATGACGACTGATATGTAACTAAATAAAATGACTTACGTTGTTGTATGGCGGCGGCACATACGCGGTCTGCGGGCGGCTGGGGTCGTAATACGCGCTCTGAGCCGCCTCCGCAGCTTTAGCATCTGGAATAGTAATGCGGCTACTGCACTAATCGACGATTACGTAGTAGTACACTAACCAACAAAGCTAATATATTACATTATAATCAAGTTTGAAAAATAAAATACATCTGCTCATGGTATACTGCAAACAATAACTCGATTGACTAATCTACAAAGCCGAAAATATAATGTGAATGAAGCGAAATATTACGAGTATTACGCTACTCACTGAAAAGTCAGGAGCCTCGGCTTGCATTCTTTAATCATTCATTTCAAAGGTTATAATTATAAAAAGACATTTTATTAGCAGACACTAGCGTTGCCGCTCGATAGTCCACTATCTTCATATGTATAGTCTATCGATAGTTGAGCAAAAGCCACAGTATAGCAATGGTATCGATCAATAGCCCCGTAAGCGTCAATACTAATGACACAGTAACTATCGATAGTGTCGTAAAGCTGACTATCGTATGAGATCGATAGTTTCCTACTATCGATGTCGATATGATCGAATGATCAGTTCTTGCTACTACTAAATTGTAGTGACCAATATCCCATACAGAGCTTAACTATCGATTGTTCGTAGTAGCAGAAACAGAATATATAATAAGTAGTACTAGTAGCAGTCAGAATTTATTATTTCAAAAGTAACAATAGTCCCTATCGATATTTTAGATATTTTATCGAATTCTGTTGTTTTTGTTTAATTTGTTAACGGTTTTTATTATTTTCAAAATTTATTAATTATTTCATTGAAATTGTTGCGATCGTAAATAATGTATGTAATACGTAATGTAATTTTATGTACACTATTCATAGGTTATAGTCTAGTTCCTTAAGTTGCATTTTCATGTTTTGTAAGTCACTGTCTGTAATTTGTCTGTGTACTGATCAATAAATAAAAATAAAGATACTTTTTCGAGGTCAACTATCGCTATTTTGGTAACGCTAGCAGACAATTTAATTTTAAACCTTTCAAATTCCCATTAAATGTCAAAAGGCCTCACCCCTCGACGACATGCCGGCCGGGGCTCCTGGCGGTGCAAAGCCGGGCGCAGCGAAGCCACCCGGGTACCCGGGCGGGGCGGAGGGGTTGCCCGGGTATCCGGGCGGCGCGCCGAACCCCCCACCTGAGGGCGAAGGCCCGCCGGCGCCGGAGAAGCCCGCTCCCGGCGGGTACGCCGCGCCCACCACGCCTGGGTACGGCGGCGGGTTGTTCGACACGAACACGGAGTTTGGTGGCGGCTGATCCGGGAACGCCTAGAAATAGATATGGTAGTGAATATAAATAATGAGATACACTAGGTCTAGGCAGTTGTCCCACCGGAAACGAGAAACATGTAAAGTCTGTTTTTCTTTACTAGTTGAATATTGTAAACAATCTAGTCATTCCCTTTTAGGGAAAATATTCCTTTTAAAAAAATAGCATACATAGCTAATTCATTGTTCAACAATGAGATCTTTTTAAATTAAAAGAAAATAATTTTATTTGCTGATTTTATTTTAAAAGTTACAAAAAAATGTTTACAATGTTGGACTAGCAAAGATGAATGGAGTTTATAACTACAAACTATAAACGAATTGGCGAGCAGCAAGAAGCGAGCGAGCATCGCCAAGCGAGTATCACTGAGCGAGTACATCTTTGATGTGTTTGCCATTCAGCAACAAAACTAGTACAATCAGTCATCGCTAGCGGTGTGAACAATCTCAGAGCAAGTATTATTACATGCATCTCTTTTGTTTGTAATGTACATTTCTTGAGCGAGAAGATCGCCGATAGTAGATAATTGGGACAACTGCCTTAATTGCATTAATTGAAATTGTCAATACACGCACAATGTAAGTATAGTATTGTACTGTGATAGTGTTATGTAATAACAGTGTCGTACTCTGATAGTGTTATGTAATAACAGTGTCGTACTGTGATAGTACTTCGACCAAAGGCGCAGCGTAGGAAGTCCACCGACAAGATGGACAGACGACCTTGTAAAGATCGCAGGATCGCGCTGGATGCAGACCACTCACAACCGGTCGTTGTGGAAAGCCATGGGGAAGGCCTATGTTCAGCAGTGGACGTCCTTCGGCTGACAATGATGATGATGATGATGACTGTGATAGTGTAATGCACATACTGTGTACGGAGGCACCCATCCGTAGTACCCCTGAGGAGGAGGTGCGTAGGCGGGCGGCGGGGCGGCGTGCCACGGACCCGTCGGCGGCGTGTAAGGAGGCGGCGCTGCGCCCGGCGCGTTATGTCTTGAAGCTAGTAATACCATAATAATTAGCAGCAGATATTTCGCAAATATGCAAGTGTATTTTTTTTGCCATAAAATAAGATTATGTTAGAAAGTAAGCAAGAAATACACTTAAAACCCCATATAATAGAACACTGATATTTGGATCACCATTATTACATTGCATTACATTTATTTACCAGTGCAAAGTATCTAGATTGTTTTGCAAAAAAAAAACTAAGGTAAATGGTAGAATCATTAGGTTGGCTTCGTACATAAGTAAGTAATGGGAGACTTATGATGCTATCTAATATTTGTTTTACTTTAACCATAATACAGCAAAATACAAAATATTCCTGGGTTTATTAGAACTTGTAGGTGAGTAACATAGTAATGTGAACAATTAAGTCTATATACAGAAGAATTAAACAGGAGTGATTCATACCCAAATGAGCTGCTTTTAACATAGCTTGACCAAATTCAATAGCCCCTCCAGTCTTGAAAGTTAATTTAAACTTTACTTCTCCAATAAAATTTCCATTAGGTTGGGCCCGAACTTTTCCTTTAATAAAATTAGCTCCAAACATTGGTTGCTCTACTGTTACCTAGAAAAATACAATCACAATAAGTGGCTAAATGTAGATAAATTTAAATTAGAATAACAATGTATTAGAACAAAACATATGTAGAATCTATTTATATCCTCAAGCAGCACTTTTGATTTAGACATATAAATTTAAATATTTACAGAAATAGTAAAAATTGATTGGTTGGCATTTACTTACATCTTGTAGGGCAATGAATGGGAAACTGAAGGATCTTATTGCATCGGAATTAGCTTTAGAGTTATAAATCATTCTATGTGTTGTGAGGTACATACGACCAATTTTGGTGCCCTTGAATTCAGCTGTATCATTTCCATAAAACTCAACAGTTACATTGTCCGAAAAAAGGATGATACTGTAAAATAAATAAGATTTCACTTAAACGGTTAACATTAATGTTTTGGGACGACTTATACGATTTCATTATGCATAGTTTTCTAGGTTGTTGTGGAATGTTCTATCACAAAATCAATGATAAACACAGGGTTCGCCGCAATAGGGTGACTCACCATTCTCCGGCATGTATCAACACACCATGATCAGCGTGTGCCGTGTTGAGCGACATGTTCAAGAAACAGATGCCCCTTGTACGGAAAAGAAATATCAAGTAATTAGACTGAAATAATACTGCAAACAAACAGATTCTCCTTACTCCTCAACCAACCTGTATTTTTTATATTCTTTCGTTCGTCGTCGTTTAATTGGTTTATTTTTTTTGACTGACTTTGACATTGACTGATGACTGACAAGTGACAATATGACTTTTTAGCGGCCTCAAACTTTAAGCCTATGTTTCTTGAATGCGCTGCCTATTATGCCCGCCCAGCCGTCAACAAACTCATAAGCTTAGTTAATGCCGCATTTACACATGCGCGCGCGTCGTTCGTTACTCGACTCCGCGCGCGACGTGACGTGCGTGACTCGTGTACTCCACAGATTAGTAAGGTACTCCCGCGAGCAAAGGGTAATGGGGATGTTTTGTAAGTAAATTTTAAAACATCATTGTTTTGCGTTTAAAATAAATTGGTGGAACCTTCATGATATGCCTCTTATGGTAGAAAATGCCTTCAACGACATTTCCATCCAAATAATCTTTTCTTTGACTTTGCCATGTTTGGGTAAAAGATAATAGTTAAACAGCTTACTAAACTTCCTGAATCAAGGGAGATTTTCTTGCTTTGGATACCCTTGTGAAACCTTGTATTAAAAAAAAGCTAGTTATCCAATTTACATGATCAGTGTTACATCATCTTGGCCAATATCATTGATGCTAGCGCCCCCCTGTCAATGCCATCTGTTAGCCAGAAGATCCTTGTCGCACTGTATAATTCAAAAGTAACTATAACAATGAGTAGGTAATGGTAGGTAAGTTAGTGAGTACGCAGCGCAGCATACATACGTCGTCTTCTATTGACCTTTAATAACGAGGCTGAGCCCTCTAGGCAATAATGTTCCTTGGGCTCTGAGCTCAGCACACGCCAAAATGAATAGATAGGTACAGCTCTATAACAGGAATATTAAAAACAACTGTCAAAGAAACTATATGAAATGACATGTTTTTTTGGCGGGAAACCTTCGAGGCGGGAGGTTTAATATTTTCTGCTGTGTAAAAAATATTTCTTATATAGTTAAATTTCAATTTAGCTGACTAGTCAGAGGGGCAAAATGGGTTCCGAAAGTGGGGGTAAAGCCCCTAACAAAAAAAGGAAAGCTGACGCGCCAGCGGTAGATCTATCAGAAGAAGATGAGGAGACCAAGCACGCTCCCTACTTCAAGAAAAATCACATCCGCAGTTACCCGGACCATTCACCAGGCAATGTATTCCCAGTTTACATACAGAGTACAAATGAGTCTATTAAATTTGGAAATAAAGACCCCATATACTTGAACAACATTTTCAGTCGTTACAACAAAGGAGTAAAGGAAATAAAACGAGTCAATGCATTGCGATATGCTGTAATTTTTGACAATCCTAAAAACGCAAATTCCTTGCTATCCAACACATCCTTCTTGTCATCACACGAGATAAAGGCTTTCATTCCTGCCGCTACGTCCGAATGTATTGGAGTCATAAAACACATTCCCACTGACTTGAGCACCAAACATCTTTTTGACAAACTTATTAGTTCCCAGGAGATCCTGGCCGTACGGAGGTTCACAAAGCGAAGCCCTGAAGGCGTCATCCCACTGCAGACGGTATCTGTGACCTTTTCAGGTAATGTACTGCCCACACATGTGAACTATGGTCTATGCATTGTACCTGTAGATGAATATATAAAGCCTGTAGTGCAGTGTTATAAGTGCATGGCATTTGGTCATACTACGAAATTTTGTAAAAGGAACATTGTATGCTCGATATGTTCACAGTCACACTCCTATAAAGAATGTACCAACATTGAGAAACCATTTTGTGTCAATTGTAAAGGTGACCACATAGCCGTGGCAAGGATTTGTCCAGTAAAGCAGCAAAAGATAAATGAAAATAAAAACAAAATTATGAACAAAACTACCCTAGGGTCTTTCTTTCCAGCTTTGAACAAATCCTTTGCCAAGGCAACAAGTACTACACTTAAACCTCAATTACCAAAAATTAAAGATACTAAAGATGTTCCTAGTAAAAATCTGTTAGCAGACGTTATAAATAACGATATTATTATCAAAGCCATAATTGATACTCTGTTATTATTATGTAATAAGGAAAATAGCTTGCCTATTAATTCTTCTACAATAAAGGAAACATTCTTGAAAAAAATCTGTAAAGATGGATAGAGAGTCTTTAGTAGTTGTACAGCACAATATTCAAAGCTTAAAACCTAAGACTCCTTTTATTAGTGAGCTTTTAAATTCTCATAATATTGATATTTTAATCTTAAATGAAACTTGGTTAAAACCTTCTGACAATGTTTATTTTAGAGGTTATAAAATTTATAGAAAGGACAGTGACACTTAGGGATGCAAATGATACATCGATGTTTTAAAACATCGAGGTATCGTTCATAAACATCGATGTTTTACATCGATGTTGAACTACAAGAAAACATCGATACATCGTTCATTAACATCGATGTTTCATGAACGATGTTTCATCACTAATTTACTTAACAAAACGATCTTTGATTGCAGCGCCATCTTTTTGTATTGTGCGCAAAGAGTATAGTTACTATAGAGGAAAAAAGTGGCAACTCTATGGTTAAACTTGCATGTATGGAAAGTGCTGCCAACTGGAGTTTGTGCGCGTGAACTAAATCTATACTATATACATGCATACCTAGCCATATGTTTATATACGTCTCTACCTATTACGATTCTCCATATAATATATTCATAATAGAGTTTCTTGGGCGCACTCATGTTTATTACAAAAAAACAACACCAAATAACAAACAAATTTACTTAACAAAACGATACTAACAAAAACAGAGAATATAATAAAATAGAGAATTCGAGAAACGCATCAACTTCTTTCAACTTTAATTCATAATAAATTTGATTATCTTTGCCTTTCTGATATTTGTTTAATTTGTCGTTCTACCACTGTGTATATCCTACCTAATACGTTATTGATGTATCGTCTAAAGTAACTAAGTAATTGTTCGACATTGTCAGTAATCATGATTACCAAAAATGAATTTTAGTAGGTGTAGGTTATCAATATTTTTATAAGGAAAAGCCTTTTCTCTGTATTTCAAGGCTGTATTTGCTGATCCTGCTAGTAATAAAAGGAAACATCGAAAAAACATCGATGTATCGTCATAAAACATCGATGTTTTCAACATCGATGTTGCACTTTAAAAAATATCGATGTTTCAGTATCGATGTTTTTTATGAACGATGTTGCATCCCTAGTGACACTGGCTACGGCGGTGTTGCCATCATATACAAAAACTCCCTTATTTGCTCTGAAATTAATACTGCCTGTTCGGATCGAGTACAAAGTGTTTCTGTTAATGTTAAAATACACAATAGGAATTTATCTGTTCTGGGCGTGTACTGCCCTCCACGTGCGGGTCGTTTTCCCATACATTTTTTGAAAAATATTATAAACGCACTACCATCACCTGTTCTTGTAATGGGGGATTTTAATGCTCATCACACGGCATTCGGGTCTTTGTCGACCAAACCAAGAGGCATTCAAATTTTCGATATGATTGATGAACTTGATATGTATATTTTAAATGATGGTCAACACACTACTCTTCCTCGTCCAAATCAATCCTCGTCAGCTATTGATATTGCATTTATTACACCAATTTTAGCTCCATCAGCAGAATGGTCTGTATACACAGAAGATAATTTAGGAAGTTATCATTTCCCAACAATTGTCCACTTAGACTACACAAATGAAATAGTTCATCAAAATCCTGTACACTCAGAAAAATATATATACAAAAAAGGCTATAAAATAAAATCAAGAACTATTTTCGACCACTTAGTTTCTTATCAGGATCCTCTTATAGCGTATGGGGCCGTCCATTAATCACGTGAGGTCGTTTTTCTCATTTTTTGACCCCTCCCTCCCCCCTGATGATATTTGGTGAGGTTTGGGACCACTCCCCCCCCCCCTCCCCCTGGATCACGTGTATTTTTTTTGGAAGTCTATGTAAAGGCTAGTTTTGAATTAAAAAAAATATTTAACAAATGGCGTTTTGATTCGAAAAACATTTATATGTATTTGCAATAAAATAATTAATTAATGTTGTCTGCGTCCCACGGAGTTGCAAGACTTTCATTTAAGTTACAACTGGTAAAGCTTCTTCTTCACTGGCAGTTGTTATTGGCAAAGAGGTTTGAGACATATTAACTTCGGTTTCGTCAAGTCACTCGGCATCATCATCCTCGCGCACTACGCAGAGAACCTCCCTCCCTCGTAGCGTGAGGATACGCGTGGGCGTTTCGTGGACAGTATACTAGAAATAGCGCTTTTTGACAAAAAATAAACAAAATTAATACACGTGATGTCTAACGAGACCCCCCCCACCCCCCTCGTGATGTTTCGTGATGTTTTCCGTACCCCCTCCCTCCCCTTTTGAGCCTCACGTGATTAATGGACGACCCCTATAGTGATTTTTGTGATTTAATATATAGATTAAGATCTGAATTTATTCCTATTCATAAACCTAAGAGCAATAAAAACTATTGTAAGCCCATGCCATGGTGGAACGACACTTGTGCCAGCGCAGTAAATGAAGCCAAATTAGCTCTCCACATGTACAGGCGTTATCCTACTGTAGAAAATTATATTATCTATAAGAAACTAGAAGCTTCCAAAAAACTCATTATCAAAGAACAGAAATCATTAAGCTGGAGAAACTTGTGCTCAAATTTCAGTAGAAACACTCCAATTAGTAGCATATGGAAATTCATTAAAATCTTCAATAGGAAAAGTTTTGACGCCAAAGCCAAAGATGAAGATTTTGTACCCGATTTTGTAGAGAAAGTAGCTTCTCATCAACCTCATATAAATATGGAGTTTCTTAATCAGTTATTTGAGTTTAATGAATTAAACACGCACTTGAATTCGTCGTTCACTGAGGCTGAGCTAAATTTGTCATTGAATACTAGAAGAGACACTTCACCAGGCATGGATAATATTCCATATATTTTAATTAAGCAGCTAGATCGTTCTGCTAAGTTAATATTACTTAAAATATTTAATGATTTGTGGTCAGCTGGTTTAATACCAGCTTCGTGGAAATCAGTCGCTATTGTTCCTATTGTTAAACCAGACAAAGATCCGAAGTCTGCTGACTCTTACAGACCGATTTCTCTATCTTCATGCGTTGGGAAAATTTTCGAAAACATGCTTAAAACTAGATTAGAACTTTATGCTGAATCCAGATTAATAATTCCATATGACCAGTTCGGGTTTCGTAAGGGTCGTAGCACAGTCGACAGTCTTTTGAAATTTACAGGTGATATTCAAAATACATTCTCGGACAATAGTTATTTAGTTAGTGCCTTTTTAGACGTCAGTGGAGCTTTTGATAATGTAGATTTACCAACACTGGTAGAAATTCTTCATAGCTTTAATATCCCAGGAAAAGTGTGCAAGTGGATATTTGAGTTTTTCTACGCACGCGAAGTTTTTGTGAAATTCAACAAAAATTTACATGGTCCAAAAATAGCATATAAAGGGGTCCCCCAGGGGGCTACTTTATCCCCATTAATTTACTTATTATATACATCACAATTACATAAATTTGTCTCAGTTCCAAAAGTATCATTTTTACAATATGCAGATGATATTGTGTTGTACACTTCTAACCATAATCTTCGACAAGCAGAAATTGCTCTTAATGAAGCTCTTAGTGAACTTTATCAGTATTATAAATTACATCTTAAATTAGACATTAATCCTACTAAAAGTTCTGTTATGATATTCAGCAAGAAAATTGATTATCTTGATTATGTAAATATTGTGTATAATACTGTAAATATTCAAACTGTAGATGAAAAAAGATTTTTAGGTATAATATTTGATTGTAAATTATTGTTTCAAACTCATGTTCATAAAATTGTTGATAAAATGCAAAAATCTGTAAATATTATGAGACATTTGGCAAGTGTTACGTGGGGAATGGACCCAAAAATATTAAATATTGTATATAAAGCTATAGTTAGGAGTCACTATGATTACGCTTTAGTTGTATATGGCAAGTACATAAATAACAACTTGTATAGAAGATTAGAGGTAGTACAAAACAAAGGTCTAAGAATAATAACTGGAGCCTTTTGCTCCACTCCTATCAACTCTCTAGAGATAGAAGCGGGAATTCCCCCCATTGAGGTCAGACTTAGATATCTTACCGAAAAGTTATATGTTAAGATTCTATCAAATAAAATGTATCTAAATTTGTATCAGAATAATAATCTCCTTCAATGTGAACACTTAAACGATTTAAAACAAATTTGTGAATGCATAGACCATAGGGAATATTGGGATTTAAGTACAGTAGAGGTCCAGTCATATAAACCTAGTTGTGTGTGCTCAGAAAAAGTATTCAGCAATTCCGAATTCCTTGGATTCGTCAATATTGAGAAACAGGGACATCGAAGAATATATACAGATGGTTCTAAAACGGAAGACAGTACAAAAGCGGCATACTATGACTCTAGAACTAAATTCGGACGGTGTTTCACACTTGACCAGAATACATCTATATTCACAGCAGAAGCTTACGCCATATATACTGCATTGCAATATATCGTAGGACTGAAAAATGAAAACTCCTTTTTAATTGTAACGGACTCCTTAAGCGTATTGACTTGTCTTCAAAAAGTGCACATCTCTTACAAAACCAATAGCTACATCACTAAGATCAGAGAAATTTTGGCGGCTAATAATGATATAGAAATCGAGTTCATGTGGGTCCCCTCTCATTCTGGGATTACAGGAAATGAGATTGTAGACAGCCTGATGAAAATACAGATTCCACAGATTGCTTATCCACAATACCCAGCACCACCTGTTCCTCCATCGGATTACGATTCAGTATTAAAATCGCGTATGTTTGATCACTGGCACCAAGACTGGGAAGAAACTAAAGCATATAAAGGACAGTGGTATGCACAGATACAGAAACATATTCCTAGAAAACCTTGGTACTTCAAGTTGCAATCTCCTTCAAGAAAGTTTATAACAACTTTAAATCGACTTCGACTCGGTCATGGCAAGTTTCCGGCCCATCTGAAGCGCATTAAGATTATTTCTTCTGATAAGTGTGAGTTCTGCACCTTACACGTCACCGCAACCCTCGAGCATTTGATTCTGCAATGTCCCGCCTTCAATATACAGAGACTTTTACTAGTAGATGGCCTAACAAAGTTATATAAAAATCAAGAAATACCCCGCCTCCTGCCATCTCTACTTGAAGATGTTAATACTTATGAAGTTATTTATTCATACATTCAGGACACAATTGAAGAGATTTAATATTTGAAGGAAACTCATAGAAGAGAAGCATTTAAATTATCTAAACAAAAAACTGAAGAACTTACTTACCCCTGCCTGTAAGCGTTGTGCCATATAAAGTGGAACATGACGTAGAAAGACGACAACACTGAAGAAAAGGCTGGATGGATTCTCCAAGGCCGTGAAACCTATACATAAAAAAAAAAAAAAAAAAAAAAAATGAAATGACATGAATGATGGATGTTTGGATGACATTGACAGGAGTACAGGCAGGACACGACTGACAACACAGCAAGCAAGCAACAGTGTTTCATTTTATACAATATTTTCCGCCAAAATACGCAATCAAAATTAAACACTAATCCAAATAAAAAAATAATATGAGCTCACAAGATATATTGCAGTTTCAACAGATCAAGCCAATTAACACTGATACTGTACATAAAATTTGCTCCGGACAGGTAACCATTTCTACTTGACTTGAAACTCTTAAAAAACATAATTTTCTAAAAAAACATGTTTATTGAAGATAATAAAATAATATAATAAATCAGGTAGTTCTCAGCTTAGCTGTGGCTGTAAAAGAATTGTTGGAAAATTCATTGGATGCTGGTTCTACAAATGTTGAGATTCGTTTAAAAAACTATGGCATTGAATTTATCGAAGTATCCGACAATGGTTCAGGCGTTACAGAGGACAACTTTGCTGCGTTATGTGAGTGTCAGAACTCTTCCAGACTGATAACTATGAGTATTTGTGAATCCTGAAGCTGTTAAAAAAGTGGTTTTCATTTTATCTTTTAGCACTTAAATACCATACATCAAAATTAAGGGATTATTCAGATCTTCTTGGAGTATCCAGTTTTGGATTTAGAGGAGAGGCTTTAAGTTCATTGTGCGCCCTCTCTGACTTGACAATCACAACAAGGCACAAAAGTGCTCAATATGGTAATGGTACTTTTCACCCTTTTTTTAGGTCATATATTATTTTTGATTTAGCTTATTCAATATTCATTTATTTTCAGAAAAGACTTAGTAGTTATCAATAGAGAGAGTAATAATTGTTTCCCATTTGCATTGTTTTCTGTTGTATTTACATAATAGATATTTATTTATTTCAGCCACAAAATTGGAATATGATCATAGGGGAAATATAGTTAAAAAAACACACTGTTCTCGTCAGGTTGGAACTACAGTTAGCTTGTCTAACTTGTTCTCTTCACTTCCCGTAAGGCAAAAAGAGTTCCACAAGAATGCCAAAAGAGAATTTAATAAAATGACTCAGTTGCTCTATGCATATTGTTTGATTGCTCTAGGGGTCAAGTATGATTACTTTTTAAAGTTCTTGTTAGTTTAAACTTTCAATGTATGCCTTATTTAAATTTTTTTTTTTTTTTCAGAATTACTTGCACCAATCAAACAAGTGCCAATTCCAAAACACTAGTAGTTGCTACCCAAGGAACTATGTCTTATAAAGACAACATAGCCTGTGTATTTGGATTAAAACAATTACAGTCAATCTTAGAAATAACACCAGAATATGTATCAAACATTAAAGAAAACATATTTAAAGGTCTGACACAAGATACAGAGGAAGATAATGAACAAACCATAGATGATGTTGAAATAGATTTGTCAGAAGACTCCAACGAGGCAGATAATTCAAAATTACAAGAAACTCCTAGTAGTTCACAGAAATCAAATGGATACAAAAACATTATAAAACCCATTGAGTTAACTGGTTTCATTTCATCATGTGCTCATGGAAGCGGTCGTTCAAGCACTGACAGACAGTTTTATTTCATTAATTCCAGGCCTTGTGAACCTACCAAATTAATAAAAGTTATTAATGAAATATACAAACAGTACAACCCTAACCAGTATCCTTTTGTGTTTTTAAATGTGAACATAGAAAGGACATCTGTAGATGTGAATGTGACACCAGATAAAAGAAAAGTATTCTTGACCAGGGAAAAAGTCATACTAGAAATACTTAAAAGCTCCTTATTGAAACTTTTTGAAAGTATACCAAGGACTTTAAAAATAGAAACATCTTCCATAAGTAACAATGCTAATGATGTCAGACCAGATACAGACCAACCAAGAATATTTAACTCATTCTTAAAACAGTTTAGCAACAAGTCAAAATCTTCTGACCAAACTATAATTGATAAAAAGATACCAGAAAAAAATGAATTAAAACGAAAATCTACATCAATGCTAGATTTTATTTCTGCAAAATCTGTAAAAAGATTGAATGATGATGATTTAAGTAAGAAAATTGGCTATTCAGATCAAAGTGTTGAAATCAAACAGAATAATGTAGTAATCAAAGATGAAAACTTAACAGATTCACAACCCTGTGATGTCAATTTTCAAGAAGAAAAAAAAGTACTGCTAAGCTCAGATATCCTAAAAACTACAGAATTTAATGAAAATGACTGTAAGGAAATTATGTATTTGGAGTATACAAATAAATTACCAAACACACAAATCAGAAAAATTAATGAAGTTGTTTTAGAAAATTCACACACTGTAATCTGCAAGGCCAAAAGCACACATCAAAAATCGAATGTGGCCTCCAATGAAAATAATGCCCAGACAAAAACCAAAGTTGTAACTGATAAAGAAGATTTAGGAAAACTTAATAGGAAATCAATTAATATTAAAACATCCCTTGAACAAATAAAAATGCTGTCTGAAATGTATCACAAGAGTACAAAACAATCCGCTCCAGAGAGGGTAAAGTTCAAAAGTACCATTAACCCTGTTTACAACAAAAACTGTGAAGAGGAGTTGAGTAAAGAAATATGTAAAGATTCATTCAAAGATATGACTGTGATAGGTCAATTCAACTTGGGATTTATTATAACACGTTTAGAAGATGACCTCTTTATAATTGACCAGCATGCTACAGATGAAATTTATAACTTTGAAACATTACAGAAAACCACTGAATTAACAAACCAAAAGTTGGTTGTGTAAGTATAAAATAAATCCACCAAGTTTTCTTTAAGTAATTCATGTAGACCATAAAACTATTTTGCACAATTATTAGTCCGCAGCAACTTGAATTAACTGGAGTTAATGAACAGATACTGATGGATAATTTGAACATATTTAAGAAAAATGGTTTTACATTTGAAATTGACGAAAAGGCACCTCCAACAAAAAGAGTTAAATTATTGACAATACCAATGTCAAAGAACTGGATATTTGGTAAAGAAGATATTGAAGAATTGCTGTTTATGCTAAGGGTAAGGAAAAATATATAGTTTACTAGAAAGTTACTATTTATCTTTGCTTAGTATAGAAACATCTTACCATCACTACTGAACAACGAATAATACATTATTTTTTTTGTGTCAGGAATCCACTTCAGAATATTGCCGACCAAGTAGAGTAAGGGCTATGTTTGCCTCCAGAGCCTGTCGGAAATCGGTCATGATTGGAACAGCTTTAAGCAAAACTGATATGAAAAAACTTGTCACACATATGGCGGAAATTGATAAACCTTGGGTGAGTATGACAACTTCAGACTCACTCAATCTCTAACCAGTGGTTTTTGCAGTGCTATGCATAAGCAAGAACTAAAATGTGCTCATCATAACTGATTTTATTTATTTCTAGAATTGTCCACATGGAAGGCCTACTATACGACATTTAGTTAATCTAGCCATGGTGCACACTCAGGAAAAGTAACTAGATTTTTTAAATATTTTTTGTCATTCAAGATACCACAATCCAATCATGTTTCTTATTTAAAATAATAATGTACCTACACATTATGTCTAATAAAACATATGATCACATTTACATTTTATTTCATTGTTAAACACTAATAGATTTAAATATATTGAATCCTGTATGAGCAGTTGTAACTATTACTCCTGGTATTTGCTTATGCCAATGTAATTCTTTTATATCTGTTTGCCCTTGATGGATGAAAAGCAGTTGAGGTGGAAGATTCTGTAAATAAAAAAGTAGAGTGAAACATTATACAAATTACATAGATTTAAATTATAGCAGTAACTTGTAGGTTACCTTTAGTTCTTCATCAATAACTTCATCATCATCTCGTTCCACAGCCAAGTCCCACAATGCTACTTGGTTATCCTCACCAGAAGAGGCAAGCACACTGGGCTCTGTCCAATGCCATTCTATTGATGTTACTGGTGCTGTATGATGCTTGAATGTTCCTACTGGAGTGCTGGTTGTGAACTGCCTCAAATCCCAAATGTGGAGAAAACCATCATCACCACCTAAAATTAAGCATAAATTTTAGCAATGCATGCCAGTTCCATAAAATTTTGTAATTTCTTCAATACTTAAAAACATATTTACCACTAGCTATAAATGGCTCTTTACTATTCCAAGATATGACATTGACATCACTTTCATGAGCATTGTCACATGTCAGCATACAAGCTTTATGTGGTGCTGCTCTTGTATCCCATATTCTTATTGTTTTATCAACAGAACATGATGCTAGAACATTCCTGGAAAATTATATAAATGGGATTAACCAAAATCTAAAAAAAATCGTTAGTAAATTACACAAAAACCATTAGTAAGACATTCAAACCTTTCATTTGGTGACCACTGGATGTCTTCAATTGAACTTGTATGACCAACAAGGGGACGCTGATCAACATCCCAAGAGCCTGCTTGGTTTGGTTTCCAAATGTGTATATCTCTTCTACAATCTCCAGTTGCTAAAACCTGCAAGACAAAATCTGTATATCATAGAAAATGAGGAAATCTTAAAAAAAACACTAACTTATTTTACTTACACCAGGTTCAGTTGGGCACCAATCTATGCCAAAACCTTCCTGTTGGTGACCACTAAATGAGTACAGTGGCTTAACAGGATTCGTCACTGTATCTAGATTATATCGTTCTAAAAGTGCTGGTTCATCAACAGCTTGCAATTGCTGTGTTATGTTCCAAATATCTACTCTTCCAAGTTCAGACCAACAAGCTGCTAGAGTAGAATTTTTGAAATTTGTTGACTGAAAAAAAAAAACAGAATCAAGTCAATAAAGATACACAAATATTTCAGCCATTATTTTGAGATATATGTGTGTCTATGTGTGTACCCTTATTCTGTTTACACAGCCTTGATGTTTTATGAAGGCAAAAGTCATCTGTGGCTTTTTCTCCTCATCCTCTTCTTCGTCCTCATCCTCATCACTTTCAGATTCGTCATCTTCCTCTGCTTTGGATGTAGGATGTAAATTTGACATCTTTATTACCAGCAAGCTGAAATTAAAAGACAGTGTTTTAATTGCATTATCTATATAATACATGTATATAACTATAAAGTATATAAATAATGTATATTACATTACATAGCTAACGTAATACGTACCTATTCAGATGTGCACTCGAAGCTTGAGTGCCGGCGACCAAATAAGCAGTCATAGGGAACTGATCTCGATCATTTCCTAAATTATCAGTGACGATATCAAAACTAAGGCAAGGAGCCCCTGTCTGAGCTTGATGCAGCATCACATAGGCTGACTGGTCGCATACCAGTTGCTCATCTTCTTTTAGTGGTTGTCCAGGAAGATAAGTTTTTGGTCCGTCATCCTCACCGTTTTCATCGCCTTCTTCCATTTGATCATCTTCACTGCCACTAGAACTTGCATCCATTTGCTCTTCAACTTCATTGGACATGATAAATATGTTTTAGACTTAGCAAACAAAAAAATCAAAAACACGTGCTAAATGAACTCGAATAAAACATTTTTTTTTGAATTGTCACTGTCAGTTTGAAATGTTTTTTTTATTTCAACAGATTAAAAATACAACTAGTCAGTTCTTCAGAATTTGTTTCTGACTGAGCTGAGCTACATTATTATAGCTCATCATCAGAATACCGCATCCGTTGCAGGCGGCTGGCCTCTATTATGTTGCCCAAATGTTTTTTTTTTCGGTTTTTGGCGGCTGCACCCAAGAAGGCAAGAATAGTATAGTTTATATAGTGGCTTTTGTCATTTGTCAGTTTTTGTACTGTTTGTTTCTCACAGATTACAAACGAATTGTTGTTTGCTAAGGTTATGCAAAGGTTATGTTGTTGGTATAATTTTGTGTTTTTGTGCCATTCATCATCACAAAACAATATCAAATAAATTACATATTGTTAAGAACAATTACTTACTTATATAGCAAATAAATTGATTTGACTTCAAGAGTCAGTAAAAACTAAAACCTCTGAACACTGACATGAATATGATGGCGTTACGATGTGTGCGGCTGTTGCAAGTTATTAGAAATGGAAAAACTAACCCTTGCAAATTTAAAGGTACTTCTGTGAATTATCCGGCTGAGGTCACTGTTTTAAGTAAAGCAAGTCAATACCGAACTGAAGACAACTTTGTCTACTTGGAGGATCCAAACCAATTTGGAACACTTTCAAAAAAAATTTGTAATCAAGAAGAAAAATTAATTGACCCTGGGGATATTCAAGAACAAGAATTTATTCAAAACAACCCTATTCCTTCCCAAAAGTTAACCACAAGACAATATGCCGACATTATTAAGCAGTATTTGTCTCATAAAAGGCTGAAAGAGGCTATTGATGTGTTGGAAGTAAGAATGATAACTGTTGACAGAGTCAAACCAGAGAATTACATCTATAATATATTGATTGGTGCTTGTGCTGATGTGGGTTATACGAAAAAAGCCTTTAAATTATATAATGACATGAAGAGACGTGCATTAAAACCCACTGGTGACACCTACACTTGTTTGTTCCATGCATGTGCCAACAGCCCCTGGGCAGCTGATGGACTGTTGAATGCAAAAAAGTTAAGGACATTGATGATAGAAAAAGGAATTGAACCAAATATCACAAATTATAATGCAATGATAAAAGCATTTGGCAGGTGTGGAGATGTAGCAACAGCTTTTCAAATTGTTGATGAAATGGTATCTAAGAAAATTAAAATAAGAGTTCATACATTTAACCATCTTTTGCATGCATGTATTGCCGACAAAGAGTCAGGATTGAGACATGCTTTAGTAGTTTGGAGAAAAATGTTGAAAATGAGAGAGAAACCTAACCTTTATTCATTTAATCTCATGCTAAGATGTGTTAAGGATTGTAACTTAGGTTCAAGAGCAGACATAGAAGAATTAATAGGTATTCTCAGGGAGCACATTGTAATAGGGTCCAGGTACTCTGAAGCTTTGCAAATAGATTCATCACAAAAAGCTCTTGATAGTGAATTAGTGGACAAAAGACCTCAAAATACTTTAGAAAGTCCTTCCTCAATCTGTCAACCCAAAGTGTCTGATTCAATGAGTGGTGAAACCATTGAAGGGGATGATAGTGTTCAAAAAGATGATTCCATTGTTATATTACCAAACAAATTATCTAAAGAAAAAGTAAATGCCCCAAGAACAGTACCTAACTTACTATCACAAGTGGTGCAAATGCAGCAGGTGCTATCTTTACAAGAAGTGGTCTCAGTTCAAGATAAATTTGCGGTTGTGGGTGGGCAAGATGATTTTCTAAAAGAAATGCAAGTCTACTCGGTTAAACCAGATATCAAAACATTTACCCAATTGCTGCCACTTATTGATAACACTCCAGAAGCTGAGAATAGATTACTGGAAACTATGAAGTCTGAAGGAATCAGAGCCGATATTGATTTCTACAATAACCTAATTAAGAAAAGGTGTTTAAGAACAGATTATGCTGGAGCATTTGTAAGTGTATTAGACCTGTTTGTAAAATTGCTTATGTTATAATTTCAATAATAATGACAGTATTTTTTTCAGGCTATCAAAGACTTAATCACAGAAGAAAATAAACTGCGCAAAAAAAAGCATCCAATGAAGAAGAAACTCCAGCTAAAATTTAATATAATGACATATGGTGTGTTAGCATTAGCTTGCAGGACAAAAGAAAGTGCTGAAAAGTTACTTGCTGAAATGAAAGAAAATCAATTGAAGTAAGTTTTAGAATAATGACAATGTTTTCATTGAATCATGTATTTACTTATTGCTTGTTATATAAGATTAATTTTGGTTGTTACAGAGCAAATATTGAGATCTATGGAACCCTATTGAAAAATGGTGCAATGATTATGCAATTTGATCATGTACTTTACATAATGGACAGAGTTAAAGAGGATAATATTAAGCTAAATGAAGCATTTGTAAAACACTTAACAACTTTTAGTAAAAAGTGTTTCCAGATTATTTCTCAGGTTGTAAATTGTACTAATGATAGATTTATGGTAGACCATGAAATTGAGACCTCGCTTGCGGGGCACAGGCAAGAGCGGGTGCGCGTGGTGAGGATACATCCGCTCGCACAACTCACGCAAACCTCGAAGTCTCAATAAAGCGGTTAACACTTTCCGGGACAGTGAACGCCTACAGGCGTGAAAACAATAAAACATCTATTGTTTGTGTCTGGAGTAGTGTGTCGAAATGTGATAATAACCTTTGTAGTAATATAATTAATATTATTATCAATACGGCTAACTTTACATTTTTTTACAGGCAATAGCTCAGCCCATTCAGTCTGAAAGTGTGGAAGCTTCTAAACACTTTTTGAAAATCTATAAAAAATGGTTAAAAGAAGTAAATATAGAAGAGGCTCTGAAGCCAGAACATCCATGGAATCAGTTTAAAGAGAATTATCCTGACACAGTGCAACATTCAAATGTAGTCATTAAGGAGCCTAAAAAGTTTTATAAGAGAAATCGAAAATTTGTACAATATAAAGCACATTAGTAAAGTATAGATTTTATTATGTATGTTTTATTTTACTGAGTTGTAGAAATACAAATTTAATTAATAAGTAGCATTTTATATTTTGATGTGGTGAAGTTTTCGGTTAAGCTCTTCAAACTTCAAGAGTTTCCGAATGAAGAAGTCGCCATAGCGGTGGGCTACCTTCGTGTCTGCGATGTGAATCATGTCATTGTCAATGTAGAAGTCCAACTAAAACAATGAAAACATTTTTGATTGCTATGATGCCTACATAAAATATCATCTAATAAAATATTTACAAAACACAGCTAATATAATATTTTAGCTTTATTATATTGTTAAGTTAAAGCGCATTTGCCAGCGCCATGTTTACGCTTACTCCGTGATCACGGCGCTTGCAACGGTGCCGAAGTATCGGAAGCTCATAAATAATAAGGTACATGGTAGTTATCCCGTATCTAACTATTCTAATGTAAGTGACCATGAAAGTTTAAAACTTATTAAAATAGTTTTTTTTTACTGATAATATTTTAAGTTTACAAAAAGATTGTTTACAATGTCGGTTAGTTAGACCGCTTCAATGCGACCTCACGCGTCCCGTTCTCGGCTCCCGCGCCCCGGACGCGAAGTCTCATTGAATCGGTTCACCTATAGCGCTTAAATGTGCACTTTTCTCAAGCTACAAACCTCCGAGCCGCTCTGGAACTTCCCGTCGAGCCCGCTGGGGCCCTTGGTCCAGACGACGTTCTTCATCTTGTGCTTGAAGCAGAGCAGGTGTATGGCGAGCGAGGCGTGCTCGCGCGCGACGTCGCGGTCGCGGTCGCCGCCGCGCGCAGCCATCATGAACGCGGCCAGCTTGGCCAGCGGCAGCGTCGTGTACAGCTTGAGGTACGAACGGATGGTTGGCAGCATTTTTTGCTGGCGCACCTGAGGAGATAATGCTCTTGTTTATTGAAAGGGAGGACGACGATGATCTCGTTTCCGAGAGATAGAACGAGAATAAGGATTTCAATGAGAATTAGACATGACGAGTCACGAAAACGAAATATAATTATGAGCATATAGCATTTACTCATATTTATATTTCGTGTTTAGACCCGTCATGTCTAATTATTATTCTCATTGTAATGCAACGCGACAGTTTAAAATCCCATAAGGATTTTATTCATATTAACACTTTCCGGGGCGGTATCCCAGACACAATAGAATTTGTATTGTTTTACAGCTATAGCCGTTCACTGTCACGGAAAGTGTTAAGAGCTGTACAAAAAAAACTAGTTGCACTAACTAAAACGATTATTTTCGTGCACGTGAGAAGAATATAAGAAGTAGAAGGTAGAAGTAGAAGAGAAAAGCCAAGTATAAGCTGTATGCATCAAATAAAACAAAAGTTAAACGTCTCGTCGTATCATGCATGAGATATACTAGTGTAATTCTGATGTATCTTATTTGATTTCTATATTGTAATGTTTGTTTGATCATTTTTACTGTGTGACTAGCATATTGACGCTTTGGGCGACTGTAAGTCAGTATGTTTACTGTTCAATAAATGAAATGAAGAGGTCAAGACAATGACAGAAAAGCGTAAAGAATGGAAAAAGCTCCACTGTCAAGAGCCTTGCTTTTTTTGATGATGATTATGTAGCATAGTTTAGGTGGGCAATAGATTCAAAAGTGTTTAGTCGAATCCTCGTGTCAGTGGCTAGTCTGCTTTTCTGCTGGCGTTTTTGTGTCTTGGCGTGTCTCTGACGTCTGCCGTGCGACATCAACAATGCTCAAGAAACGCCAGTGGAGTAGTAGCCTTAAAACTACACATAAGAGCTTAGAGCCTTATCGCACTGGTGGATTGCGAGCGTTTTCTAGGCGGAGTGGACGCGAGATAAAGACGTGGCGACCATGTAATGTATCCGAATAATTTTTGCGGCGCAAACAATGCAGACATGCATTTCCGCCGCGCATTCACTCCGCTCAGCATTATACTCAAAGCTCAGCATACATAGTTTAAGATACGTATTAATTTAATGTAATGCAGGCAACAATACAGGCCCATACAATATATACCTCAAAGACTAACATACATACAGTAACAATATCAAATAATATAGATTGGTACACTATTTTGAATAGTGTTCCGCAGCTTGGTGTCATAGCCATCCACGAAACCGACGATACACAACATCCTTCAGCAAAAACTCTTCCTTCGTGAAAGTCGATTGCTGTTCGGTAGGAACCCTCACCACAAACGAATTGAAATCCCTATTTTGAATCGTTCGTATATTGAATGTAACAAAGAAATAACCTAACCTCATCCATGAAGACTTGTGTCTGGTGCTTGACGGCGTCGCGGCCGTAGTTGGAGCCGGGCTCGATGGGCGGCGGGCAGGGCGACAGGAACTTGGGGCACGCGAACGTGAAGCAGCTCTCGAACTCGCCGAGGTCGCCGTACTGCATCTTGAACATCTTCTCGTGGTAGTTCTTCTCGCGGAGCACCTGAAAATGGACAACAAGTTTTTTTAGTATTTATGTAGGTATATTAGTAGTATAAAATAAATTTGTTCCTTTTTTGTGTTCTTTTATGCCGCCTCAATCGTTTCTGCCTCACCCAATGGTTGACTGGTAGAGAATGCTTTGCGCATTAAGTCCGCCATTTGTACTTTTTTTTTGTCTGTGCAATAAATAATAATAACAAAACGTGAATTTTCATTGACCTATATTTTAATATTAGTGGATGCGTATGCTTCATCAGAACCATAATAGGGGGAAGGATAAACGTAGGAAGGAAGAGAGGCAGATCAAGAATAAGCTATATGCATCAAATAATGCAAAAGTTAAATGTCGCGTCGTATCAAAAAGTCTAGAGAATGGCGGAAGAGCGTAAAGAATGGAAAAAACTCCCTCGACAAGAGCCCAGCTCTTAAATTTTAAGATGATGGATGATGGATGGATTAAATAGGATGTTAGTTTGGTACCTACATCATCGTGTGCCAAATTAAAATAGGTTATAGTGGGGGTCATCTGCTGTCATTTCGTGTTTTTAGTTGTTTTATATTGATTTTACATTTAACAAATCTAAAATTCGCCCATTGAATCTTTATATCACACCGCCGCCTTACCGGTAAGAGACAAAATGCGTACAAGGGTTACGCAACGTCTTAGTTATAAGTGAACGTCCGTTTTTGTGTCGTGTTTAAGCGACTTTTGTTAAAAGTGGTAAAGCTGCGGTGTACGCCACCGCACTCAATTGTGTAATTAAAACACTGACCTGCTGAATAGACTCATCCACGCACTGCGGGTGGAGCACCAGACAAATAGCCAGTAGATTATACATCTGCTCCGTCTGCTTGTTGATCTGGTCGTTCTGGTACGAGCGAGACGAGAACAGCTGCTTGGTGCGTTGCATGTACAGCAAAGCGGAGGACAGCGTGCGTATCGCGTCCGCGTACCGGCGCATCATCATGTACGCGAAGCCGACGTAGTATGACGTAGAGATCTGGCACGCCGGCACGTGGGAGTACTGGGACTTTTTGTGCAACTCAATGTTTTCGAGCGCCTGGAATATAAATTATAGCATGCGGGTTAGTTTGAATTTTTTACACACAGTAAATAGTACATTTTTTATTTATTTAACACGTTCATGTACACATACCACAATAGTCAACTTATAGGTCGTGGCGCATGAGTACTCCATACAAAATTTAAGGACGTCCATACACGTATCGCCGTATAGCAAATAAAATATGGCATAATGACTTGTCGCTGACGTCAGTAAACGTTTACTAAACGTGACAGCTCTAACCGAAAACGACGTCTGACGACGTTGTTCAATTGTTTGTGTGGGTACTTGTCAATGTGTGTGTGACTTATGTTCAAGTAACTAAAAAACAAATGTATTATAGCGGTAGAACTTTAAAAATTTGACACGATGCGGCGCAATGACGTAGCTACCTGAAGATTATACAGAGATTCGACGTAGCCTGCCGTTGTGCCTCGAAATTAAAATTTACTTTGGACGTGGTTAGACTATGTGCGTCATCACGAACATCAGATTGGGACGTTCTGTAACGTTGTTAGAACGAATGTGTTAAGCGATATTACTACCGCGGCCAATGACGAGCGAGTTCCTTTTCGACTTATGCCTACTTACTTACTTTATTTTTAATGAATTACTCGAATCTGTATTTAATCTAAATTTATCTATCAATGTTATTTTTTTTGTTAATTTAGGTCAAATAAATTTATTTTCTTTCTTTCTTTCTTTTATATTGCAATTTATGCGGTCTTATTACTTACAGCAAATCCTTCCATAAATGAGTGGATTTTAATGATAAGGTTCTCTTTTGTTATGAATGGTCTTTTGGCAATCATACCACACTAAACACATTACTGTGACTACTACTATAATTGAATAGACATTTCAAAGCGGCAACAATGAGCATAAGGACAGCAGTGTATTTAAACAACAAACATCTATACTAATATTATAAAGCTGAAGAGTTTGTTTGTTTGTTTGTTTGAACGCGCTAATCTCCGAAACTACTGGTTCGAATTGAATAATTCTTTTTGTGTTGGATAGTCCAGTTATCGAGGAAGGCTATAGGCTATATAACATCACGCTACGACCAATAGGAGCAAAGATATAGTGGTAAATGTGTAAAAAACGGGAGAAAGAAGTCACTATTCCACGCGGATGAAGTCGCGGGCAAAAGCTAGTACAAGATAAAATTAAGACATCATGTGATCATGGCATACAAAAAAATATAAGGCATACATTTGTTTCAGTCAAATGTGATTTAAAGATAGCTAACAAAATACCCACTTTAATGGCTTGGTAGTAGTCCCCAAGCAGGGAGTGCAGGCGCAGAAGTCCAACCAGGGAGAAGTAGCCCAACATCTTGTAGAGAGAGTGGCGACCAAATTCGCCTGCTACTGAGTCAGGGTCCCCACCCGCAGCATACACCTGAGATTGTCATAAAATATTGAATGAACTTACATTGTTTGTATATTGTTGACTTGAAACCAGATAGTCCTAGACACATAAGGCACTACATGCCAAATTGGAACAAAAAATCTCAATTATTAAAAGATATATTTTGAAGTAAAATTCATGAAAAATGAGTTCATTTATGTTTCAAGTACTCAGAAAAATATATTTTCTATACCTCAAGCTGACGCTTGATGTTAGACTTGTCAACAAGCGAATGTAACACATTCAGGATACAAAGCACATTCCATGCCTTGTTCTCAGTATTGAGCGCTTCAATTTCAGCAGGGCTCAGCTTAGAGGTGCGCGACCTGTAAATGATAATGTTGGTATTTAATTGTAACTTCATTTTATGTTTGAGTCACATTGAACCTAATAGAATTGCAATAATAACCTGTATTGGGCAAAAGACTGGAACTGGTACACAAACTCATCAATGAGTTCCCAAAGCCATTGGTCGGGAAGCTCCAAGGGAACAGGAGTCTCCGCTGATAGGATGTAGTTGAACAGATCACAGTAGTTGTAAAATGAAGTGAAACGTTGTTCTGGCTTTGGTCCACCAGGGACACGGGCATAAATATCACGGTAGTATAATTCTTTGTATAAGATCATGAAAACCTGAAATCATAAAAAATAAAGTAGTAGTAGTTGAAAATTAATTCAATAAAATAAAATAAAACATGTGCCTCTGTAATATTACTGTGACTCTAGGCTGCTTTCTAAAGCATCTTAGTAGCATCATATAATCTTTAAAGAAAATTAAATATTTTAAAATAAAAAAGAGGATTAGAAACATCACATTATTTTAATAGTAATCTCTTGGAATCAAGATAATTGACACTTACATGATCATTATCCACAACAGGTGCCACCTCATTTTCTTCCGGCCATGGAGTATTCTCAAAGTACTGTTCAGTTAACTTTGGAAAGGTGTTTTCATAGAGATTAAGAATCTCATAAGTGACGCCTTCATTTATCATGTTGCGAAAATAAACCAAAAACTTTTTTACCTGAAAATTTAAAATACATAGATACAAGTTTAATACATTTAAACTTATGGTACACTTGGCTAAAGAGAATATTGCTATGTATCCAGGAGGCCAATTCTCGTGCAGTTCGTATACGAAAAAAGTTCACGGATCGAATTTTCTTCTTCTAAGCAAATGGAGTTATTGCTTTATCCGGGTCACGATTTCTATGCATTTTGATTTCTTTCGGGCAGTAGTTTTTTTTTCGTGGATATATTACTTGATTTTTCGGTAAACCAGAGATACTCGTAATCGAATTACCACACGAAACGAAGTTCGATCATGCGAGAATCGGCCTCCAGCTCGTAAGGAGACAATATTAGTAATTAAATAAAGTCTTACCATCTCAGGCATTTTATAATATGACCTATCATACTCCAAATCATACTGTGGATCTCCCGTATGCGGTTCATAGTCGCCATAGGATTCATATCCTCCCTGGAATTTCATAATTCTTTTTTAGAATGTAATGTATTCTACAGATTGCTTACGTTTTTATCGAAAAAATTGTAGGTTATACGATAAGTGATACATTTCTAAACTTCAAGTCAATGGAAATTCACATCATACCTCATTGTAATCGTCACTTGAATACATATTCAATATTATTTAACACTAATTTTGCGTGTAAAATGCACAATAACTGAAAAATTGCTAGAATAATACACGCGAAGCGATTCAAGACACGATCACGAAAAAAATTTGTCAATTGCCATTCATAGATTAGGTAAAGTGTAGTGTCAGTGTCAAAAAAACAAAGTTTAGCTAAGTTTAGTCAGTAGTACTATTATATATTCTGTGGTTTAGTGTCAAATTATTTAATATGTATGTCGCAGTCAAATCGTATAATTTCGCCGTTTACATATGGCGTCGTCAGCATATAAACGCTCGCGGATATTATTTTTTTTATTCTCGGCTAAGCAGATATTTGAACTCGATCGTACCCGGTGTCTAGGATGGTGCATATCTGCTTAGTAGCAGCCTGTTCACTCTTACCTTTTAAAGAGACTTATTTACGAAGGTAAAATGTATAATGCCACAACATTTAATCTACAACCGAATTGAACAGTTAGCATTTTGCCCGCTGCATTTCGCATATGTAAACGGCGGAATTATACGTTTTGCCTGCGACATATATACTTCGTCATCGTGGTGTGTAGTAGTCTTTGAGTGTAGTAGTTGTTGGCAGCCTTGGGTATCATAGACAAATCTTAGAAACGTCAAACATGTCTCTCTCTCTTCCTCTCGTCGATGTGCCGTGCCGACGACCGACGACTGCCGAGCCGACGAGCCGGTTGTTTGGTTTTTTCTTCTTTCAGTCAACGTCATTTTGACCACTGACTGACTGACTGACTGATAGACATTTTGACAGACTGAGACATCACATCTAATTTTCGCAGAAGAATTTTTGTAACACCAGTGCGATTAAATTTTGTGAAAAGGCGTAATTTTACAAAGTCTATCAAGTTTCACAATGCTCTTCAAGAATATTGCTAATTTGGTAGTCCGTAGCTCTGTAGCTACAGGAAAGAGTCCATCAGTTATGAGAAATTTTTCATCAACTTCTGCTAAATGCGACATAGTAAAAATCCAAAGCACTGATGATTTCAAGTCTAAAGTCATCAATAGCAAGGTTCCAGTTGTGGTTGATTTCTTTGCTACGTAAGTAAATATTTTATGTTTTGATTCACTGAGGTTAACCCAATTGTTTTCCATAGTATCAGTGTAATACAAAGGTTATTTCATGTAATCATATAGGTAAGTTTAAACAAAATGGTGCTAAAGGTTATCAGATAAGAATTATGGATTATTTAGGACTTTAATTTGGTTACAGATGGTGCAATCCTTGTAGGCTTCTTACCCCTCGCCTGGAATCAATTATATCGGAAAGCAAAGGGAAAGTTATACTTGCTAAAGTAGATATTGATGAGCAGACCGACTTGGCACTAGATTATGAAGTCAGTTCGGTGCCTGTACTAGTAGCGATTAAAGATGGAAAAGTGCAACAGCGCTTGGTGGGTCTCCAAGACACTGATAAGTTGCGCAAATGGATTGAAGAATTTACTTCTGAGAAAACCAAGGCTGAAGTCAAAGCCTAAGATGATATTAGTGCATTGGTACTTTCTAAATTATTGCTTGTTACCAGAATATAGTTTAACATTAAAAATTTAAATAAAACTAATCCTGTATTCTTGTAGACATTGTATTAAATCCCTAGCTCTTTTATAAATTGTATCATCTGGCTTCTTGGATTTAGTTGCTTCATTATTTTCTTCATCCTTATTTTCTATATCTTCAGACTCTTCGCCATTTTGTGATTCCATCCAGTCATCCATTTGTTTGATGATTTTTTTGGCATCATCTAACAACATGTTTCGAATGTTACCTTGAGCTGATTCAAAGTATTCCATCAGTAAAGGCCACGACTCATTTGGAATGAGACTCAGCGAGAACTTATTTTTGTAAAGCCACACTTGCTTTGCCTTCATGAATTTCCAGTTTGATCTATTATGTTTCCACTGTGAAAGATAGCTTAAACATTGTGTTTTCAGTTGTTCTTTAGAGGCAGCTTCTGTTTCAGCTTGTCGTTGTGCGAATTTTTCTTTTTTCATCTGCCGAATAGATTTTTTATTCTTTTTGTCTTTATCATCTGGAACAATTAGCTTCTTCTTCTTTTTTTTTCTTCGAGGCTCATTTTCTGGGTCAGAGTCGTCATCTGCATGTTGTCTTTTTTGAGATGTCCATTCAGGCTCTGAATGTGCATCGGTTGCTGAAACAGTTTCAGGTTCCAAATGATCGTGATCCTCACTCATTACATTAAGCAGTTGTTTATTTTGTTTTTCCTTTTTAGATTTTCTTTTTTTATTGCTTTTTAGTTTTTTCTTATTGTTACTGCCCATTGCTCACACTTTACGTAGGTAATTCTTAGCAAATTATTTAAATTGTATTGTTGTCAAGAGTTTTCGGTAGGTTAGGTCCAAGGTTAGGTTATCAACATGTGACAGACAGACAGGCAGTGCAGTGACAGCAGCAAGTGACAGACAGGAGAGGAGGAGGTACCAACACAAGCAAACTGATTGTACAGACCAGCACTTCAGACTATACATTTTTGTTGAAAAATAGGCCTTATTCCAACAACGTAAGATTAGATTAGCTTGACGTACCGGCCATAGATATGACAGATACTGTACCGACAACACAATGACAGTTTTGACAATCGAATGGTTTTGTCTATGGTTTAGTCATTATCTCGGTTTTTGGCTTACTTGCCTCACATTTATTTGCCGGTTTTTTTTTATGTGTATGAACTATGAACAAAAAAAAAACTAAAACATATGGAAAACATTTGAAATTATATTTTCTCACCTTTGGGTTCTAGTATCATCGTAATTTTGGCTATTATGATTGAATACATAGGTAGTTAAAAATGAATAAAAAATTGTTTTGCCGTAGCATTAGTTTACAAAACATGGTCACCCTGTCCCAACAAATCGCAATTTTTTGGCACGTCACAGCCGCGTCATCATGTCTCCGTGTCTGCTTTTATCATTGGGGAATTAAATTTGTTCAACATTATCAAACCTTATCGGCACCTTCATATGTGAACTATTAATTTCTGAGGATATAGTAATAGTGGTCTAAGATGGAACTGTTGACGCAAATGTCTAACACGCAGTTTCTATTCCCGGTCGCGGCAGTAGCTGTTGTTTTAGTATGCGCTGCTCTAGTATTTGTCTTCGGATTCCACTCTGCGGAACAGCCACAGTTTGATAAGCTTCCCCTAGTTGTAGACGATAGAAAATCGTCCAACAAGAAGCGAAAAACTAAGGACAAGGTCAGTGAAAACAACATAATATTCGCGCCCGACATAGTGGTCATTGTGCTCATTTTATTTTTAACCTGTACGCTAGCATATGCTGTATTTGCCGGGAGTCGTAGCGTGCACCTGCGAGGATACCCGCTTTAGTTTTAAAATAATAATTTAAAGCTTTGCCAAAATCAGTGTAAAACTGTACACTTAATTTATTTACTTTTAATATTTACAGAAGTCTTCTCCCAACCGTTCTTCGAATGAGGATGTGAAGACGAAGTCTGAGAGTTCTAAGAAATCTCCTACTAAGGAGAAAAAAGAGGAGAAAGCTAAAGAGGCTGAGAAACCTAAGCCTAAAGAGAGGCAGGAACCCAGACAGGCCAAGAAGGAAGCCAAGGATGATGCCAAGAAAGGCCGCAAGAAGACAGCTGTGGAGCTTGAGAAGCCAGCTGACTTTGATGAGGGTGTGTGGGAGGAGGTGCCAAAGAAAGAGAAGAAGAAGGTAAAGTTAAATTAGCATTGAAATAATTATGTGTCTTATTAGAATGGTATAGGATCTAGTGTTTGCAAATAATGCTAAAATCTACTGGGTTAAATTGATCAACTATCGAAGGTATTTTTTATACAAATAAATAGTTGTATTTTATACTTTATATACTCGCAGCTGAAAACAGCTGCGATAACAATCAATGGTTGGTCAACAACCATGTGAGGGATTATCACTGACAAGTTCTTAGGGCCTGTACCTGTAGCACCTATTTTAGGTACTTTAATACACATTTTTTAGGCCCTTGATGATGTTTTGACTATAAATAATATGTATTAGGTGAAGAGCCCTGAAGAGAAAGAGAAGAAGAAGGAAAGCCCAGCCAAGAAGAGCAAGAAGGTTGTGAAGGATGCAGACGTAGAAGCCGCTCGCCCCAACGAGGAGCCGGCCGAGGAGACCATCAAGGTCATCAGCGCCGTCGGGCCCGAGGTCGACGAGGACGCCGCGCGCGCACTACAGGCCCAGGTCGAGGAATTCCAGCGCGTCTTGAAGGAGGTACATTCTTTACTCTATTTTTTCTAGGTGTGCAATTTTCAAAATTATTGGTTAAATGCTAATGAACAGACTAGTCTGTTCATTCAGCCATTTTGACAAGTTAGTGTAACAATGCCCAACTAACTTATAAAAATAATAGCCTTTTATTCAAATGGTTATACATTTCTTTATATGTATTTCTCTAGTTATCAAAGGCTTACCAACTAACTCACTGCAATATTATAACTTTTGTGATCTTATTAATTTATTATTCTATCAGTCAGTACCTAATATAAAAATTACAATAATGAAGTTGCAAAAAAAAATTGCAAATCCTAAGAACACTTTGACACACTCCACTCGCTATGTAGGTGTTATGATGCTAATGACTGCAACTCTATAACTATGTAACTGCCGTGAAAACAAGTTTAGGATTACTATCTAGTACAATCCTACTAATATTATAAATGCTAAAGCTTATGAGGATGTATGGATGTTTGTTAATCACACCCAACATTTTATAAATGCATAATGAAATGAGTTTTAACTTTACAATAATACTATAGCTTACATTACAATAATAAAGTATATAGTGGAATAGCACATATACTATTCTTTTCAACAAAAGAGGATTGAACCTCATTGTATGTGGAGCCTGGCATATCTAAACATTACAAATACCAAAAATGACACTTTTTCGCGTACACCTATGAAACATATACCATTCGAAAGAGAAATGTCAGTATGTTTACTGTTAAATAAATTAAATAAACTTTTTTACGTTAAATAAAACTACTGTTTATTGTAAAATATCTCGGGAGGAAAGTATGGGTATCAAGTATATTTGTTGTTTGTAATTACTTTCTCTTTCGATTGGTATGTGTTCCATAGGTGTAAGCGAAAAATTGAGATTTTTGGGTTTAGGTATGCCAAAGAGGTTCGAAGCTTTTTGTGAGACACGATATTTACGCAAGTGAAGTCAAAGGGAAACTCCTAGTATCCTAAAAATTTCCAATATCATTTAGATTTTTATCTGTTGGTTTCCTTATATAAATATATAAACTCGCAGGCGGAGCGCCGCGAGCAGGCCGCGCTGGGCGGCGGCGACGACGAGGATGAACAGGAGCCCGAGGAACTGCCCGACGTCAAGGACTTGAGGAGCAACAAGAAGAAGGAGAACAAGGAAAAGCAGATTAAGAAGAAAGCCTCTGAGGTGAAGGGAAACATTCATCAATATGGCACAAGTTGCCTCCCATTTCATCATGTTAAAAATATCAGTAGCATTTTAACTTTTCATATATCTTATTGGAGACATAAAAATAATACCCTGTTATTTTCAAAAAAAGAGTGTAGAGGCTTCTTCTGGGTGAGCTTGCTTTATCTTCGTCACTGTCTATGCCTTTGGTATAGTCTAGAGACAAGAGCAAACCCATATTATATAAAAAAAATACATATGAATTGCTGGTAATGATCATTTTAACTAAACTAAAATTTATGAAAGCATAATTTTTGATGTGACGACATTATTGTACGAAGATGCGGGTGATAATTGATTGAGCTTATTTCTAGTTGTTACGTATATCAGAATCTGTGCAATATACATAGAATCAACCTGCTTCTAAATATTTGTTTCTCTTCTTTAGAGCGCTGCTGTGGCGAAAAATACTCCTAAACCAGAGCCCGTCGACAACTCCGACGCGAGTGACAAGCAAGACGACAAGCAGGCACCCGTGTTCGATGAGCTAGGAGGTACAAATATAACTTCTTTTAATGATTACAGCTTTTTCTTGTCTTGTATATCTTATATATTTTAATTTGCATTCACTTAAATAATAATGTAATAAGAATTGACATTATTTGTTGCAGACACTTGGACCGATGCTACTAAGGCATCTAAAAAAAGCAAGAAAAAGGCGCGCAAAGACCAGTGAGAGGTGAGTGGCGGAAACAGGGTTCACTTGGGGCTATGCCCTGTTCTAGCTCAATGCCAATCACACCACTGATAAAATTACCACCAAAAATATTCAGTGACAAAACATTTTTAAGATTCATTGACGATTATTCATTAATTTCAGGGTTGTAATTTTACAGGGTGTGAGTATCTATGTTATTTACCTTACTGTTCTTACACATTCAGTCAATTTACGTCCATGTTTTTTAGTTTCATATTTTATTTTGTATGTAGCTAATGTTGACGCGTTTTTTTTCTTTATAATTTAATTATTGTTTACACGAAAGCATAATATGTTTTGTTTTTAGTATGCATTATATGAGTCATAATTTTGTATGTGTTCGAAGAACGATTCGTGACCTTTGGGAATCTGCAATATGTTTTGAGTGGTGAACTGTGTGATGGTCATTGAATAATCATGCATAGTTAAGTTTTATGTATATCTGTCTGTACCTTTAGAAGTTTGCTCATAGTTGTAGAACAGTTAACCCAATATTTAATCATGATCTTCTGGTGCTTATAGTAGTAAGAATTATCTCCTTTCATTCCAAATGTGTGCATTTCCTATCTCCTATGTCTATTTTTTCGTATTCCATACTTTAAACTTGTGATTTTTTTGCTCATGTTTTGCATGTACTTCTCTGGTACATGTACCACAGTATTGACTTACAGAAATACCGAATGTTTAATTAGTTATACCCATGACAAAAATTGTGATGAGACCTGAAACTGGACCAATATTATCAGATTGTTGCTTCACAAACCCTTATCTTATTGTTATTTATAAAAGACATAATAATAGAAACTGCACTACTTAGATAAGTCATGGCAAGTGAATAAGAAGAAACAATTTCACATTGGATGTGATATAGATATTTTCCGTCCGGACTTATTTCTGTTTGTTTCTTTCTCCGCAACATATCTTGGTTCCTGGGGTGATAGTACATGTAAAGTTATAGCTTACATTCGTCAAATCTTCGTCATTGATATTTACTGTAGACAAATGCGTAATATTTTATTGCAGATTCCTATTTTGTATACTTAGTTATAAGAATAAGTAATGATTAGAATAGCGCCGGCATCATTTTGTATAAAATCATCATAAAATTCTAATTGTCTCTGAATGCGTATAATAAATAATTTATTATGTAATAATAGGTTAAGAGTGAGAGCTTTCAATCGACATATTGGTTTTTGAAATTCAAAGAGTAGATTCCATACAAATGATATTTTAACCTATTGAACGCCAATGACAACTTTAGTTGCAAAAAGTTCCCGTGACTGAGACGCCATTGACAACTAAAGTTGTCTAAATTTTGCTATTATTATAACAATATTTTTTTTTTTGTACAGGCCGCCAAACTGAATGTTAATTGTATTTTAAACATTGTTATTAATGTTAAAATACGATGTCAATTAAATTTTGTGTAATAAATTTAGTCAGTAACGTAAAAAATGTGTTTAAAGTTAGTATTGAAATCTCACGATTTTGTCACTTTTCACGGCGCCGATGACCACTTTAGATGACAGCTAGTGATGGGATATTAACGAATATTCTTAACTGTTGATAAATTAATAAATCAAGTAAAATTACTATGTATTTACATGCTTTAATATTTTAAATCAACTGAAAGTTTTAACATAATTTCGTCGAGAATTTAATATTACAATGATAACATTTGTTCAGTATTCTGGCGACGGGCAAGTTGAATCTATACTGCGTTCTCCTCTAACTTTACGAATGAAGTCAATTATTTTGAGGTAAACTAAGGAGCGATCCTCTGGCTGTACCTTCTCCATTTCAAACGCCATTAAAGCTGCAAAACATTCATTCCGCGGATCTCGAGGATGTGTATTGAAAAAGTGTGCATTTTCAATATTTATCATAACGGCACGGATGTCGTCTTCACCGACTTGATATATATTGAACATAGCTACCATCTGTTTGTGATGCTTTGTCTTCGCTGGTTCTTATTTTTCGTTTTCTGGGACACAAAATTGATGGGGAACTTGGGCGTTCCTCCTGACTAGCTTCAATAATATCGGAGTCCTTATCTTGCCACATAACGACTTCACTTTTTTCATTAACTACGTCTTAAAAACCACGAAACTTATTTACTTATAATAACAATGAATATGTAATTCAATTTAGTAAAACTGACCGCTTTGAACCACTGCCTGAACTCAAAAAACGTTAATACTACGAGCATCATCGATAGGTAGTGTAAACCTTTTTAGACGTTTCTAGAATTTTTAAAATCGTGGCCATCCCTACGCCATGGGCAACTATAGTCGCCCGCTTATGACGTCACAAGCGAATCTAATAAACAAATAGTGATGTGAACATGTGGGTAAGTGTATAATTTATTTTTCTACTACTACCCTGCAATGAGAAGCAGAAGTCGCAGACGTTTACATTTGATTTTAGTATACCTAGCCACTATTAAGTTAACATTTCTTTGTTCGACCTCAGTTTAGACTAAACACGTTTTATGGAAATATAAATGAGGTAAGGTGAAGTAACTTTCTACTTTGTACTTTTTTACCTATGTATTAATCCAATAATCCAATGAATTTTGCATGAAATAATTACATCTACACTTACTCATCAGATTCAACCTTTCTGTAAAAACCGGCGAAGTATTTGTCGGACCACTAGTAGGGTAGGGTTCCGTTCTGTAGACCGTCACGTTTATGTGTTTTTATGCGTGTGGGGTGTATAGAGTATAGATTTTTTTGTGTCAACAATCAATCGATAATATAATAGTTCTCGCAACTCCCAACTCTACTTTTTCAAAAAAATAATTATTTCGGGACGCCGTAGACCACTAAAGTTGTCAAATAGTGTTGTGAACTTTACCTAGTAAACACATACAATTTTAGAAGGTTTTTACGTTTTTCTTTATGTATTTCTTAGATTTCAAATAAAATCTGGTCGAAACCGTTATATAATTGTGTTTTATTGCAGTTAAGTTCGTAATTATTATTGCAAATCACCGCAAATTGCAATAAATACCCTAACAATACTTGAGAATGTCCCATCACTAGTGAAAATCATAATCACTGGAAATTTTACTATGCTTGGCGTCGGGTGTGAAGAAACGTTAAAAAGCGCTATCGGCTGTGCAATATTTCATTGAAACTGTTATTTGTATTTTTGTTATATTTACCAGCAATTCAATTTTGTATGTAACACAACAATACGTTTTTGGGGCGCCCAAACATTGCAGACTATAAAAATAACGGTCACGGCATTCATGATAAACCGTTCAATAGCCAGTTTCAGCTGCATACAATCAGCTTATATGCTAGTGGTGGTTTTTAAGAATTTAAAGTATAGTTTCTCTCAGAATGCTATTTAAAAGCTGATGCAGCTGAATGGTCGGGTGTGTGTCCTGCTGCCGCCAGAGCCTTCCACGGTTCTAAAGTAATAAGATCTTAGTTCTTGTTAACCACGCAATTTATTTAATTATCATCGTTCATAATAGTATCGTGTGATATCTGTTACTATTATATTTTTTGAAGGAGAGTTTTCCATATATTCATAATAGTATCTAGATTTTTCGAAGTTACGTTTTGTTGTTATCACTAAATTCTAAGAGATTTTAACTACTTTATTTCCAATTTTTTGCTTTTCCTGCATGGTTGTTCTGTCATTAATTTAAAACGGTACTTAGGGCCTAAACTTTTATAAGTGTTTACCTTTTAGCAACGCTAACAGGTTAATACGTTCGTATATCAATAAATAGGTATACACTAGATGTAAAAGATATTTTTGGCTTCATATTGTTACTAGAATAGTAGATTGACCCGCGCCGACTCGGGTGGGATATTGCCAACGCATAGAGACATGTATCTTGAGAATTTTATTGTTTTATAGGCTCTAAATTAATGAATGTATGATATAAATATTTTTTTAAAATCAATAAAGAGTGATAATTGATGTCTGCATTTGATTTGTTTCCTGTAGGTACTTTTACTTTGCAACACTTTGACCTATATCATCATCATAGTGCATGATTGCACAATCATGTGGCATGTTTATACACTGTGCTTATCTGCAATGAACATTTTGACGCTTATGTTTACCGAATAGGTAAAATAAAATTGCCACACTTGCATAATACGTTTAAATATATTTTAATTGTATAAATTTATCAAATCTTATTAATTAAAACTTGAGATTCATTTTCGTTTACAAGATAATTAAATACAAAATCGTTATGACTAGGTTAGGCATTGGTGATGTAAGTATGCTAATTGTGCTTCTTCAGTCAAATAGTTGAGGCGCTAGCCGAGTTACTCGATTTACTTACAGAGACAGTAAGGCGCACTGCATGCAGTTAACTATAAAATAAGATGAACTATAATGTTCTATCGAGGTCGTCGCCAAAATCGTTTGTACCTCGGTTTTTGTTTCGTGTGTGCAAGCGATTTTCGTTTAAAAGTTCATCAATCATGTTGTCCATGTTGTCGTATACATAATTTTATTCTACTGGAGCTCTATTTTTGAATCACTCGCTTCAAGATGGCGAGTGATTTTCGTTCGCAAACGATTTTTTTTCTATGACTTAAGTAATTAATCTTCGAACGAAAATCACTCGCCATCTTGAAGCGAGTGATTCAAAAATAGGGCCCCTGATGATTACCCTTAATTTTAGGTACCTACTTAGTATTTTTTAGCTTAGCGAATTAGCTGTACATATTTTAGTGAAATGCAGTGCTTTCGTTATAATTCAACTACAAACCTTTGAAGCAAATTAAGTTATTGGTTTAATCAACCAATATTGTAATATTAATAATATTATACTTTTACTTTATTGCACACCATAAACAATTAATAATACAGAAAAACATTTTAAATATTAGGTAGTAGCACAGAAGATGTAATAGTACCACTACGTAGTAGTAGTAGTAGTACAATTCAGGCGGTCTTATTGCTTTAAGCAATTTCTTCCAGACAACCTTCAGGTAAGGAAAAGCATAAAGAATGAAATAAGTGGCATGGCGATGAAATATTTTAAACGAAAGAGAATGTGGACGGATTTATGTAAGATTATAAGTACTTAAAGCAGTATATTTATAAAATTATTCTAAGAAAAGATAAATTAGAGGACATAGAATTTATTAGCCTGTAAAGGATTTGTCACACTGGTTGCGGTCTGCGGTCCGCCAGACATGCCAAATCCTTAAGCATCCCACTGCTAGTCAAACGCCTACCCTTTAGACATACTCTTACTAATCTCTGGGCCTACCTCACATGAGGTGGTACTGGTATGAGCCATCTTACTTCACTACGCGGGCACAGTGCGGATTGGTGGAGGGTCTTTTTTTTGCAAAACAAGCGACCACCCCTGTTAAGATGCAAACTATAATGCATTTATGTGTCACATGCAAAAAAATATAATAAAGCATTTAATATAATACAAAAGGGATATCTAGCCACCCTTTTGTCTTACATTATGCTGTAAGAACTGCAACAATGGTCTGTGACATTCTAAAACTGGCGTTGATGTCTTTACTTGGTATCTTTGGAATTAGCTAAACTACGCTACGAGTGCTACGAATTCTACGATTGTTGCTACGAGCTGACTTCTGCTAGGGCCTGCAGAACGCAGATGAATGGATGTTTACTTTTCTTAAAAAAAAGTTTGAATTAAAATCTGTTCTACTTTACATTTCATATCCTTAAAGGTACTTTGAAAGAGGGATTATGATGTTAAAGTTGGTGAAAAGATTGATAATGTTCAATTGGGGCATCAAAAACCGCGAGTGCCTTGTGTTGACAAAAGCTGCGCGCGACACTTGCTTCGCCACCTTCGCCTTTATTTGGGGATATGGGATACCTTTTATTTAGGAGTTCGTCTTTAAAGAGGGTGAAAGGCATTGCAAGTAAGCATTGGATTAGAGATTTGACATTTGCGCGGTCGAAGTTGCGACTTATATTTCCGAGTTGCTTTTGGCGGATTTATGGCGGCTGGTGCTGCGCGCGGCGGACGCGGCGCTCTTGCTGCGCGGTTTGCGGCGCGCGCGCTTCTTGACGCGGCGCGGCTTGCCGGCCGGCGCGGGCGCCGCCACTTTAGAAGACTTCGCCTCCACCTCTACCTTGAGCCGCGCGAACATGTCGTAGTTGGTGATCACGCACATTTTGCCTGTTGGTGTAATGAAGGGCGAAATATTAATCATAATATTAAGTTGTATATGAAAATATACTGTTCTATATGAGGATGTTCTTTTAGATTTATTTTGTACAAACTTTATTTATTTGTAAGCAAACTCGGATTAATGTCTGATGTATTCTGTAAACAATTTTTTATTGCATAAACAAAAGGCTGTACGAGTTGGCCTTCATTCTGTAAGACATTCTTTACCCAGTAAACGATTAGCATTAATTAAGTAAATTAAAACTAAAAGGCTTAAATACCTATACTTACCTTGTACTCAATAACTAATTAGGGTAAACAATTATGTTTTAAGTATCTAAGTTCTAAAATTCTGTTCAAAAGTATAGCCGCTTGTGCGGCATATTGAAAAACATACATTAAAAACAACAGAGTTAAGATTTGGCACACCTACTCGTTAAAACTCTTACCGTTGCAATACTCCTCGCCGCACTCAGCGCAGTTGACCACTCTCGTCTCCGTCACGCCCGCACGATTCTTCGTTTTCCTTATCATGTTGCTTTTAGCCAATTCCCTTTTGTCTCTAGCTCTCGTTTTTAGTTCGGCCTTGCCCAATTCTATTAATCTGAAATTAACGTTATTCATGGAATGTAATCTATCGTGGGTAATTATTAAAAGCCTTGAACTCGGCGATAAACATCTGCTGATAGTAGGTACAGAAATGTTTACTATGCTGCAATAAATTCCTCTACAAAGAACAATACTTTTAAGTAGGTATTTACACAACTTGCAAATTTTCACGTAAGTGTATTAATTAATTGTAAAACTCATGTTAAATTATAATAATGTTTATTCTTACCTATTGAAATATTCTTCGTCCAGTTTAAGTTTAGGTCTGATCGAAGTCATCATCCTCCACTCTATTTGTACGGCGCAAAGTTCTTCAAATTTCAGCCCTTGCATTTCAGACGGTATCGGATCCATGAAAGTGAAGTGTTTCTCTTCATACCCACGCGTGCCCAGTTTTTCATAAGCTCTTATTTCTTTCTTTGGTGTTTTTGTTTTTTGGTCATCAATCTTATCTTTTATTTTTATATCCTCAGCACGAACCTATCATATTTAACAAATCTTGTAATGTGTTTTAAAACTGAATAAAAATGTAAATGCGTAAATGTACTACCTTCTCAGGTCTAGTTTTGAAGTCCGGTACTTTGTCTAACACAGCTCTGTATTCCTCGGCAGTGTTTATCACAGTCTTGGACAAATCCAGTATAGGTGCATCATCTTTCTTTTTATCGAATATATCATCTAGCTTAGACATGTTAATTTACTCAAAATTCAAATGTTTAGACTCTATAAGTCACAGAGACACTGATTGTATTGATATAATTCTGTTGGGACCCATTTCCCTAGAAACGGTTAAATCGATATCAAATCTTAGTAACCTAATTTTCTTCACTACATATTGCACGACAACTAACTATGTGCATTGTAAGGCAGTTTCGTATAGATTTTATTTACTTAAGTCTTTAGTATAATCAGAATTTCGGCTTGACCAAATTTTCTTGGTCCTCGTTTCTTTCTAAATAATCCCTTTTTACAGTGTTTAACTGATCGATTATTTTTTTCCTGTTTTCCGCTTCGTAAATGTTATTTTTCAAGTTCCTTTCATTAACATCGTCCACCCATAACTTTCTGTTTCCATATTTGTCATTGATAAATTTTTGTGATAGTGTCATTCTCTTGGTTGGGGATCTTTTCGGTGATTTCTTACTATCAATTAAATCGCTTACGGTAGTTTGGCCGATGTGACTGAATTCCAACGCTACATTGCTTGTGGAGTCCGTAGCAGTATTGTTATTATTTGTAGGTCTTGAGAAGTCTTGACTAGATCGTTTACTTTTCCAATAAGATTGACTTAATGAATTACGTTGCTTAAGACTATTATCAGAGTTCTTTTCAGACCTAGTAGGTGGACTAGGTGATCGGCTGTCTTCACTAGACTGTGATAAATATTGTCGCGCTTGTGATCTATACTTTTGACGCATTTTTCGCTTTTGGCTGTAAAAAGGGTCTTTTTCACTTTGTTTTTTATACTGAGCGACTGGCCTGTTAACTCCCCATTTAGGTCGTGTCTCAATATCCTTTTTAAATCGTTCTTCTGAACGAAACCGTCGATCTTTTTTTAATGTGTTGTGATGACTTTCTTGAGGTGCATTTTCATCAATATTTGAATAATCTTTATCAATATTTCTTTCCGGGCCATCGGTGTCGACCATTTTATCATTGGTTGATTTCCACAAACTTGGATCAGTCTGTGTTGTAGCATCTTTTGTTTTTGCTATTAGATTACCGATGCGATACTTTCTAGGGGTAAGAATTTTTCCTGAATCAGACATATCGCTAATGTTGTTTAGTGAATTTAGCGAGACACTGTATAAACTATTGGATAAGTTTTGGGGGACTAAAACTGCTAATTGTAAACTATTTGGTTGCGCGTTGACTAACTCGCCATTACCATTGATGCCAATTGGCACAATATTGAATTGATTGTCAGCTAATGCGAGTGGAGGAACGCTGTGGATGAATAGATTCAGGTTTCCTGGACCAACGGATCTTGGCGAGTTGAATTCGGTCGTATGATGTGAATTACATTCTTTCTTATGGCTCTTTGCTGAGTGAACATCGTAGGTTCTATTTGTTTTGGTTGGACTGACTGATTCATTTAATTCTATACCCTCAGGTGCGGCGTTTTCTTGTGGAACAGATTTGTTACTATCAACATTTATATTAGAGTTTGCAATCTGTCTATGATATGTAAACCTTTTCTCTTTCTCCTGCTTAGCCTTTTTTTCCGCATCTTCAAGCGCTCTTTTAAGAGTTTCTAGTTTTCGTTGTTCCATCATTTGTTTTTCTTCATTTTTCCTTTTTTCTTCTTCTATCCTCTGCCGATCTTCTTCTTGCTGGCGTTGTATTCGTAGCTCTTCAAGTCGTTCCTCTCGGAGCCTCCTTTCCCTTTCCTCTTGTCGCCGTTTCTCTCGGTCTTCCAGTTGACTTAAAATTGCGGACTGTAACTCTAACGCTTTTATGCGTTTATTTTCTCGTTGAGCTTTTATTTCAGGTTCAAGCGGAACATTTTGACCTCTTAAAAATGATCTAAAACAAAAAACAACAGTTAATACATCAACGTTAACTGACATGAAAACAAAATAAAACCAAATTAAGTTTTTACCAACCTTCCCTCATCGCTGCCGTTGCATGAAGATCTATCGCATTCAAACCCTGAATTAGTTGAACTTCTTTGGTCAATCACTAGGACTTCTGCCGAGTTATCAATCATATTCAAGCCCCGTTCTACCCATGACGGTGTTCCCTTCTTTTGGTTTGGCATCTGAAACAATTAACATTCCACATACATATAGTCATGTCCTAATCAGTGTTTCCAGCGCGGCCGGCCCTCCTCCGTAGAGCTGCGACCACGCGCCCGCGGTTAGTACATGTAACTCACTCGCCCTCGGTCTCATGGCAACTACCTGCGGCAGTCGCTCGTCGGGTGCCGTGGGCTCCCACAGGCGGCCCGTGGCGACGCCGCGGTCACCCCAACGCGGCCGGCCCTCCTCGGTGGAGCTGCGTGGTGTGCGCGCCGACCACGCGCCCTCGGTCGTGCTGCCTGATCTGCCACCGCTCGACACTCGGTTCCTATAACACATGGCCATGTAGTAGGAAAAAAAATATGGTAGATGAGGTCATCTTCATCGTAAGAGCTAAAGCTCTTATCGGACTGCTTGTCGGTGAAGTCGTTTTCATTCTTCACACAAGCAGATAATGGATGATATCAATACCGCCGCAAACCGCTTTAAGAATCAAAAAAAGTTTAGCATTTTTTTTAATTGGCCTGAGACAGAACCTATCTCTTAAATTGGGCACATCATTCAGTAGATTCAGTGTTTAAAATCACCGCACTAAGGTAGTAAACTTCCTAATTAGTAGTTTTTATTTTCGTTAAAACTTATTCAATGATAACAATCGGTAGTTATACTTTAATTGCATTACGCAAGGACATTATATCCGTAACTACTATCGAGTACGAGTACACAATCGTTTAGATCTTTGAATGACTTTCTTGTCACGCATGTTGGGTAGTAATGAACACCGAGTACCGCACGTAATGATCAGACAGAACGATGAACAGATATGAGGTATGGTATAATAAGCAATACTAATAGACCTAGTACCTAACGTAAAAAAGTGCAATTCTGGATGAATCTGAAAATCAGGGTATACGTACGTACAGCCGCCATACCAAAATTAAGTCGACGATATTCGGATTACATAGTCCTAACACTGTCACATGAACTCACTTTTATCATGTTGTGATTTGTTTGGCGTTGATTTTATATTTGCCGTATTATACATATTTAAACAGTGGTCCAAACATAGTATAATAATAATAGTTTGTGGTAAAGCCGGCCTACTACTAATATTAAAAATGCGAAAGATAGTGAGATGCTCTTTCTTTAAGTGAAAGAGTATCTCACTATATTTCGCTACAGGAAAACTACAACTAGGTACAGGATTATTTTACCTGAAACTTTACAATACTAATAGGTTAGCTCATTTATATGTTTTTTAAACGACATTAATGTAGCAAAAATAGGCTTATAAAGCCGTGGGGAAAGCTCTTAAGGGTTAATAAAGATTTTACGTTTTAATGTATTTTCACGTTTGGGGCCATCCATAAAGTACGTCACACGAATTTCATGATTTTTGAGCCCCCCTCCCGTCCTTGTCACAGGTAGTCACATTTCTAAGACCCCCCTCCTCCCTAGTGTGACGTCACATATTTTGCAATTTCACATCGAAAAATTATTAATTTAAAACAGCAGTTCCGAATTTAGTTTTATTCTCATTTAAATTAAGTACTTTTTTATAAATTAACATCATATGAAATTAAATTTGATTTGATGAATTTGATTTGAACATCATATGAAATTTGAAATGTGATGTCACGAAACTTAGTACCCCTCCCACCCCTTGTCACACTATATCACACTTTGACGACCACCCCCTCCCCCCTTTACGTGTGACGTACTTTATGGATGACCCCTTTTAAGCAAATATGTAAACGATCATACATTACTCAACAATAGTTCTTATGGTACACTACAGACAGAATTAAAGAAATAGCCTGACGTCTACATACCTGTTATCTTTGCCACCTTGCTCCCATGCCACCACCGGGTTGCGGTTGTTCGTGACGTCATGCAACGCGCCGCTCCTGTTCTTGTGGTTGACCGTTTCACTTCCATAACCCGACGTGTCGCCTTCTCCGTCTTCATCATAAAACGCAAATCTCTTCGCACTTGGCATATTTCTGTTCAACACGTTCGCTCTTCTATCTTCTTTGACAAGTGTTCGCTCCTGCTCTACGTGATGTATTGGCGGCAAGCTCGGACTCCTCTGGCGTTGTGTGGGCTCCTGGTATTCGTAGGACGATTGCTTGTGCAGTTCTAAAGTGCTCGCAAACTGGTTCCTCACTTGCGGCCGGTTGGTGTAACGTTCTCCGGAACCCCATGGCAGGTAGAGGTGTGACATCTCCTCTGCAATACAAGCAAAGCAATTTTTTAAACTTTCTTGCGTGGACCGCATGTCCTATCCACCTCCCATGGCAACTGTCGTCGAAGAATTGACTATTAATTCACAAGAAAAAATAAAAGAGTTCCCCTATTTCGTAAAGGGGTTTCGAGTTTTATCGATACCATGCGAGGGAAACGTCTAGTCATTTATGCTAGCTGCAATTTCCTTAAGTTTATTGTTGTGTTCACGTTCACTTTTTGTTGTGAAATACTTAAATGTCGTTACTGGCACATAAAATTGTAAGCCTACTACGAAATGGCACGCTACGCGCTGCTACGAGAGCTACAAAGCAGGCGATAGGGGCAGGAAATGACAAAATAAATCATTGAAAACTCATTATAGATGCAACTTGTTAAGAAACAAAGACGCCAGCTTTTAATCAGCTCGCACCCTACCAGCAATATTTTACCAAAATGATTAGAAATGGGTGTAGTAAATAACTATAAAAGTTTAAAGCCATTAAACATCATTAAGATAAATTTTATTACAAAGCGAAAAATATCGTGTACAGGTATTCTAAGACGAAGGTTTTAAATAAAAATGAAACGATGGAATCGCAATTGCTTTTATAGGAGGTGGTGACACGTGGAGCTATATAGATTGTTAACTTTTTAAAATTATTACAACTACACATATTTTAATCACTAGGTTGTAAGGGTTAAAAACTGCAATAGTTTTATCATTTAATGCAACTTCAGTTCGTGTTATAGCTTTCAAAATAAATGTACGCAGGTAGGAGGTACTTACTTACATACCTGCAATGCTTTCGGATCCGAAAGTTAATAAATATGTATGTGATGTGGATCGTAATGAACATACCAGCCTAAAATGTTTTAGTTAGGAGAGTTGAAACAATTAAATGTTTCATTACGTAAACGCGTGCCGTACACTGCGGTATGAGTGTTGCAAAGATCACGCTTTCATTTGCCTGGTTTTATTAAGATCAACAGCATACGAAATTTAGATAATGCATATTTTATGTGTTTCTTCACGTTTTTATACCTTTTACAAAACGTCTTAACACGTGAGGCTGGGTAAATTAAAATGTTGCATTGAAATAAAGTTACTTCACGAAATTATTTTTAACGCTTTTGGTACGTATAATGCTACATACAGACATATACATTTCAATGGGTGCCATGGGTTAATTTGGATTTGCTGGCTGTATAGTATATACAAATGATGGTTTCCGTACCGGACAAGTAAATCTACTTTATCTAACAGTAAAATTATCCACATAGGTACTTGGTTATAATCCTCCAGCCCTGCACGAATGTTGAACAGGGATACATGTATGAACGACCTCCGATACATTAGCTGGTGCATCTAAGCTGATTTATCACATTGCAAGATTTCATTATTTTATGGATGAAGAGATATTGTGTCAGTATCATTAAAAAGTGTAATAACTGTAGTATAATTGAAAAACAACCATCTGCGGGGAGTAATAATGGCATATTTTGCTTGCGCCCGCCACGCTCTCTTGCGCACTCGTTCGCTGATCTAACGAGTAACCAGCCAATGTTTTTGTTTTATTATTTAACGCTACGATAACTAGCAATAGTGACCAAGCTGAGTGGATGGCACAGTGGCACTATCCGGTTACCGCTCGCTACTTCATACTATTTCTTTAATTCAGTCAGAGATAGGCAATAATTACAAGCATTCTTAAAACTCCCGTAGTTGCCAGTCACAATATTAATTAATTGCTATCAATATTATTTTAATATTACATACAATCTCTTGGCTTTCATCTGATATACACCTTGTATTTAATGGTTGTGCATAAGGCACCACGCGCGTTGTTAAGTGGTGTACGAGGTATGAATTTCTTATACATAGAATATTGATTTATTGAAAATCACATTTTCTTAGAACTTGATATGTAGACTGAATGCTAGCAGAACCCTACCGGCTTACTACACCCACGATGGAACTTTAATTTCAACTGGATTGGAGGTCAGATAGTGATGTTTAGGTTCTACTTTTGGGCACATATTTTTATTTTATGAACTTACCTACTTTCTACTCGTATTACAAAATTAAACTGCTACTGCTGCTACGGTAGACATGATTAACTCTAGGTCAAACAGACAAGTGGTGAAGTTGTAGACTATTTTAAAACAGCGATGGCCTTTTTCCTATGCAATACCACAGGCTTTTTTGTTCGTTAGGTCATCCGGTGCCGTCTGCTAAGTCCGCGGAAATTACGTCAAAAAACTTTCTTGCGGTTTTTTGCGCGGTTTAATTTACAGGTGTTAGTAACTTTTAATGTAAATAAGTTGGTTTGGGTTTCGTACAAAAAACTTCAATAAATATAAAATATGCACCAGACTAGACACCAATTGTCTGCATGGTTTCGTGGTAAGGAGGTTTCTTCCTTTGTGTTACGAATTAACAGACAATGATGATGACGGGGGCGTCATCCATAACTTAGGTACAAATGTTCGTGCAAATCACACAAACATTTGACCCTTGCGGGATTAGAACTCGCGACGGCCGGCGTAATAGTCAGGAGCGCTAACAAATACACCAAACGCGTCATCGCGCTAAATAATGTGAGACTTCAGGGTCTCGAGCTCGACAGCTGGCGATCTGCCCTAGTTTCACATCATGTTTTTGGCTATACAGATTAATACTAACTTGTTTCAAAATGACACACCGATTATACCTTTGCCTTGTCTTGCATAATAAACTATGGGGGAGGCACAATCAAATGTGTTCAGCCAACAAGAAGACGACGTCCTACGTTTGATTAAGGTGCATATTATGAAGTTTTTTTAGAAATGCTGCAACTGGTAGATGAAGTACTTTGTAGATCTTTTGTAATGAGCATATTTCAAGCTTAGTTAATAATACTAACTAACCCGACAATTGTTTATACAGTGTATGAATGTATGTGGAGTTCATCGCGTGACTGTCTCTTGTAGTATTGAACTCAAACGGAAGGACAGGAGGTCATTAATACTCACTGGTCAGGGTCAACATATTATATTGTCCCCCGCGGCCTTTCAAATAAATTGTCAGCTTTAACCGAAACAATGATACAATAACTTTTTGTTCGATTGTTGGTAGGTAATAGGAAGTAAGTAGGTACTAAGTATCCTATTGTAGGAATTTAGTCCAGGAAATCGGTTGACAGACAGTTTGTGTTACGAAAGTGCCTATGTAACAAGTATTACTATTATTGCAAACAAACTACGTTATTTGGCGTTCAATTTATTAATTGAGCGCTGGAATTCCTTTCAGTACGTTTTATTGCTGCTTTCTAGATGGAATTGAATTTTATGATTTTACTGAACACCGCGTAACTGATTTTGTGAATGCGTGCTATATTCGCCATGTGTAAAGTGAGAAAATTGCACTTGTACGGGGGATTTCATCACAAACTATATGTTTTCCACACAAAATCTAACATGTATATGTATGTTTGTATCTAACGAATATTAAATCCTTTTCCTTAGCAAACAAAAATATACTTTATCTATGTCTTTCTAAAATTTTTCAAATGACTGAGATATGAAGTAACAGAGCCACAAAAAACATAGTCGAATTAATAACCTCCTCCTTTGAAGTCGGTTAAAAACTATATGCTATGGATTTTTATGAAACTTTCCAATTATTTCGCTCATACATCAGAAATCACTTTATTTAAGATCCGCCGACACTAACGCGGTTATGTTAAATTTGTTGTGCTAAATCAAGTGCCTAATTAACTGACCAAGGGCACATTTACCTAGCTAGACTATTTATATTTAACCTCAGATATAATATGCTTTCACATCTCAATCCAGCAGAGCAGAAATAATAAAGCACACAACACAACTATTGTGTGTAAGGTTCAAAGGATTATGGGAAAGAAGATAAGATAAATACTAAACTTTGACTACAGAAAAGCATAGCACAGTTTGCGAATCACTTTTACTTACTGACACATCACATGAAGTACCTAAAAATGCGCGCCCATTTTGGGAAACTAGAAACATTTTAATTTAAATGGTTTTGTTCAGAGAACTTTTAATACACACTTAAATCTTTTATTCAATTTCATGCTTAGTGCCTACCCATAAAATATGTCTAAGCTCATTGAACTCCGAAGCATGTAAACATTAAGCTTGGGCCTTAGGGGGTTGTTAGCCTTAGTTGTGGTGCATAACTGACACATTTGGATTAAAGTACGGCCTAGCTAGAGTATCAATAGTATTTTTTTTTTATTGAGGTGTTTGTTTAAATACAAATAAGTTTAACTTATAAGTGAATTAATGTAATGTCACATACCGTTGTGCTGAGCAAATTCAAAATCCGTTCAAAACTCAGTACCAGCGTGTCGTGTAGATACCGAACGTATCACAGAGACGCGAGTGGACGTAAAACTCCTTGACAAAACCACGACCGTGAATCGTTGCAAAACTGCCAACGAGCGTGGAGCAGCGCGAGCAGCGGCGGCCCGCTCCTGCCTCATGCACTCCGCCTGCGAACCCTGGCTGCCACCCGAGCACACGCACTACGCACCTCTCTCCCGCGCCCACTGCTGCTTCTTCTGTTGCACTAGCGACGCCGGCTTGCTCACTGACAGCATCGCACCACACTATACATTACACTTTCTAATGTCCCGTATTGCACACGCTGCGTTTCTTCCGACCGCAACGCAGTTACGGTGCACCGGCTAATGAGTGCTCCGGAGTGCTTTTTAAAAACGGATGCCCGCGCATCGCCGGCCGTCCGTCGCGGTTGGCTTCGCGCCTGCACTCATTGTCCATGCTGGACCCGCCTACGTTCTGTCCCACGGAGAACAATCAGCATTTTGAATTAACGGTACACACGTCAAATAAGAATGGTAGATCGGTAACGTGTGCAACGCGCCCGCCACCGGGCTGCCCGTAAACACGGTCGCACCGTATGAATCCTTAGGCTATTTCAGCGCTTATTGTTTCAGCGTGCGTCACGCGAACGGGAGCTTCAGACGAAAGCCTCGGAAAAGCCGCCGGTCGATATGGTAGCCATGGTAACGTTTGTTTCACGTGCTCGTGAGGATTCGTAGAATTTTTCTTCTACTTATTTGCATTTAGGCCACCGGGTGACGTGAAAATTGAGGGGCTATTAATAACGGCTAACAATTTGTTCTACTTTACACTTATCGCTTGTTATGTCAAGTTATTGTAGGTACCACTTCCAGGTCTTACGTACTACTACATGGTAGTATTACAAAGGCAAAGCTAATTATAAATAAATACATATTAGTAGGACGGTATCGCGTAAGGTCCAAGGGTACTTAAGATTCACAAAGCATCATATGAATGAGCCACTGCGAGAAAGTGAAGCAATAAAAAGGGAACTAAACAAACAAATGCATGACAGTAAAAGGTTAGGTACCTATTGTGTACCCCACAAACCGATCGCGATTGTACCTTAAACGTACGTTCGAGGTATGTGGTCATATTCTATATTATATTAAACATTTCTTAAATAAATTATTTATAAACTAATTTAAGGACTTAAAAAATAATTGAAGATTTTTTATAAGCTAAAGCTGTCTTTTGTAAATCGCCTAGAGTAGTATAGGCAAAGAGTACAGGTTTTTGTGGCCAGTGACGTCGGACTTTTTAAGAAAGAACAGTAAGAAACCACAAATCTTCGTTTAGCCGGGGTTAGTGAGAAAGGGGGATACATGGTTTTCAATCACTATCAATGTTACAATAAGTGATATTAATTGCACTCACCAAGTAGCTAGGTCGTTTTCAGTAATAAACTGATATGAACAGAAAACACACGTGTCCGGTACCGCGGGTCAGATTTGTTTGGGGCAGCCGCGGCCTGCAAACAAAGCTGAAGCACATTGCATGAAAACATTTCTGGCACGCGTTTGCAAAATGGAACAAAGCCAAAGTAGAAAATGTAAACCAGTAGCTTAACTATCGTTCGTCGTAGTCATACTCTGAGAATTTTAAGTGCTCCCCTGACTAACCAAATTAATTTATGGATGATTGAGAGTACAATAACCATCAGAATAACCTCTTATCATGCAGAACGATGATGATGCACTAATCTTCCATTCCATACGAAATTTTATTACTCATGGTGTATTGGTGTCCCACCTAAAATAATGTTTTTGCCTAGATGGTCATCTCGGTACCAGCCAGCATTGTACCTCTATACTAGGGCACTCACGTCACGTCCGAGTCTGAATTCGCTGCAAAGCCTTTATAGGAGGGTTACGTACGTTTAAGTGGGGCGCAGCATGGCACTTCACGTCGTTGTATACCAATTAAAAGCAACCAATTATACAACATTCGGCTAGTAGATATCTGAAGCACAGGTTGAATCTTAAACAGACCAATAAGAGTAGAAGCAGAGCGGGGACACGGTGGTGTTGAATTCGGCGGCATCATTTCGGTTGGCAACCGTTGTAACCCGCTAAAAGCTGTACATCCGCGGTGGCTGGCCATCGTAGCTTAGGAAGTTATTTCATGTACCTACTGCTCACATTCAGATATATATGCTAGCTAATGACCTGCGTTTGGTATGCTCTGGGCTTTACTCGTCCTTTTTGGGGGTTCCGTAGTCCAACAAATAGCCCTAACCTATAGATAGTTTCGCTATGCCGTCTGTCCGCGGTTTAACTTAGATACCCTATGTAGTAGAAAACTAATTTGGCATGGGTGTGTATTCTAATCTCACTGCATGTCGGTAAAATAAAATATAAAAAATTGGGTTCCTAACTCTCCTACCAGTAAACTGGAGTAAACTTTTCCTTTCTCTTGCCCAACTTATCAACTGGTGGGGTATTGTTGAATAGATCTTTTTAAATTATTAGGCACGAGTTTGTTATCTTAATTTTTCGACCAAGTGATCGGTTTCTGTAAGATTGTTTTAAAAGGTTATTTTTGTTAGCTATGTCCTCTCCCAACTAGTAGTGGTCCCCCTAGCTGATTTCGACTCCTACTACGGTGGCCAGTCACAACGACTAACCGACTGCGCGGGACAGATCAGGCGCAGGACCAACGGCACGTGCTTCCCGAGCCACGGGGGTGTGAAACACTGCCAAACTTCCAAACTCCGGGCTACCATGACAATTTCTAGACAGAAAAGCCCAGGAGCCCTATTTTTGAATCACTCGCGTCAAGATGGCGTGTGATATTCAATGTTTAAAGTTGAATTTTGGAATGAAAACCAGTTCTAATCTACACAAAAAGGATTTAAAAAATCATTTTGTGAGTACTCACGTCTAGATTTTCAGTGCTTTCCGTTGATTTTAATGTGTTTTCGAACGAAAATCACTCGCCATATCCAAGCGAGTGATTCAAAAATAGGGGCCCAGGTACATAATTTTGGCCCGACCCGGGACCTCTGGCGCAGCCGTCGCTCCCTAGTCGGGTCGAATGCGACCCTCTCACCGCTGCGCCACCGAGGCAGTTTCGGCCACTACCTCTGCGCCACATCTCCCAACTGTAACAGTAGTGGATGCGTGACAGTGTTGCCGCGCATTATTCGCACAGCAATACTCAAGATCAATATCGAAGGCACTAGGTATCGATATTATGATTGGCTTGGAGTATTGTTTTTAGTTATGAATTCCGTTGTTATGCGACTTCCGGGTGTCGTTTGATACCTGACTGATTAATATAATAATAAGACCGAAATTGTGCACAAAGTTTTAAATAAATAAACTATCAATAGGTCGGCAACGCTAGTTATTGGTTTTACTCAATTGGTTATCTCTTTTTTCTAAATATTTCAAGTCTAGAAACAGTACCATAAAGTGAGTTGGTTTGTGGGGATATAATAGAAGAAAGCCAAAGTTAGGGATTAACTTATTTATTAATATTACTAGGTACTTAAAGTAAATCACTAGAAACACGGAATTAAAACGCGTATCTCGTTCTGATATCTTCCAGCTTCTTCGAGACTTCGGCGGGTGTTCGCTCGAGATCGCCCGCGATGGCCTTCTGCTTCGCGGGCTCCAACGAGTTGAACTGCTCGCACAGATCGCCATCGATCACATTCTGGGAACAAAATCGGTTATATCAGTCCGCGATAAGACATAACGACGAATGGAAGTAAATGGAATTTTATGTTGCAGGTGTTCGTTCTAAATACTACAGAAGCGTCGAAGAAGACGCGTCCGACTCTCAAGAACGCCGTCGGCGGCGGCGGCGCGCGGCCGCCATAACGGCTAGCGCACGCGCCGCCGCGCGCCGACACTGCTCTGTCAACAGTGTAACACAGCCACTCTCAAGAATAACAGCGGCTGTTGACTTACTGTTGATGTCAACAAAACTAACGTCATTTCGGAAGGAAAACGCCCAATGAAATAAGGGTTCAAAAGATTCTCAGCCGAGGGGCTTCCGTCCGATCGCGGCGCTGACGTCGTTCGACAAAGCATATAAATTGAGATTGATGACTGCAACTGACCTTCACAGGATAGTAGTAACTTCTGAACGAGAGATGATCTCGTCCGCATAGAGGAGAGTTCTCGCTCCTCATGTGCATCTCGAGGTGCTGGAAGAAGTCGTGGTCCTCGCGCGAGGTGAAGGGCAGCAGCACGCCGAGCGAGCCGCTCACGGTCGCGTACAGCAGCGCCTCCGAGCCGCCCGGGATCAGCGTGGCGCGCTGCAGCGACGTCACCGTCTCGCCCACGTGGAAGTTCACCGTTATCTCTCCCTTCTGGGACGCACCGTTGAGGAGACCTGAAGAGAGATGTCATAATGAGTGAATCGTATCGAGCGTGAGCATTTAATTATTGTTCAGCGGATATATCAGAATATAGTAGAATCATTAATTTTCATAAGTCTAGCATGTGTTATTTAAATAAAGTATCATCATAATAATGCGAACTCATCAATCGTAAAAAATATAATGCATTTTTTTTACCTCTATCCCATAGTGCTTTGTTTCCCGTGGGATCCTCGTCGACGTCGTCGGAAACGGACTGCGGCAACCTCATGACGGCGACGTTCCCGAACTTGTCCGACATCGCGACGGTGTCGTAGTCGAGAATACACTCGTTGGTGATCCATCTGGGGTTCGTGTCGTCGGCGAATATGATAAGCTGGTTCTCCCTCTTCTTGTACTTGACGCAAAACACCGATTCCTGCACGTCCGCCGCGAATATCCTCTGGCCGATGGTCTTTATGTCGGCGATCAGGTTCGGAATGTGTCTATTTTCGCACTTGCGTAACAATTTTCTTCGGCCGATATCGTACAGCCGCAGCATCCGGCCGACGCCCGCGACGAGCCTGCCGTTGAAGGCGGCCAGCGCGCCGGGGTACTCGTCGATCGGAGTCTTGTGAACCAGCTCCAGCTTTCCGGTGTTGTATATCTGTAAATAGAAGCGTCGCTTTAGGCCGCGTTTATCAAAACGGAGGTACCGATCGTTACGTTTTCAAGAGCCTCAGATCTGGTTAATGAATCGTCAAAGAGTTCAGATGAAACACGGAGCGAAATAGGTTCACATCAGGGGCGGCGGCGGTCAAACGTACACGGTTCGCGACAAACATATCGACCCGTTCACCTTGTAGACGTGCAAGCTGCCCTCGGAGCAGGAGCGCGGCGAGAGCACGAGGTCGGTGGCGACGCCGACGACGAGGTGCGGCTGCGGGTGCAGCGGCGTGGCCCAGCGCACGAGGCAGGCGGACACGGCCGCCTCGTTCTGCTCCAGCGGCAGCTTGAACAGCGTGGCCGGCTGCCCGCCGCCCGTGCCCATGTCCACCACGCGGATTTGCGACGCCCACATACCTAGCATAATTAAAAAAATAACTAGTTATACATGGGATTCCATTAGTGTTGCCGCTCGTCCGCAATCGATAGCTAAGCAAAATTATATTCAGCTAGTATTAATGAATGTCTCCCATGCTTGAATCAAATGACTTACTGAAAATCATCTGGGATTAACGCAGGGATTTATTATGGCCATATCCGATTAGAGTCAGCGTGCTCGCGGCACCTTCTGCTCTTGCCCAGAGAATATGGCCATTCTGAACACAAATATTTATTGCAACTCACCGGCTCCCGCTTTGGGCGAGGAGAAAACGTTTTCTGGCAGCACATCCGAGAGGAAAGCGTCAGCCATTTCGTTGGCGAGTTGTTGTTCTTCGGCACCACCGCCGGCTGCCGCTTCTCGCATTTCTTGGGCCATTTGAACCCTAAAATATACAGTGATTTATATGAGACAAAGACATTAATGAAGCCTCATAAAAAAATTGGGCTAAATCAATCAGTACTGCAGGGTTCTCTCCACGGCACTCAGTTCTTGGTGTGTATTTGGTCATCACTTTGAAAATTTAACATTTATTTTGTGAAACATGTTACAATACCCAATACATACCTTCTCTGTTTTTTCATGTCTTCTGTGTAAGAATTGTGATCAGTCTCCAGTACAATGATGTGGTTGGTGTCGGTGTTGATAACGAATTTTCTCGGTGTGTACTCCAGTGGCAGATATGTCTGGTTAAATACAGCTCCCAGTTTTTCTAGGGCCAAAATCCTCAAGGTATTTGACGAGATTGCTACAATACCCTCGGCGCACTGTTCTGTAAATGAAGTTGTGGTGTAAATAACACTAAAAACATTCATAATAATTAAACAACACAATACATAGCAACTTTGTCCACGGCATGGTTTTGCCGCCTTCACAGTCTGAGCGACTCCAGCTTGGCTATGGAATATGCCGAGTGCCACCCTCAACCTAGTGGGAGGGCGACATGCTCTGCGACGTCGTGGGTTCATCACTGCATGGGGCAGCTACACACCACTTTCACGCAGGGCCACCCGAAAGCAGCCCTACACAATACGTCAGAGTGATTTATGAATACACACATGATATTTACCTGAACTAAACCCTGCAGCATACTCCAAGCACTCGTATGAGAGAGGCGTGAGGTGGAAACGGTTCTGATAGTGGTATCCGAGCCAAGTTCTCGACGAAACTGCCAGCACCGCCTCTGCAGCTTGCACTCGCACTTTGAAGAGTTTCACTGGTCTGGATCCTAGATATCTAAGTGAAGAAAATTTATTGTTAGTCAAGGAATGTAATTTTTAAGAACATGTCCTATATATTATTTTAGCCTCAGATCTGGTTAATTAATCGTCAAAGTATTTCAGATGAAACACGGAGCGAAATTGTTTACATCATTGGAATAAAATACTGTTAATAATGAAGGAATCTAAATATTTTCTTTACAAACCTTGTTCTCGTGTCCGCCAAGTCGCCACTCACGGAATCTAAGGTAGTTCTCAGTAAGACGCCATTGCTTAGTCCAATATTTAGATGTAGTGCAGACTTGGCTCCAGACTCAAATGGTTGCTCTACTATACACAAAGATTCTGCACCAGCAGGCAGGGCTTGCATAGATCGAGGGGAGAGGCAATCCTAAAATTTTGTACAAAAGTTAGTATCATAATAATTTTATGTAATAAAATATCAATAATAAGATTGTATCAGAAAGTTTAAGAATAACGCATTTTTGGGTTGGTGTAATCACAAAAATTCAGTGGTGTCCTTGTATCATCACTTAGACAGAAGTAAGTTTAATGAAGTCTGCAAAAAACATAAACAAGTTTTCCTTACCGATGGATCTAATGAAATTATGCGCACTGTGTTGTCATTCAGCCCTACAGCTAAGAACCAGGCCCTTTGCTCACCAGTGGCCACAGACCCCAGCGCCATGCACGAAACATCGGATGATAGCTTTTTCCTCTCTGTGTATTCATTTAATTGTCCAGTCTGTAAATTTTGATTACTTTTAATCTATACTAATATTATAAAGCTGAAGAGTTTGTTTGTTTGTTTGTTTGTTTGTTTGAACGCGCTAATCTCCGAAACTACTGGATCGAATTGAATAATTCTTTTTGTGTTGGATAGTCCAGTTATCGAGGAAGGCTATAGGCTATATAACATCACGCTACGACCAATAGGAGCAAAGATATAGTGGTAAATGTGTAAAAAACGGGACAAAGAAGTCACTATTCCACGCGGACGAAGTCGCGAGCAAAAGCTAGTTTACGTCTAAAATGGTAAACAAGCAGAATGGAATTCAAAAAATTGGTTTGTCCACGGCATGGTTTTGCCGCCTTCATCGCCTGAACGACTCCAGCTTGGCTATGGAATATGCCGAGTTCCACCCTCGACCAAGTGGGAGGGCGATATGATCTACGACGTCGTGGGCTCATCACTGCATGGGGCAGCTACACACCACATTCACGCAGGGCCACCCGAAAGCGGCCCTACGCAATACGTCGATAAAATTAATTCCATAAATGAGTGATACTTACAGGGTCCATTTCGAAATAAACCAATTCACCGCCAGTGAGCGCGATCACTACTTGACGTTGGTTGACCGCGCATTTGACGATAGACTTCTTCCCTGGCGCCTTCCACTCGTTGACTCTCTTGTCGGCGCGGATGTGTCGGATGCCGTCGGGGTACACTTGCACGAGCGCGTCGTTGCCGAGCGCGTGGCAGCTGAGCGTCGGCGTCGTGCCCAAGAAACCAGAGTCTGTCACTTCTTCCACGGTTTCACCGATAGAGAGAACAAGTGTGGCGTTTACGAATGACACTATGATGTAAGAATCATACTCCTCTGCAACCAAAAGAAAATTTCAAAGGTAAAGTGTGAACATAGAGCTTCACATTTTCAGTAAATAATAATTCTTCTTGATGACAGCCTCCAGTGAAGATAAATTGGAGTCCGATGCCTACCTGTGACTTTGTTGGAACCATCTCATTTTGTTCAACGCCCAATAGTAGATTCTGAAAAGAAAAACCACTGGTGTTTATGTATGACAAACAACCAGGGTTTTATTAGTAATTTGTTGATAAAAGGAGCATTCATAAGTGGTTATTGTTGTGACGTCACAGTATATCAGTAACACGGACCAAAAGTATAATCATTATGCTTTATATCTTCCTCACTATCAAGTGCAAAAAATTGTAAGATAATCTATAGAAAGATGCAAATAGCTGACCAGCTTCTTTAGTTTCTCACTTATGAAATGCTTTGTAATCATGGAATGTGCATCCTACTCACCATCCTTGTGACGTCTGACTGTCCATACAGCATTAGGGGAACCGGGCAGTTCTGAAACAGCCATTTCTGCCACTTCCAAACCATGGCGAAGGGCTCTGAGTGAGGATCTGGGGCCTCGGCCACAAGCCAGGTAGACTTGAGGAGTATCTTCTCCAGCAAGGTCAGCTACATGAGAAGCTGTAAGCAAATTGCATTTGTTAGTTTACTATCTTTCCATGTTGTTATTTTTTTTAAAGGCATGGAATGGTGATGAGTCTTACCTAAGATAGGTGAAAGGGAATCCAGTTCATCAACAAGCACTAAATTTCTGAGGGGCCTTGGTGCAAAGAAGAATGTGTCGCCCTCTTCCAATGGCATAGCAGAGCTAAATTCTGGTTCATCATCCTCATCACCCAAATGTGCTATCTGATACAGGTAACTGAAAAAAAATGATTTGTTAAAAAACTGATCAATACATTTTTTACAACTTTAGTTATAGGTGTGGTGATAATGTACATCTCTAATCAGTGTGCACTCACCCAATATGAAAGAGAGGACCTTGGTTCAGAGATTACTTCTATAGCATGTTTATATTTTATTTAAGTGTGATTAAAACAGTTCAACCACACAGGCTCACATGCATAGTCCACAGAATAAAATAAATTATACTTACTGGTTGCCAAATTCACAGGCCACAAACAGAAATCCAGTTTTGAGAACACACATTGAAGTAGCAACTGGAACCGTGTCAAAATACTTCAGTTTGATTTCGGTGACCATGTCTTCATCAGTTTCAATTGTAATCTTGAAGATATCTCCTTGCTCAGTCTGTGCCAAAAAGAAAAACATGGATTTCGTTTTATGGGTGGCAGAGCACACAAAGATCATGCCTCTCTCAGGATCATCCAAGTCATTTCTCCGCCTTGGTATTGGACACCTGATGTCATGTTGGTCACCAAGATTTTTGTATGTGAGATAATTTTCTGAACAAATGAGCACTCCTGAAGGTCCATCATTGCCTCCAGGCACTGTTATTAAGAAATTTGCGTGTTCTTCAAGAGGTTCTGAATATTTTCTAACAACATGGTTCAAACCCAGGTCTAGTTCATAAAATGTTAGCGTTTGTTGTGTTTTCTGTGCAGCTTCGCCTACAAAGAAAGGAAATTGCTATAGTACTGATAAAGACATTATTGTTATAATTTTGGAGTATGTAACTAATATTCATACATAAAGAGGATTTGGCGTCACTGCCAGTCGGAAACACGGACCTCAAAATAATCATTATAATAAATGTTTTATTTACAAAAGGTAAACACCAGTTTAAAACATACCAGTAGGATCAGAATCAGCTTCTTCATAATCAATTTCCAGACATGCAAACATGGGATTTTCAAAGCCCACATCTACACCCACCATGTGGTAAACTAATGTGTTAGATTTGTGAGCTTCTAGAGGAGATGAGATTGTCAATCTGGCTTCTGCATCTCTGTTCAAAATGTATACCAACTTCTGTTTTTCAATTGCACCTGAATAAATAGCATTTTTATAGCAAAATATTTTATATATTTTATAGCAAAATATCATAAAGAGATAAACATAAATTATTGAGACCAAAAGTTTCTAAAGATGCTTACCAATCATAACAGCTCTTCCTTTGGGGTCAATGGCCAAGTATTGTCCGGGGACAATTCTTCGGCATCCTGATTTACCAAATGTCTCTTGGTGAACTTTTTCCAAAATATTTTTAGCTGGGATATATTCTAATATAACAATGCGGCCAGAGTCTGATCCAATAACAATGTAATCTGCAACATAATGAGCATATTAGTAAATGAGGGCATAGAGAGCAATTACTTGATCATACAAAGTAGAAGTAGTAATGTACCAGAACATGGTACATCCCAGCATTCAAAATGATTGCCAAGTGCGACATGCTGATTTTTCTATGCACCTAGTTTCCCCATACATCTTGTGTAATATAGAAGCATGGAGCAAGACGATGCAATCTAAAGAATTAATAATGCCATGTAACAAATTTGAATGCTCAATATAATCTACCAGGGGGTCGTCTACAAGTCAACATGTGTTATCATAGGTTATGCCTACCTAACCTGAGTGTAGTGATTCTGACACGTGGTAAGTAGAGTTCATTTACCTTTGGTGCCGCCGGTAAGACGAAATGACATCATCGATCGAATAATGCCGAATATCTCCACCTTCATCAAAGTATGCACTTTCCCAGTATTAGGATCCGGTCGAAGTAATTCCAATGTCTTTCCACGTGAAATGATGATTTCCTGCTGTTTCGTACCGGAAAAATTACCATGCACGGCATGTGTGATGGCTGTTGAGCCTTGCAGCGTTAGATTATACAGATACATGGCGTCGGCTTCACCCTATATCTGAAACAATACGTACGTCACATGTAGTATATTAAATTGGTCTACCAGGTAATTACATTACGGAGAAAGTAAATGTCAGGTTCGTAACTAGCGAAAACAGAGAACGTACTGTGCTTTCGAATGGGTGATCCATTTTAGTATAGCACCAATAAAACGACCACGAAAGATATGTAGATCTTAAGTGGAGATACCCAGTGCAAACACAAATGAACAGTTAATTAAATCTGTCATTAGAAAACATAAATATTTGAGTAGTTACCTGTATTAAGACGAAAAGGATCGCCGCGATGCGGCACGATGAAATTATAATCACAATTTGTCGCACTTCGCAAAATGGCGGAATGCAAGAAGAGCGCCATCTCGATGAAGTGAATGAAACGGCAACGTCCACTGACCAATCAAAAAGAAGCTGAAAACAATATGGCGTTCCCTTTTATACTTTTAGTGTTGCCATAATTTAAAAATAATTAATTTGTTTTAAACAGTCACTTAGTGCCATCTAGTGGGGAGTAGTTTCACATATAAAACTGCATACAAGTTAGTTCTTCTTTTCACCGCTAGATGATGCTATACACGTGTGCTGACATCTAGGAGTAGTATATGAAACTAAATAGCTTATAATGTTTGTAATAGAGGGCAGCACATGTGATCGTCTCAAAAATGTAGGAGGAAGAATAGTTGCAATAATGTAGTTTATTGACTGGCTCCTGTGTGTTTGGCTCCTGCGCAAGGATGATACGCAAAATCGTGAAGCGTTCCACATTTTTAAATAGGATTAGAATATAGCGGAGAGTCTAGTAGGATCGGCTTCTCCAATAAAAGCTGTTATTCTGTGACGATCCTGTCTGTGCAATGGCGAGTAAACGCCGCCATCAAATAAGCGTTCTGGTGTCGGGTAGCAGCCACAGTACTGGCAGAAAGCTGAAGATATAGTACTTACATCAAGGCTTTTGTTTTTTGTTTGGAAATAACTCCCCAACAACAGTCTAACTCTTAAATTTGATGAAAAAAAAAACTTATTTAATTCGACATAAAAAAATCGATCGGTGAACTTTTTTCGAATGCGAACTGCATGAGAAATGGCACCCTGATATACATATTACAATATACTATATAATTTATTTATAAAATATCTACGAACACATGTTGTAGCTTGTTGCGGTAGAAATTATCAATGGCACGCTGATTCTCCTCTCTTATTAAGCGACCACAGGCTACAGTGGTACACAAAGGCCAAGGCTTTGAGCACACGTGCAACCTCCGCATGCACAGATCGTGGCTACGACGCGGCGCACCTCGGCGGCTGTGTGCAGATAATTGGTAGGCAACTGACACATCACCCAATAAATAACTACTATAGTCACTCAATTCAAGGGGCAGTTTCAGTTTATAGACTTTTATTTTCAAGAAGACAATATCTACATGTCACTTATTTGAGCAGTTAATTTAACATGGCAATGTACATAGCGGATCAAAAAGAAGAAACTATACATAAAGAGAAAAAATAATAATAATTAAAAACAGATTCAACCACTGAATAGATAAAACTTTTATTTATCTATTCAGTGGATCCAACGTAGATGGGCTTCGTCACTTCAAATGTGCAAGTTAATGCAGCTGCTAACTTTAAATTGTAAAAATCAGACTGGGTCCTCCTCAGGTTTAAACTCAGTAAATAAGTGCGTGTAACTGTAACAGCGTTGAAAAATATTCGTGGAGATAAAGAGCGGCGCGACACCGACCCGCCGAATACTCAGGTGCGCGCGCGGCGCTTTGAGCCACAAAATAGAACGAAAAGACGCGCCACAATGGGCTACAGCTCTTTAGGTGTACACAAATACATTATAGGAATTTTAACCGTCGCCGAATGTCTTCAGATATGTTACTGCTACAATTGAAGCTTTTATGTAGTGCACGTGCAATTTCGAATGCAATAGTTTGGCTGGGGTGTTTTCTGCACTTAGCCTCACGATAGGGGCATTGTGTCTTCGAATGCAATTAACACATTCGTGCGATAATCCGTTTATTAGTAAAACTCCTTCGCTTCGCTCGGTATTCATAATTATACTCCTGTTTCGCTCGTGATTCAAAATGATGCCCGTGCCGTAAAGACACTACTTTATTCCCTCGTTGAATAATCTATTATTTAACCCAAACAAATCAATGCTTACAACCTAGTAATTAATTGCAATTCAGAAGTTATGTACTTACGTACTACTACTATAATATCTTATGTGTAAGGGGTTTATTAGCAGAAGTTGATATCATGAGCGTTCTTGAAGTTTTCCGCCCATTACAGACGCCTTGGGCCTAATCTGCTACCGTGTAATTAGCGATATAATTGCGCTGCGCAGGAGTCGATCGCGTCCTGATTGGTGCAATTTGTCGAGAGCGCCTGGCAGCGTTGCAGCGGACGTATCTGCATCGATAATTATCATACCAGGAACCTGTATTGGCTGGTATTGTAATTAACTTGAACTGATCTTAGATATTTCAATATAATCCCAATAAGTACCTAGCCTAGCTACCAAGCAAAGAACGCCATGCCAAAATAACGCTGAATATTTTTTTTTATAAATTACTGATGTACCTACGTTAACAGATTAATAAACTCCCTTCCATTCAACGTCAACTGACGTGGGTCTTGTAATTCTAGAATAGGTAATTCTAGGTTAGTTCTATCAGGATCAGGTAGTAACTCGTTGCAGGGATTAGTTGCTGGTTATCGGTTTGGTTGGTTTTGTAAGTAATTTATAACAGTTAAGGCCGTCTTATTCCGTCAAATTATCTCATAAGCCCCGCCCCCTTGTTAAAAGTGCGGGGCGCTTCCCCCACCAGCACCCCCGCACAAAACTTTTTCTGTCAACTTTGTCTTACAAATCTCGTGTATAATTAAGCCATCTAGTGTTTATTTAAGGAACAAAATTTTCTTGAATAAGATACTTCATGCGCTTTTGTAAGTAACATACCCACGCCATCTAGCAGAACCGCTAAGAACTTTTACAAAATGGTTTCTTTAGTACACCATACATGCTTTTTAGTCTAAACGTTTATCGAAAGAACAAGGAACGCAAAGAGTGGCATTTCATTCTCACACGACTGGTCAGCACTTTATGCCAGCAACCTGTAACCATTATAAAAACAAGAAAGAATATCCGATAACATTTATTATATTCTTTATTGCACTTATAAGATGTACAGAAAATAGGTACAAGAAGTCACAATGTGAACAAAGGTGGGCTTATCCCTAAAAGATACCTCTTCCAGCCAACCCATAGGTGTAGGAAATGTAATGTAATAACATTTAGGTGGTTTATATTAAGATCCTTTTTGTCGACACAGTTATAGTCTCACTACTATCTTCCATCAGTCTTCCAATTGATGATGACTGAAGACCATTACAGATATGGCACTTCAAATTTAGGGTTCCGTACAAACCAGTAGGTATATAAGTCAAAGTTCACCCATCACGAGAATTTTGTCATGGTTTTTTTTTACACACTGAAATTCATAACATTTCAAATCATCATCATCATTCTCTTGCCCTGTTCCCAGTTTATCTAGGGTCTGCGCAGTATGTTTCACGCTTCCGTTTAACATTACAAATATGGAAAGCTAAATTAAAGACAAAGGTTTCTTTATCGTTTCAGTAATCCTTTAATAATATCAAAGTTTTTTATTTACTAGTCGTCTCCCGCGACGTCGCCCGCGTATATTTTGGATGTCCCGTGAAATGGTTCAAGTAAATTAATGGTTTAAAGTAATTACTATCGAGGTCACCCACACCACGCTTAAAATACTCGCTTAATATCAGCCTGAACTATAAAAATGACTTGACTATCATGTGTTAGAAAGTAAGAAAATAGTAAGGCAAAAGTAGTTAGTAGTAATCTCTCATTTAGATGCAATACTTTTTTCGGCGAAGTTCACTATCAATTATACTGAGCATTGAACTTGGCTATCATTTTTCACATTGATGTTTTTGTTGGGATATCATAACTTTTTATAGAAATATTTATTTGCTCATTCATAAATCATTAATACATATTTTGTGCAAGCTTCCATCCACTTAATTATAACGGTTTCAGACCCTACAATTAAAAAACTTTCTTTTGTTTTCAGATTTTTTCCTTCGCTTACACATTATTACCTAGCTAGATGCCATATTTCAACTGTCTAGGTTTGTTAATTAGAGCACCGCACCCACACAATTACTTTGATAAACCATATATGGTTTTGCCATGTTTGACTTTTTGTAGTCTAGCTTAGAGACCTTTTTTACTATAAAACTGTAATTTGGCATGGGTTTCTTTATATCCTAATCACACCGCCTAAAATATGTATTTTAAAATATTTTTGGGACACCTCCCTACAAGGAATGAATTATGATGAGCATGAGTTCCTACACCGAAAGGGCAACACCAGGGTTTATCTCATGAATCGTGATAGTAAGACAGTTGAAATTTTCAGGAAAGATGTATTCATGTTGCCGTTGAAAAAACAAAAACTTAAAAAACAGTTTTTTTTTTCAGGTTGCTCTCATACAACTTATCTACTCTGATAATGATAATAATGAGGGGCTGCCCCATTATTAGGACTTCATATCTTTTGTATGGGACTCCCTGACAACAGATATGATGTTTATGCCATTTTCATAGATAATGGTACGGAACCCTTCGTGACCCCGAAGCGCCATTTGGCGCTAACTACAAGATTAATAGAATTATTATGTGTCACAAACACCAAAGTTGTTTTGGATATTCAGTAACAGCAATTTGAGGAACGGTTATAAAAATAAAATTAAGACAGTCTCCACACATTTTCGACAGAACAAAATTGAAAAAATTATTCAGATTTGACATTTCTGAATGCAAATATAATTGGATTATACTGAGTAATCTCCATGTTCGTCGCTCAAGTCCATGTCACCAAATAAGAGATAGATAGTCAATGCATTATTACTACACGATTCAGAAAATGTGTACGTACGTACGTAAATAACATGGAAACCTGAGTTCCATACACGAAGAGAGCTAGAGCGACCTTAACTTAACCTCCAATGTTTGTATTTTGTCACAGGAGTCTAGATGTAAATAAATAAATAAAATTAATTAGACCTATCACCTAATAATTTTCTCCCTCCCTCAAATTCATATAATATTTTCTCGTCTCCAATATACTAGAGTCACCAGGGCACAGCTTTAGCATATGAGATTACTGCTAAACCTACAGTTATGGTTTAGCTCTGATTTTTCCAAATAGAGAAAATGTTCAAAACTACAATAATTTGACAGAGTGTTTTATGCTTTTTGTTTATATTGTTACTATAGAAACGGATTCATCTCTACGATTGGTACAAAAATATAGTTCATTTATTCACATCAATTATATATGTCGCTACAGCCTTTCTCTTTTTATTTTGCTTAACACGTAGAGGTTGGGGGTTCCATCCTCATGGCATTGAGGAGATTTATCCGCATGGTGATGATGTTTTTGATACTAATTTTCTTTTTGAAATTTATTTTCATTGTTATGTAGTTTTTTTAATAGGATTTGCTACTTTAAAAAAAAAACTAAAAATTTAATTAGTTTTTATTTTTATTTTTTTTTATTTTAAATGTTAAAATGTCCAAAAATTAAAATAAATACTTATTTCGTTTTCTAAAAAAATATTGTGACTATGTAGAAAAATATTCATGATACCCCCGATTTGAACTCGCGACCTTTGATTAGTATAAGACTGGTGCTGATCCAACTGAGCGTGACGCGGCGCGGCGAAATTAGCTATTATTAGTTCTTAGGTGTTTTACGTAATTAAGTACGCAAATAAAATTGCAAAAATTGACATAGGTCCAGCGTTCGCAGTGGCGTCAAGGGGAATGAGGAAATGGTATCTCGTGCTTGTCATTTGAATAAAAAGATAGCGCTATTTCTGCTTGCATGTATAGAACAGAGATGACACGACGATCAACTGTTGCGTCAAAGTCGTTGCGCGAATCACCATCGTCACAAGTGTGAGAATCACTAAATCAGTGTTTTATGAATGAAAATGTTAATAAAACTGGAAAAAAACGATAGGCCGCCCTAAACATCTTTGGTGTCTAAAGTAATCTTAAAAAGACAATTGGAAGAATTTGCTGCTTGTAAGAAAGAATACAGACTAATGAAAAAAATGGACCTTTCTTTGCCTGAACATAACACCGATAAAAACTAAAAAAAAATCATTTGATTCATAGCTGAGATCTCACTTATGTGGTCAAAATGTATATTCTTATAATCCTCTGTTCCTCACATCTGTGTAGCTTGAGCAAATCAAGATCAAAAAAGTCGAAATAGGTCAAATAAAGTGTTTTTAGATATTTCGTTATTCTGATCTAAATAACAAACATTTTGAAATCATTTTAACATGTATATGTGTAGAATGGAATTACCTACTAAAATATGTGATTTTCATAAATATAAGTCCAATAATTTGAAAACTACATAGAAAATACGAAAAAAATGGGGCCCACTTCTGAGGCAATTATTATCGAGCAAAGTAATTACAATCGTGTTTCCAACCACAATCCAGCTTTCTAGTAATCTTCTTCTATAACATATATAGATTCGAGATTTAAATAATTAGTGTTTCCATGTTTAAACTCAATCGAAACATCGTAAAAATGGAATATCTAAGCCTTTTGGTATGCTTCTTATTGCTTATGTATCTATCATCGTAGTGTCTTAAGCATATAAAGCAAAATTTATAAGCCGCTATGTGACTCGTGGTCGTTGAGTAGAGGTAGCAGAGGTAGCAAGTGACAGCAACCAAGTGAAGTGACTCAGAATTCAGAATCGAATGTTTGGTTTCGGCGCGTGGCATTGTCTTTGTCTATGATGTTTGTCAAACAAAGTTTCGTGGAAATTAACACGCCTCTGCTTATTGAATTATACGCAAGCCTCGTTGAGCCAATGCGTCACCGGCGTCGAACAGTACATTTGTAAATAAGGGACTGCACTGTTAATCAAAAAGCATGAAGGCAGATAACTACAATACATAATCGTTAAAATGGTAATCAGAATATGTTCTTCACATGATGTTAGATCATAAGCACACTAATCAGTGATCAAGTACGAAGAAGGAACAGGTTACGACTAGGGTATACACAGCACTATTGCGAGTGTATAGGAATGCAATATAGCAGACCCTAAATCCGGGTGTAAACATCCCTCCTACGCGCCGCGCTGCCACCCTGCACTCGAAATACGCACGCAAATTCCGGTTAGGGTTGGACTTGTAAAAATTGAAACATGGAATAATTTTCTTTTATTACAATATTTTTCATGTAGTATTCAGTTTTAGGTAAGTTTCATTCTTTGTTAGGTTTTTCTCAATTTTGATAGAGCTTTGAATCTTTGAGTTTCAGATAGTACATTTTTGATCTTGATGTTATATTTTTTTTTTATTTGAAATGGGTTCGCTCTTGTCTCCAGGCTAGACCAGTGGCATAGACAGAGACAACGATGGAGCAAGCTTACCCAGAAAAATATATAAATATATATGACTTCAATTGAGCCAAATCTTAAAATCTTTCCATCTCTAGATAATTTTATGTGTCACAAGCTACCATCAGCATCTTTGCTTGTTTGCAAAATCTTCCAATTGCAGCATAGAGAAACGTTAAGGAGATAGCCCTAGTTCTCCCCTCAACAGAAATGCACCAGGCCCTCCTTTAATAAAACATCTCGATAATGAAAAGTCAGACAGTCATAGAGGGTGGCGAATTAACCCTCGATCCGGCGCGCGCGCTGTGGCCGAAACTAACTTTTATGACCTCGGCGCAGCCGCTAGAATTAAACGGTGGCGCAAGGCGCGCAATAAATATCTTAATGATATGGAATCAGAAAGTATCTTTGGGTCTCATCCGACGCAAAAAGACCTAAGCGGTCTGGAGGGCGACGTGAAATGTGATTTAAGGTTGTCAGGGACAGTCGCTTATGGATCCTCCTGTGCGTCGCGCACAGATTGGCGAGAAGACATTTGACATTCATTGCGTTTTATTCGAGCGGGCACGTGCGGGGCCACCTGTCGCTGATTCTGCACTTGTCCAAGAGACGTCTGACGAATAAAACGAACCGACTCATAATTGCTAGTGAACAAAAGCAAAAACGAATACTTACTAAGAACCGTAAACCCCAGCAATTATAATTGTGCTCATTCATAGAAGCGCCGATGCATATTCAATAGAGACCGAGACGGAACTGGCATTAATGATGAGTATTTCGAATATTAATTAACGATTATATCGAAACTATCCGTATGTTCGGATGCACGTGGGCGTTATAAAACGATGTTTATTATCGATTTCGGTTGATTTGGAGGTGTAATCGATTCTCGTCGCGTCGATGCAAATGTCCGGCGCCGGACGCGACCTCCCAGGGACAATGCGCCTGCGTCGGCGACAATACGAATCCAAAATGGCGCCAGCTTTATTGCTTGCCCGAAGTGGTATCGACTATCGAGCCTTTGTAAGCGTACACTTCCCGTAGATACGTGAGGCGATTAGCATTCCGATTGTCGGCGTCACCGTCTATGACTTAGCTAGCTGCCCATGTCAACGGTATACATATCATTTTTATTAAAGGTACTAGTAGGTTCTACTACGTCGTCGTTGCGGTGGCGTTATGTTATATTTTAAAACTTGCTTCAATTCGCGGAAAGATAACATTGGATACCTTTAAGTTCAGAAAGTATAATTATTTTTTATTCGTTAAATAACAGAAAAAATGAAATTTATATATAAATAACCCATAACCTCAAGAATAAGTAAAAGAAAAAATTAAGAAAAAAAATCCAATTTTCTTTACTGTAAAACCTACAGAAAGTTCGAAAGCTTCAATAAAAGACAGGTATAAATAAATTAAAAGATAAACTTACCAATAATTAGTTACCCTGTTGTAATATTGAATCCTTTGAAGGCTTTTGAGGCTTTCATTTGATTGAGATGAGAATATGAGACTCGTAAGTAGATTCGAGAAAGAGACTACTATCCAAAATATCTCAATAAAATATTTGAGATTCAATTCGAACTTGATATATTTCTTCACCGAGGCATCGACCTCATGAAATTCTTGGTTGGTTAAAGAAAAATGTATCTTGTTATTGTGTGGTGTTGAGTAGGTTTTGTGAGGAGGCGTCGGCGATGGTCGTGACGATCGGGCAATAGATAGGAGTCGACTCGCGACAAAAAGTCCGCAAAGAAGAAGCCACATCGCAATGGTTATCTGTTATTTGGCTGGTAATTTATTTCTATGCGAATGTTGGTACAAGAAGCAGTACGACGGCCCTTTTAAACAGGTTGATAAACATATTACCACAGTATTAGCAATCCAACGAGTGTTCCGTAGCGCCTTCGTCTGATAAATCAACGGCCAACCACAACAACCACATCCACCAAACTCTCAACACAATGGACAGTCTGTCACATCGCAATATTACATATAAATACAATATTATTAGGATGCGAGAGTATAAAAAGATATCGAGTAAGGTAGGTACCTATTTAGGTAAATGTTAATTGATAAGCATCTTGTACAAAAATCAAGCTGGCATTTATTTCATCAAGTCGCTTCGAAGCCACATTATAAGTAATGATTTATACAAAATCTAATTTAATTACAACGTAGGTACAACACATATCATTGGTTGTGGTAGGCACTGTCTGCATAATATGCCAATTAATATTTGTTGTGTCATAAACCGATCTTCTTAATTGAGAAATAGATAGACTGCAATCAGTTTTATTGCAAGTAGCCCAATTAAACAGGAAGGAATTTAATTAATTGATAAAATCATAAATAACTCACCTCTTAATGTGTCTGTTGATTATGAATCTGGTTTTAAATTAGTTTTTGTTATTGCTACCATCAGTAACATGTCCAACGCCTAATGTTTTTTGCAATGTTATGTCACCTCATACTTGTTTGTTCAGCAGTGGGACATTTACAGGCTTACTTTATTTAACTTCACTATGTCTAGAGTAAATAAATGAAATATATTCGTATATAGCTTATACATAAAGATCTACTAGGACGACGAGGAAGTTTCTTCTAAGTACAAGCTTATACCGAAAATACATTGCGCCTCAGAAGAAACGCTGCGGTTTGGTCATCAAGCGCAATATATTTCGGTATAAGTATTACCTACTTCTATTGTATGTTTCACTAATTTCTTCATGAAATTGGTAGTATCAATGTAAGTTTTGGTGATCTTCACACACGTGTGTCCATAAAAGCATGTAGCCTCTACATTGTAACAAAGGTCAGCAACAAAGATGATCAGGCGACAGCGTCCGGATCCCGACACTCCGGCCACAGAATGGTAAATTAGAAGGCGGCGTGCACCTGTGTGGCCGGGGCAAAAACGTAGGCGCAGCCCGGCCTAAACGAATTATTAACCACTACCTGAGATTTTCTCACACAAACACACGACCCATTCAATGTTGAATCGATCTCTACAACATCCAATGCATACGCGCAACCGCGACATCAACATAAAACTTCTGACAAACGAGCATTGTATAACGAACACACGGAACGAGACGGTTCCGCTTATTTGTATAATCGAAATATTAGTCAAATGGTCCCGCCTTCATTCTCAGGTGCATTTTTGTATTGAAGAAACGTTTGTGTTTTTTGTCGTGTTTAAAAATCTCAAAGACGTCAAGTTTCCGAAGATTTGTTAATAAGATGATTTTTAGTGATCCGCAGAGGAATTGATAGAGATAGAGAGTTTAGAGAGTACCTAATTATAGGCTTGGACTTCAAAAATGATAGGTGTTGTATACATCAGAATGGTCTTATTGGGCTAAATTATTTCATACATTTGATAATCGCCTTGAGCCCATCAGAACCAGCCCGTAGCCGCGGCTCACGCTTGGCGGGCATTCTGACTAGTCATTCAATGTCGTTATAATTTTCTGGATTACGTTGGAATTTAAATTAGGTCGATATAAGGCGAGGCATTCATGTTTTTATACAGCCTCTATCAATGACATGCTTATAAAATTCTAATGCGTTAAGCTCACCAATTTCGTTTTGATTAAATCTTCCAAAAATGTATTGTTATAATAATATACTCTAAAGAAGAATATCATGCACAATCTTTTGTAATTTACTTTACACTCAAACGGAAAATAACACATAGCCTTACTTAAAACTAATTTCAAGCATTTTATAATGAGTACAGAGTAACTTTATCTTCATAGATTAAAGAGCTCAAGTTTATATAATCTCAATTACTTCCTCCATAATAGCGTTTATTCGATTATTTTGCTGGGCTCATAACTTTGTCTAGACTGATAAATAGTTACCAATATAATCTGGTAATCACCGTTAATGATAAAAGCAGAAAGCTTGTGTCCCATATTGTTAGTCGCTCAATGAATACTAATAGTAGTGACAATGGTTGCGCATTGTATACTCAAAAATTCCTTAGGCAGTGCGCAATACGTGCCACAGTTGCCTTTGAGTAGAAACAGGCATTGTAAAGAGTGCGCCGACAGTTGAAATAAAGACTCACAGATTGCGGCATATGTTGACAATGCCGGAATGATTAGTGGCCAGTGCTGGTGGCACCGATGATGTCACCTGGTGGTCAGAGGGATTAGAAAAGACTAGGTTAGTGGACACAAGCATGTGCTTGAGATGTGAACATATTAAACATATTAGTACCAAGCGTTTTAAATGAGATTGTATTGTTAGCGTTTTAAATGTTATTGATTGAGAACGTAAAACATTGAGATTTAAAAAAAAAATACTGATAGATTGGAATAATTATCGTCATTGGGGTGGGACAGTCCCTCCGAGATCTAGCTGGGTTAAAATGATAGAACTATTTTTTTTTAAATTATATTTATGTATTTAAGTATTTATGGGAGACGCATCCGTCATAATCGTTGTCTGGTACTTCGTAACACAAGGAAGCAAATTCCTTACCACGAAACCAGACAATTGGTGTGTTGTCTGGCGCATATTTATCAATTTGACCCAAATGCAATTTGTGAGTCGACGAACCCTTGTTGTTACAATTTAAATGCTGCTTTCGATATAATTGTATTAGTTTATAATTACCAAAGCATTGATTTGTCTGTTGTTGTCAATCTGTGTCGTGATGTCGGCAGCAGGACCTTTGGCCACGGTGCGGTCAGCCGGTGACTAACAGGCGCAGTATGCAGGCAGGTTGATAGCGCCGGTGACGCTGCGCAGCAGGAGCATTTAGAAAATGAACTGCCACATGTGTATGTATTTACGAACATATGCCTCCTAAGTAATTAATTCTTATGTAGAAGCTGAATTCGTTTCACTTGTAAAGAAACAGCGTTGAGATTTTTTACGTAATAAATAGCCACAACAGAAAGGCTTGATGAACATACAAGGTGCACCTGAAATATAAATTACTCACTTCCGCGCGTTTTTACTTGTCAATTTTAAGAAATCAATAATGCATCAGTGTTCTCATTAAGCAATAATTAAAATAGCATCCGCCCTATTTGGTAGCCACAAGACAGTTCTTGCACTTCCAGCCAGCCAGCGTCTGTATAAGATTCCTATCCTTTTATAAATCGTCCATAAAAATGTGCACCATCAGACCAAATATGGCTTGCCAGACGGCTGATGCGAGGCACTGATTTCTTGTATTGACGAGGTCTTTGATATGCGTGTAGGTTGAGTTAAGGACATGTCAACTTTCCTTGCGCAGTTAGAAATAAAAACTATAAGGAGGCTTATGCTTTCGTAATGGCAGTCAAAGATGGTCAGGCGAGCGGGCACGATGGAGTGGCGACGTTTATAAAATGGAGCTTTAAAGTTTCTTTCGCTCCTGCGCATGTTAAATACGATTTGCCATAACCATTAGGATGCAAAAAGATATACGATTAAACACAACAAGTAGTTTGTAGTAAAAGCAGTTTTACCATAAAATGAGAGATCTGAAACCAGCATTAAATAAGCGAATCTGAATGTATCTGTTAGTGTATCATCAATAACGAGATCACTTGACGGACTCAATGTACAAACTCATTTTACTTCTTATTCACTTCTCAATATCCTTTTGAAATTGTGGTTTATCGTCGTCACTAATCATATTCGGATCGGATTTCTCTCTCGAAGTGCGAAATAAGTCGTAAATTGGTGAAGTAATAGGCGTGTTTCTTGTTATAAATTGTAATTTATGAGAGGCTTACCTGTGTAGAGTTGTGTTTTGTAAAATAGGATCCCAGGCGTGAGCGTGCGATGCTTTGTAAGGACTAAGGAGGCAGGCCCAAGCTTGTTAGAATAATCGGCCTATGTTTTTACACACATAAACCTATATTTATTTACATTTAACAAAGTTCACGTAGCTTACACAAGTTTATGTGCGTTTCCTGCCATTTTTGGGAATCCTTTGTATTTAATCTCCTAGAGGTGAAATATATTTGTCATAACTAAATTAAGCTACTATTCCGATTGTATATTCTCATTAAAGAAACTTCTGCTAAGTGAACATCTGCTCACCGCTATCCGTGGGTAGTTGCATTGCATTTACATTTGCATTGATTTCTCTTAGGTTCTAAGTCGCTCTAGAAGCGAAGGTATGCGCCGGCGCCGCGCCGTATAAGGCTGTCGCGGAGGCTGTGATGACGTCACTGCGCGACACCTGCGCTGCGCGGAGTCAACGCTCTCAGCTCTAGCCGCAGCTACACGTGTGGCCCGCCTAACACCGCCTGTCTAAATGCAATCTGCATATTACAGACTGAGATGAATGATCCCATTGTCCCTGTATGTGTAACATCTGCTTTGTAAATATGTTTTACAATGTAAGAAAAAAGTGATCAGACTATGCAGTGATTTTAGCTCAGTATCTAGTTGGATTATTATCTTAACTTTTACAACACCACTCCTTCGAAATGTTACATTGTTTGGGAGAAACCCAAAGTACTCAATAATGGAAGTGTCCTCTAATTTCGCCCTTCAAAAAAGTGAGGACAACTGGACCGATTCATATCTAACAAGTGTATGGTCTTTATATTTTTGGGTTTTGTTAAGTACTTTTTGCAAGAGATAAGTTGAAGTGGTTGTTAAAACTATTCTTAGTTTGTATTATTTCAAAGACAGGTAAAATTTAACCTTTATGGACAGGAACAGGTAGACTTCATTTGTCTTAGTTTATAAAAAAAATATTGCGTTTTCTTCACCGTCAATTGTTTACAATAATACCTTCTTTTTGAAGTCGGTAAATAGACGTAAAAAACAACCATTGCTACTTTTTACCTAGACCTTTAGCATACTTTACGCATACATGTACATATTTTAGCTACTTTAGCATTGGTTTTACAATATTTTTAACACTCACAGTGTCATATTTTATTCTTAAAAGATGAATTAACGCTGTTGCATAAACAGACGGGTAGATGGCGCTAACGTCACGCAATGACGTATCAATGAGACCAAGAATTTCGCGCGGTCGGACCGACAGCACGGTAGCTCAATTGGAAGAGCAGTTGGCCCGGATTGCCAGAAAGATGCTGGTTCGAATCCCGCCCGTGCGCAATTTTTGGTTTCATATTTCATCTTTTAAGAATAAAATATGACACTGTGAGTGTTAAAAATATTGTAAAACCATTGAGTAGCGAAGCGTTATCATTTCCAAGTTGAATTTATTCTGTAAAGAATAACTACTTGGCCCGCTGTTGCATAAACAGACGGGTAGATGGCGCTAACGTCACGCAATGACGTATCAATGAGACCAAGAATTTCGCGCGGTCGGACCGACAGCACGGTAGCTCAATTGGAAGAGCAGTTGGCCCGGATTGCCAGAAAGATGCTGGTTCGAATCCCGCCCGTGCGCAATTTTTGGTTTCATATTTCATCTTTTAAGAATAAAATATGACACTGTGAGTGTTAAAAATATTGTAAAACCATTGAGTAGCGAAGCGTTATCATTTCCAAGTTGAATTTATTCTGTAAAGAATAACTACTTGGCCCGCTGTTGCATAAACAGACGGGTAGATGGCGCTAACGTCACGCAATGACGTATCAATGAGACCAAGAATTTCGCGCGGTCGGACCGACAGCACGGTAGCTCAATTGGAAGAGCAGTTGGCCCGGATTGCCAGAAAGATGCTGGTTCGAATCCCGCCCGTGCGCAATTTTTGGTTTCATATTTCATCTTTTAAGAATAAAATATGACACTGTGAGTGTTAAAAATATTGTAAAACCATTGAGTAGCGAAGCGTTATCATTTCCAAGTTGAATTTATTCTGTAAAGAATAACTACTTGGCCCGCTGTTGCATAAACAGACGGGTAGATGGCGCTAACGTCACGCAATGACGTATCAATGAGACCAAGAATTTCGCGCGGTCGGACCGACAGCACGGTAGCTCAATTGGAAGAGCAGTTGGCCCGGATTGCCAGAAAGATGCTGGTTCGAATCCCGCCCGTGCGCAATTTTTGGTTTCATATTTCATCTTTTAAGTACTTTAGCATTGTGCTAATTACTACACTTAATAATAGAAATTAAGAGTACAATTGGTCTGTTTAATCAATTACGGGCTAGGTTTTTGAGCATTAGCCGTCTAGTAGATTGATTGCTGACTCCATTCTTACGGTACAACGAGAGCGTGAGACTGAGAGCACTTTGTAAAGAACTCTTTGCACAATGCCTCGCGCTTTGATAGATTGCCGGTCCATTCACAGCTAACATAATCAATTTCAGTTCAGATATAAGCTGAACCTAGGTGTCTATTTTTAGTAAGATAATCTCAGGCCTTTAAGGACTAACAAAAGTTCATATATGTATGTTTACAATTATAGTCAATCTTAATAATTTTGTTAAAGGTGTTTTTCAGATTCTTTAAAAAAAGTTTGTTATTTATAGGTCAGATTTTTAAATCAGCTCGGGGAATACTAATATAAACGAATGTTCCTAGCAACAGCTAGTTCATAATGTAATAAATTCCGTCTAATTTTATGAACCATATTATGTGACGTTAAGTGGTTAACAAAACAAGGATTTGACGTCATTGAATTAATTTACATTGTATTTATGGAATCGCATGTTATTGTTAATAATGTCAACGTTTTTATACTTTTGAAGCCACTGTATTATTATGTGACCTAATTTATATGTTAATTAATAGTCGAAATTGCGCCAGACTTCGTTATAGTTTAAGAGCTATAAATTAAGCCTATAATAACTTTGTCGCATTGAAAGGTTAAATCTGTTGGGTAATTAATAATGACCCATCCAAAAATTTACAAAGTTGATTTTTCTTGTCTCTTGGCTAGATAAATTAACTACTTAGATTACATAATTGAATACAAAAACAGTTAAATTAGCAGTATCTCTACAATGACAGTGTTTTAAAGTGTGGGTATTTCTATCAAACACATTATGTTTCACAATATCGGAATGCAACTGAGGTGTTTCCACACAAGCATTTCTAACAATTTGAATGTACAATGCACCGCTGAGAATAGCGTCGGGCCCGAGTGGCCGCGGGCTGAATAGCGCATCGGCTGTCAACGCGGCCTGCGCCGGCGCAGCCTTATAGCCCATTGTTCGGGAACAAACGCAGGAAACTGTAAAGTCGAAAGTCCGCTTGTTAGATTTCGCCGTACACACAGGTAGGTCGCAGGTGTCTCTATTCGCTAGAGAGCCGCAAACAAGAACATAAACAATGTTGGCGTACTGAGCGCCGCGGTTAAGGAACTATGAAAGCAGAGGAAGTTATTTGTACTGCGCAGATTTGCGAGGCATAAAGGGATATATCAATTAGTTCGGCGCGCCTTGCTGCGGGTGTTGGCCCAACATTGTGCTGTTTGAGAAGCCCCGAATTAGACAATGCGACGCTCTTCAAAGAGTGCACGGAGCGTATTATGCTGCTTGTAACGGATGTTCAGCTATTCATCAGTTGAAGCGCATAATATGAGCAAATATGCTTTTGGAATTTACTTATTCACTAAAGTGGTACTAAAGCTTTTTAGAAATGCCTCTACAAAGTAAATACGAGTATAATCTTACATTGCTTATTATTTGTTGAGTGTTATTTTTTACAAGTGCACTCATATTCCCACAAATTCAGCCTCGATATATTTTATTAGTTATGATGTCATATTTTTCATAATAATATTTTTTAAACTTTATATTGGTCTTGTCCTTTGTTGTGCAGTCTTTGGATTTTAAGTACTTGCTATGCAATCCTGCAACATTACATACAGCTACCCATATAACATAGAGCCTTCCCCATCACTTTCCCTTCGCGCGTCGCGTTGCCATGACAACGCTTTCCATGGTCTCGCACATTGGTCGGGAAATTCAAAATGGCGGCGGATCGATACTGGGGCGCGGGAGGCTTCGGGGAGGCTCGGTCACCTGTGAGGGTGGCTGGCGGAGGATATTTTAATTCAGGAATAATTTTAAGTAACTGTACTAGATTCATTTGCTCGCAACATTGTGTTGCGGGCTTAAAGTCTGACACCAGAGTTTTATTTGAATGTACCTTTTCTAGGTTATTAGGAGAAATAAATCTGTTTTAATTATATTGGTTGCATCTGATTTGAAATTCCGTTAGCAAGATGTAAACACAAAGTAATGGCTATCTATGTGTCTATTTACCAGATAAGTACCTACATTTTATAAATTTTCTCAAACTGGTTACATATTATTCTCTGCGTTGCGGTTGCAGAGTATGTACGTACGAGTATGTACCTCTAATTTGCCATAAATCCGTGACGAGCTGGCCTGGTTACTTCACAATAACTTCATCTTGTTTGCGTTCTGCCATAAATAACTACTATAGCTAATTTGGAGTAACGCGAGTCTGCAGCGAGTGAGTAGTAAACGAATACAGACAATAGCACATGTTTATCAGACAGATTAGATTTTATCAAATAGCTCATTCGTTTACTTATTCACTTTGTTAAATTATGTTTCCTCTGACACAGATCTTACTCTATATTTATGAACATTATCATTTATAAATTGCAAATACACACGAGGAACCATAATCAGCGCGACGCTTTTAAAGTCTAGGTACAATTGATTGAGCGATGCACTACAATAATAAGAATAAGTTTAGCCAAAAGCTATTCAAAAAGTTATTTCCAATCGGCGAAAAATCGAGCTGTGAAAAATCTGGAGTGCCCAAGTGTTGGCAGTGCGCACGTGCGTAGGTATTTCGGTGGCGCGGGCGCCGCATCGATCGCCGCCGTCGATCGATGCCCACTAAATGTCAATCCAACTATGCGAACGACACGACATCCGGATGTTTTTGAACAGTCTTAATAGGCATGATTAAGGGACACTGTACGCATGGTGAGATTTGTGTCTGTACTCTGTACTAACTCAAATATTGCTCACTTTGCTTTTTGAAGTATTGGATAATGTGGTATGAAAAGGATTGAGTATGTATGATCATCAGAACCAAGTAAAGAAGTTAGAAATAAAAAATCTTCATCATTATGTCTTCGTCATCCTCAAAGTTAAAGATCTGTCTTATTTAATATATTGTTTGTCAAGTTAGTGCCTAGAAGTAGGAAGAGCACTTTACAGACATTGGCCGTTACAGAAGAGGGGAACTTATCAAAGGAGGAAGTATTTCGCGGCGGAAGTAAGGTCGATTGTCTTTTTGTTTCCTTTTTTTAGCGAGGGGACATCGTTCGAGGTGATCTGCGCGTAGTATATCTGAGATTTTCAGAGAATTTATGGTCTCTCTTTTTTCTTATGATGATGCAATTTGACACAACCAACAAATTCTACATATAAGTATTTGAGAAACAATTATAAATAATAAAATGAGGCAACATATCTTTGTGTCACTATAGCTTTTTATTAAATTAGTAACCAATCGACAATAATAACACTAGCGGGAAGAATATGTTAATCTCCGTGTTGTTGAACCTCGTTAAAGAAGCTAAGGCGTAGAAATCTGTTTGTACACAGCACACTGGTGTTGTTAAAAGTCATCGGATTAGTTTATGTCGGTACGTGGCGTGTAAAAGGTAGGTTAGTACAAAAAATAATAAAATCAGTGAGTCGTTCGCGGTTTTACGGCCGCTGTAAATTAAGCTCCTAGTCTGGCGAACAGATGTTACTTTACCGAATAAACGAGCAATTTTACAATCGTATGTTTGATGTGGTGTTTTATCTGTGGGGTGGGCGTGTCCTGCGAGACAATGATCTATTTTGGCGCGTAAGGCGCGGCCACGTGGCGGGCAGCTGCGCGGGCGCACGTGCCGGTATTTATACTGCGCCGCCGCGACGCGCCGCCCGCCCTGCAGCGCACATGTGAAGAACACGATAGCCTGACAATGCTACCTTTATTACGGTTTTCTTTAGGGTGTCTTTATGTATTGGCTATTTTTCTAAATTATTATTGGTACTTTCAGCCAAATAAATCAGTATTCCACTAGGCTTTCGCTTATTCAGGTATATATTTTTAAGTGTTTAGTGTTATGGGCATTATTCTCTCCTCCTGTACCGAATTTTCGAATTTGGAAAAATCAATTGCTGACAGTAATATCCGATTTTATGCTATGATAAAACATGCAGTTATTATTTTTTATTCATTTTGCTGATAATTTGTTACTGAAAAAAATATGTGAAGACGTAAGTTTAACAAGAGGGACCTCTTTGATGGTGACAGCAGAATGACTATTCCAGGCTAGAGGATAATTATCATTACAAGATAAATGACAGATAACTGTTTATTTTACTCCTGTAAATGTGCAGATAATTAATAATTCGCGCTCATATCCTCATTACGGCAGCGGACGGTGACAGCCGCGGTGCTCCGAGGATGTCCAGTGCGTGGGCGCAGCGTGGCGGTCGGAAGACGCCGCGAAATATGAACACCTCGGGATATTAATCTGCTCAATTATTATGAAAGTGACACACGGCTTCGTAGCATCCGCTTGTAGCAGGGCTTGCGCTTTTCATGTTAGAAGTGAATAAAAATGTGATTGTTGTCTAAGTATTACTATAACTAAAATAACATCCAGCAGAATTAACTTCTATTAGGTACATTCGTTAGTTTTATTACAGTATTGTTTGGATTTTCGTAGCATTCATATGATGTGAAATAAAATTAGTGCGATTTTTTCCCGTTAAAACATCTGTATATAATATACGCAGCAAAACTACTGTCATTTTTATTTCCCTACGAAAGGATTGTTCCCATCCTATTTAATGAGCGTGCTGATTGTATCATCAATTTAAGAGCTCGTTTCTTGTCAGTAGAGTCTTATTCATTAACTGGCCTATATGCAGTCTTCTTGTATTTACTTTAAAGCTATCGATCATAAATATTAAAGGAACGAAAATTAAACTTCTAACTAGCTTCTAACTAGAGCGCGTTTTTCGTAGTAGTTTCGTAGCAGCCCTAGTGGCGGCGGTAGAGAGCGCTGGAGCTGCGCGGGCGCGGCGCAATGCGCGCGGACAGGTGTAGCCGGCTGCTACGCGCTTTCATACAAAACCAACGTTTCACATATAAAAGGCACTTCCTTTCATCCCACCACCTACTGTCGGGAATGCCCATTAATTTGCCAACACAATATTTTTAGTACGCGGCTCGCGTGTAATATATCGTGGCCACGTGTCGCCGTATGTCGCCCGACGAACGGCTGCGTCAAATTATTTTCGTTCATGTCACAAGATACAGCGCTCATCTGGACATTTTTCCTTTAGAATCACACCAGTTGTTGGCTTAATGCAGCAATGGGCGCTTCCGCTAGGAAAGGTGAAAGGCCGCGGCGGGGAAGCCACAACAGAATATAAAACGTATCTACTTATAGCAACAAAGAATCATTTATGCGATGTTCAATCAAAATAATTTTAGTATTTTAATCGGTTATGAAAACCGCATCATTCCACTAATATTTATGGCGACTTTTAATGATTTCCATGAACCACGTAATTCATTTAATTTAATTTACAGCCCTAAGCCAGAGGTAAGCGTAATTTAGAGTGTATTTCATCGTTGCGGAGTTATACGCAAATGATGTGTAATTTCCGCGGAAACTGCGTCGGCGCGTGATGGATGGCGCGGGCGCCGGCGGCGCGGGCGCACCAATCTTCGTATTATCGCGTCGTTTTACGATTTCCACGCTAAAATCATCCGTCAAAACCACCGAACGTTTCGTTACAACCATTTCATGTTTTATCTCTTATTTTACAGCGCCTTGTTTGCGGTTCGAAATTACTGTGCAGTAGGCAATGAGAATATTAATAAATCTTTGAAGTCTGCGGCTGTTATTTTTCGGATGCCAGATAATAGTTCGTATGATATACGGTAACACTATCCTTTACTGCCGCCACGGATTTATTAATGGTCGGTTTTTCAACACAATATTTTTATCAAAGGAAACTTCTTTCACTAAAATTACCGGCAGCTGGCTTGCGATTTCAGTGGAAATGAATTTGTTGCCAAGCTTAGACGATCTCGAAAGGGTACTCGTACTTTTGTTTTAGTTTAATTCTAATGTCCTGCCTGTGAGCTGTCGTGTTGTGGGCGTTTACAAATAGAACATAACTTATTGTTAGTGACTTGAAGAGCATGAAGAGCTGTGCAAATGCACACACATGGCGCCAAACTATTTTCAGAATAGGCACGGTCATTTTGTTATGCTGAAAATTAATGCTAAGTAAGTAACTTTTTTGTTTTAAATACTCTACGCGTGGTGAAGACTGAAGTTGGTAAGCAAAGCGATTATTAATATAAGTGGTAGGCTGCGTCTGAGTCGCGTAATTATGAAACATTGTGTGACGGACGGAATTCGTAAACTAATGGTTGGGCGGCGGCTAAAAACGAGTGGTCATTATATTTTACAGGAGCATCGTGAAATATCACATTTGTCACATATTTTGTGGACGGTAAGATTAATCTTTTATAAAAATTCTTCAAAAAGCATTTTTCACGTCTGATTCTGAATTTTATAAAAACTGTATCCAACCAACGCAAACGATCACTAATTACAAGGAACTTTATAGCCATATTAAAACGCAAATTGATGATATCGATTTGGCTATTTAGCTACACATACGTCTACATAAAATATGCCAATTGACATACTGGTATCTAGTACAAATGTTGCAGCATTAGTAATGGTACGGCGGAAAGCGTTTAATTGGCTTATTTGACTGAGTAATATGTAATTAAGATATATCTCAGTGCGCACCGCGGTAGGACATCCGCGCAAGTGTTCGCTTCGCGTGACAGCTGCGCTTGCGCCGCGGTGATTTAACGCAATTATCGATGTAGTCATTAGTTTTACACAGATTAATATAAATTCGTTGTATTTTTTATCTATGCCATTTTTATCTAATTCGACATTTTTATCTAGCGTTAAGTACTGTTCCATAGCTTTTTTTTGCATATTTATTGATACATGGAATCTCACACCTTTTTATTCTTTGACAAAAATACTCAAACGTTTGGAAGGTGCTTTGCGTCAAAGGGTCTTACATTCCTCACGCGTTGTTTACCGCGACTCCCAAGAAAAATAGCCGCTTGTAATTAATATGGACGCGGCTGCGGCTCCGGCGTTAGACAAACGCCGTCGACAACTGTTGTCTGCTCGTCACCAGCTGCGCTCCACTTGCGCACCCAACACGACCACTACATCATCCGATAACACACGACGCAAGCCAATTCCAACCTTATACCCCCTACATAAAAACTCCCCACTCTTCATCCGACACAAACATAAATGCAGCTGTGGTAATTGAAAATGGCTGTCAAGGAACCGCTGTTCGGTATTAGTCATAGAAATTGTGCGACTTTGTATTACATCAAATTAATAGTCGATGCGTATAAATAAAGGCACGAATCAATTTTATGGGATTGCGATCGGGATCAGAGCTGACTGCCGACATGGTTACATTTCAGTTCAGTTATAGACGGATCATACGGTTGTTGAGCTTTCTTAGAAGGGTTAGGGCTTAGAATGTAAATCATATTATTTTAGAGAAACAAACAAAAGCAGAGATTGTGAAAAGAAATAGTAGTCGCTTAATAATATTATTTAGCGAAATCAATCAGAAATCGTGAAATGTCAGATGTGCCTAAGCATCGTCGTTCCGTTTGGTCCTTTCACACTACTTAACTTATGAGCTGGATTCTTGTGGTGGAATCACCGTTTGGTCGCTGTTCTAATATTTCTTTCAACTTCTGATACAATATAGAAACGAAATCCATCAATGTTGTGGTAACTGAAAATTCCCTTTAATGAGATTGACTGTTCCCAAATGAGTCATGAGCGTCGTGTGTCAGGGAGCGACCGCGTCGTCATGGCGACGCGACGCACCGTGATTTATCTGCGGATTTCCACAGTACATCTCAACTTATTCAGTATTTTTTATGGTTTTTAGCAAACTAGAATTTTAATGTTTTTTAGCAGATCAGCGTTCCAGGACCTAGATTCTTGTTAGCAGATAAATAATAATTTGTCATTTATCATAATGATAAACTGAACTGAACTGATAATATAGTGGGAATAATAAGTTAATATAAGGATCTCGTTTAGATATGAATTATGATGGTATGGTAGTGACTTCTCGATGACGCTCACCGCTTTGTACGGACATTACTTACTGTAGGTATTTGTATTTGGTGCTGCGGGCGCGGGCGCATACGAGGCAACGTTTGTTGTACCGTAGCAATAATAACAACAGTGATTCATTGGCTTCTTTTACTGGCATCTGTGGTTTATGTTTGGGAATGCGCGAGTGTTTGTATTTGTATGTACAGGTTGTGGAAAAATATCAACCTAAGTGATTCACTACCGTGTATGTAGACAGCATTTCTTGTGAGCTTACAAACTGGTTTTATTTTATTTGTATTTTAGGCGCACAGGTTATAGTTTATTTTTTGCAACACATACAAAATGGTACTGATAGATTTTATACACTTGTTAGGAACAGCGATCAGACAGGCGTCGGTGCGCGCGCGCAGCTAGGCCGCCATTAATCAGAGAGATCATAATCTTCGGCGGCGCCCGCCCGCGCTGTTTGTGTAGCCGTGTGGTGCAAGATATCTTCGAACTACGACTTTTTACAAAAACGTTATCTTCTCCGTTTTCCGGGGCCCTGAAAGTAAACTATACATATACATAACCTCATATTCATATGGCACCGATTGCTTACATATCGTCTTGTTCATGTAGTCAAGATGAAATGCAATGAAATCCATTGCGTATGTCTATATCATAAACATAACTTATCATAATATTTAACACAAAACAAGCGACATAAAGTAAGGGAGTAAATTAAATTCCGAAAGTTCCTAGATTAATTTTATAACTTTCTAAATAAAAATCCAAAATGTTTCCGTACGAGTGAGTGAATTCATTTCACACCACTGTATGCGTCGTTTGTTTCAGTTACTCATTATATGAGGTAAGGCAATTATCAATTGCTACATTAAATATTCAAACGCAGTTTCTTGTAAATGTTCATTTAAATCTAGGCCCGCTGAAAAGTCAATTTCAGTAGCACTTGTACCACGCACGCAGCGTGCACGTGCGTGTATATTTTCTCAACAAGTCGAATTATTCGCCTCGTTTGCCCACCACTAATATAAACTATATGAACTCTATGACGTGTTAAAAAGTTTCTATGTTATTGTTTACCATGCGAAGTGGATACGAGTGGATCGATGAGAGAAGCTTTTAGTTCTAAGAATACTTTATTTTCAGGCCCATTGTGACACACTGTTTGTTATTTGTCGGTTATGTTAATAATGCGAGATTGACACGGCGCGTTGAAAGAGATACTTTTGCGAATCGCATTTATGATTCTCTCTCGAAAGCGCAAATAAACAGTCATGAGATGAATGAAGATATTTATTAATAGGTTTTTCGGTTATGATTGTAACAATGTTATTGATATGTGTGATGGAGATTGGAGACTTATGTACACGTATCACAAGTTTGTTATTCCGCAGCAATTCTAGTATTGGCACCTTTCTACAGAGACATCTGCAATAAGTGATTGTTTACTTTGCTAAGCATCATAGAGAAGCTAACAAGCGATAGATCACGAACAAACACGCCATGTTTTTCCACTGTGTATTTAATTAGAGGAACTAACCCAATTTCCCTGCCTCCCTGCGTTGGGGTCCTCCGGTCTCCGTACAAATTGTAGCGCGCATGGCACGTAACTTAATCAGCACCCTTGCACACTCTGTATACACAACGACATCAATACTTGGAGCGGAAAAATTAAAACATTCCGCATTTAGTTCGTTCTTTCTAGTAACTAGATTGATATTCTTTATATTGAGTAAACAAATGGACAAGCTTTATAGCTTGTCCATTGATGATCATCAGTAGGTCTTGAGGGTACCTAACTACTTCAGACAATATTGTGCTTGTGTATTGTGTATTTCTTAAAAGAACATAAAATAATTCTGCTCTCGTGGCAAATAGAAGTTGACGATTGAGGCGAGCTCATCCAGAAGAAGCGTGCTTTCTCTGAAGATGTTCGGGTTCGGGTTTTTTATTGGGAAACACAAACGCAAAGTCAATATTTCAAAGGCCTTCTATATCTATACACATTTCATCCGAATGGAAACAGCAAAATAGGTATATGGCTCACGTCGAGAAAGTAAATTGACTTTCTGATCAATGTCTGTGCATACAGTTACGTATTGCATTGTCGAGACGCTGTGTAATGTAACGGGCTGAAAAGTGAATGTAGGTAGCTTACTTGAACTCCATTATGCAACATGCAAACATTGTTATCTAATACTTATTCCAGTTGCGATAACATTTTATTACACTGCTTACTAGTACAATTGTTTACATAGTAATAAAGTAATTCACATTTTTATTATTTTTATTTATCAATTTCACGAGGAAACTATTTTGTTTACATACATGAAAAATATTACGATTTTATAATATTCAAAACTATGGATAACCTCAAAACATTTTATCTATGAGAAGAGGCAAATGTCTTATGTCGGTTAAATATAAAATTATTTTCTGAAATGTAAACATTCAGTAAACTTTCGTCGAAATTAAATAAGTTTCAGTCAGATATTTAAGACTTAAGTATCAACGAATCATAATAAATTACCTATGTTGAATAATTATAAAGCTGAAGAGTTTGTTTGTTTGTTTGTTTGTTTGTTTGTTTGTTTGAACGCGCTAATCTCCGAAACTACTGGTTCGATTTGAATAATTGTTTTTGTGTTGGATAGTCCAGTTATCGAGGAAGGCTATAGGCTATATAACATCACGCTACGACCAATAGGAGCAAAGATATGGTGGTAAATGTGTAAAAAACGGGAGAAAAAACTATTCCACGCGGACGAAGTCGCTGGCAAAAGCTAGTGTTGAATATTAGTAACGCTTTCTCGTAGCCATTTTCACTGAATGTTGTCATCGAGTGAAACCAAAAAAGTATCGTAGAGGCGCCATCGATTGCAATACATAATAGTGCACGTGCATTGAGTGCTGAGGGGGAGGAGGGCGGAGGGGGGCCATTACCAGCCAAGTTCGATGGACTAACTAATCTCGATGGAAACCTTTTTATTAGATTGCCGGGGGACCGCCAGCTGGCCGACTTGTAAGGGCTCCCGTATGATTTATACTGACGATTTGTCTATATTAGATTAATTTGCCTAATTGTGTTGTTAGATAAATTAGATTGCATGTTTTATTGGCTTTACACGTTTGTTTGAATTTTATATAAATATACTTTTTTTTACAACAAAACTATAGTGATCAGTCTTTTAAACTTATTAGCTGGTGCTGAGAAAATAATGACCTTACCTAGACTTTGTCTCCGTTCTAGATATAAAATGGATTTGCGATAGTGAGTAATAAATAAGTAAGGGCTATAAGCTGTTGAGCATTCAGGCGAGGTCCGGGGCGAAACGAATATTTGTGTATTTTGAGCACGTTTCGCGTTATTTAGGCCCGCGCCGAGTGGAAAACGATGTAACCACTTCTTACGCATAATGCACGACCTGCGATGAACTACAATTTACTTCTCTACCCATATGGTCACAGGGGACAAAATCCCTTCACAGGCTGCAGTATTTTCTAATTTATAAAACATCTTTGTTACTTTTTTATAGCCAAAACATTCCTTGGATTCAGTGAAATACTTTTTATCGGATCTAATAAACTATTGAAAGAAGAAGTAATCGATTGGATTTCCCATTTCATCATGTTTTATTGAAAATAAGTATATTCTTCCACTTTTTTAGAACTGGTACATGAACAGTTGTTAACCATTCCACGTAGGTGCTGGATGTACAAGGCAATTTACAAACAACGAGATACTTGAGCTGATGAAGTCATGTCACGAAAATGACGTGAGACGTGACTTACTTTGTGTTTACGAGTGTATGAGATCTCGGGATTTTTTATGAACGCTCAAACATAATCTTGTGTGTAGTTTCCGCCTTAGTAATAAACGTGGTAAGATTTTTAATTGCCTTGTTTAGTTCGGAATTTGTCGATACGTGTAAAGCTTTACGTTGTATGAAGTAACTAGCTTTTGCCCGCGACTTCGTTCGCGTGGAATAGTGACTTCTTTCTCCCGTTTTTTACACATTTACCACTATATCTTTGCTCCTTTTGGTCGTAGCGTGATGTTATATAGCCTATAGCCTTCCTCGATAACTGGACTATCCAACACAAAAATAATTATTCAATTCGAACCAGTAGTTTCGGAGATTAGCGCGTTCAAACAAACAAACAAACTCTTCAGCTTTATAATATTAGTATAGATAATATTAGTATAGATGTTGGCACTCTAAATAATGTTCCTAACACATGCTAACATCCTCGCGTTCTCGAAGTTATACGATTTTCCTAAGCGATTTCGTCAGTGCATTGAAAGAAAATGTAGGTATTAGAATATTCAGTCGTGCATCCATCTACAGAAGCGTAATGTTTGACGTGCTGGCTGGATGCTAAAGTGGTTAGCAACCCTTCCTCTCCGCTCCCTTGGGACGCGCCCCGCCCGCTCTATTGCAAGCACCATTGACTTTATACAGCGTATATCACGATCCACGGGAAGATAGTTACTGCGATGTTATTGATACATCATGTAACTGTTACGCAGTAAAAAGTTAGCTGCAAGAACGCAGTCTTATTGTTTATGGTACAAGTCAAACTTACTTCTTATAAGAAATGTCTATTCAGCATATCACCGTGTTGGCCGGCCATTATTTTTGAAGAGCTATTACGTGTCACCAGAATTGGGATGGCAAAGTATACTTTCAGTTTTTTACGCCCTAAATAATATTTTAATAAGTGATTTAAAATTCACCGAACATTTGGTTCGTTCGGATTCGAGAATCAAGAAGCATTCTCCGCCATATTAGGTAAGCGTAATGATTACGAGTTCTTACAACAGAAAGAAGGTTTATTACCTTTCCAAAGCATTATGTAGATAGTCTGAGTAACGTTTCTTTACAGTTACACCCTGGACGGTTTTTACTGAAGCCTTATAATGATGTGATGGCTGGGACTTGATGTGTTGAAGCAGGTGGATGCATAAAGTAATATTTCTTTTGTAAAGTACTTACCATAGCTTTCAATTCCAAATGATTGATCGTACTCCAAAACAAGATGGAACAATAATGGAAAATAAAAAATGAACACGGAATCAGAACAAACTTCAGTAACAAAATTCTAAGACGTAGATCATAAGCAATTCCAAAACCTAAATAATTATTTACTGGGGGCGTATTGCGATCAAACTTAATCCGTTCAATTACGAGGCAGATCAATTCTGACTCAGTGTAAACGAATATTATCAATATAATAATATTCTAATAATACTACAATGGTATGAATATTAATATTGTTATATTATAGTAATATTATCAATATAATGCGAAATTGCAATAAGAATTACTAATTTGACAGTAAATCAGAGCGTTTGAACTGTCAAAACTGCATCGCAATACGCCCCCTGGCCTGGGAAAAACAGGACATTATGCCTCCCTGAAGTTGTATCTATTCCATTTTTATTTATTGCGTTTTTGATTTTATTCCATTCCATATAAGGGCAAAACTACATGCATGTATTCACCCTTTTAAAATGAATTGTTCAGATATCAGGGAAAATAGGGCAAGATATACGATAAGCATGTCCAAAATCGATGCAGTTTTCCCACAGTCGGAGTTCGGTGTCGATTTCCGTCGTGAGCGCCGGAAGCTTGCGCGTGCGCCGCGGGAAACGCGTGAGAATCACCACCAGATAGATTATGTAACTTACACGCGATAGCAATATCATTGCAACCCATGGCATGGCTGGCCGGACACACGCGGCAGATGATAAGAGCGGCGGATGCATAGTCAAAAGTAACCGAGCAGTTTATTTTTGTAGGCCGATGTCAAATGTTACTCGCATTGTATGTAGTAGTTACCTAAATGTTAAGCATTTAAGTAAGTATTACATACAATGCGAGTTCAAAGCTTTTCGAGATCGACGTACGTAATATGCCTTCCGAACCGCTGACGGGGTAACTACCGCTATTTGCATATTCGTTCGTGTTGCATGAACATGAAAATAATTCCTTTCGGGGTGAGGTTGAAATAAAACACACACACCACAGTTTTAATATGATGAAAAAGTCCAGAAGCATTTAAAATTATAAGTGTTTTGATCAAATATCAAAATCTTAATTATGTGGGTAATGTTTATGAATTGTTTTCGTAGCAGACATCCCAATGCCCTTGCTACGAAATCACGTAGCATAGTCAAAAAATAATTTCAACATCTAACTTGTATATTCTGAATACGAATATACGTTATATGAGTTTCCTTACAAATCTATTGTATCATTAACGGTAACGGACAGCTTACAACAAAGTACTGCACCACCATGTTGAAGGCTGTCCGTCCCATGTTCAAATGATTTACCATATTAAGCCGACTTTACAGCCTATGTAATACCCTAAAATACTTACATTGCGTGTCGTACCCTGCGTGATCAGTGAACACTCAGCTGATTAATGTCCATGTCCGATAGCGTTCCGGCCCGGCCGCGTGCCGTGCCCGCCACGTGCCGGTTAAAAGCCGCGTGGGGTGCACGAACATAGGACAATGTATTATCTTACAATGTCGATAGAAAGACAAGGTATCTATGCAGACCCTCCCGTTGGGAGACGAAGTCGTACATTCGGGTTTCTCTTGTTGAAACCTGCGGAACTCAACGCGGCGTAAGTTATATCTGTTCGTCGATCTTGATTTAACGGGGAACGGTCAGATTAGAACATACAGACCCAGATTTATAAGTAACTGAGATCATTTTAGGAGCCAGTTGCATTGCGATGTAAAACTTATTTGGTCAAAGAAATCATGTTTTAAATGATCATAAGTAATTGGCACTTTCTTATGTCCTATTTTCTATTCTAATATTATGTAGTTAGTATTATTTCATATTTGATACATTATTCAAGATTCATCCTCATCATATATATGAACATTATAAATATTTTATGACTGCTTTTAAATCATAATATCACAAAGGCTGAGATTTCGCCGTCTCGAGTGAAGTGAGGGAGCGAAGCAGTGTTGCGTGCACTCGTCGCCCTAGAGTCGGGAAGTCGTAGGGCGGGCGGCGATTACGCCTGGCTGGAGCATTGATCTGTGTTCTTGTTTGTGGCCATAGTAAATAATACAAGGTCTTAATCAATTGACTAGGTGACCTAATGTTTACTATATGTATATCTTCCTTATATTTACTATTACCATTATAACCATAAGCCATAACCATATATACCATTTAAAACAATGACTTCATAGTTTTCCGTGTTCAACTGACCCACGTTTTGGCGGGGAGCTATTATAAATTGAATTTTGTAAATGAATAAAAAAATATTAATGAAATGTCGGCCTAAGATATTGTATTTATAAAAATCCTTTTTGATATGAATCTAAGTATTTTCACTAATTCTAAACCAGATTAGAATTTCGAACGTGCAAGAATTCGTTTCGGCAAAATGGGCCAGGGTCTTTTCTATTTGATCTGTAATATAATATTTGGAAATATTTTGAATTTAATATATTTCTTTGTATCCTTTTAGTTGCCGGTTAGAATGCTTCAAACTTCATTTATGACAGATACGTTTGTTGCAGTATCTCATACAGAGCGTAGCGAATCAAAGCGCATCGGATAGCGCATTTGTTCGCGGTTATAATGGGGTGTGAATGTAATCGAATGAGCTGCTCCGTAGCACTCGAGGGCCACTTGACGCTGTCAAGTCACGAGACGAGCGTCGGCAATTTATGCGCGCGATTATACCGACGTTAATGCACTTCGTTTTTTTGGGACAAGTGTACAATCTTATTTTAGAGGCATGCTTGCGGTGTGTCGTGGTCAGATGTTTAAGATTGAGAGCGGGTGCTAGTTTATTTTTTATGAATCAGCACTTTAAGTTGTAATGTGTTGCTCGTAATTTTTATATTATGCTTAAGAAATGTAAGGAAATAAAAATGCTTGTTTGAAAAATCTTGAAAACTTTTAAAAGTTTATTTCTTGAAGTTGTAATTTATTATTAATCTTTCTATTGGACTAAGAAAAATTTAAAACTGATACATGCATGAAATCATAAAAAAACGGAACCGTTTTATTGTGGCACAAGGGTTTGATGCCGTCGATGCTGCTGATGATTAAGTTGTTGTTATTAGCCTGTACCTATATGAGTTAGCACTTTTAACTACTATGACTAGCGTATGGAACTGAAACCACAAACAAATTTCGTGCTCCATGAATTGACGCTACTTGTCATCAACTCATGCAAACGGTTTCATATTCGAAATTCAAATTTCAAGGATACGTAGTAGCCCAGTAGTAGTTAGTAACAACTTAACTCACTGAGTTGACAAAAGTTTTATCGGTTGTCGTTGCATTTTTCAAGTTAGCTAGCAGTCATCCTATGTAACCAAAAAACAACTCAACAATAAATGTTTGTCTGCTGTATATCTGTGATAACGTGATACAGAAGAACACTTAATTGTAAGGCAGAGAGTACACAAGATAGTGTTTAGCACGTGTCCGCGATGTCCGCTTGCGCTGTCCGACTGACGAGATGATCCAATATTTGTCCGAGAACAGGATGTTTGCTACGCTCATAACGACACAGGGCTAAAAGCTAATAAAATATTTGAAATCGAAGCTTATTCACAGTCAAACAGACAAAAAGTTATCCAAATCTGACAGACAGCCGATATGTGACACATTGGAAAGAAAGTGGAAATATCTTATCTGGAATGCATAAATATTTTGTGGCATGCTCTTAGGGGTATCTGCAATGACTTTTTGTGGCAGTTTTGTTGTGTCAATAAATACGGGAACGGTCGGGATGCTGCGTCGATTTCGGCGCGTTATCGCCGTTCGTTTATCGGGCGGAAGGCGCGCTCTTGACCCCCGCCTGATAGTGTGCACTGAAATAGCTGCAAGAGCGCTCGATAACGATATCGGGTCTACATTGTGAAATAGCCCTAAAAAAGAAATGATGGTAATAATTTAAAAATAAATAAATAATTAAAATATAATTATATTTTATTATCTTTTTACGTCAAATAAAATTGCACACATGGATTTAATAATGTAACTTATCATCAGCCTCTTAGTTAAATTAAAATTAATGTCCGATATGAGAAAATACTTAAAATATCTCGCAAACGCAACGTTATGATTTCAAATGCATTATTATTACCAGGATCAAAGAATAATAATGTTTTAATGAAAATAATAATTAGTAAAAAAGAAAAATGCAAAAAGGGTTTCACGCGACCCTGCCAGGATTCGAACCTGGAATCTTCTGATCCGTAGTCAGACGCGTTATCCGTTGCGCCACAGGGCCAGTTGACAAGATAGTCGAATTTATCAATACGTTTACAAGCATCGTGTTTCAGCAAGTTTAATGTGAACTTTATTAACGGACCGGTTCTATTAATTTTCTTTTGTTTTTTTTTACATTAACCTGAAGTTAACGTTTTGTTTGACTGTAAATGATATAACCAAGTATTCACAAGTTGTCACAGTTTTTTCTCAGGTTTCAATGTTATTTTATGTAGGTAGGTACGTATTAGGCATAGGTTAAACAATTAAATCATGTATTTAAAACGCGCGTTATGATTTGTTAATTAATCTCGTGTTTTATAATAACTGTTGAGTCGTTTGCTGGCCACGTGGCCTTGTTGGTGCGCGCCGCTCCGAAAGGTGGCGCCACTCTCGCCAAAGAGGTCGTACTGGTATTGATCTGGGCTTGAAAATTAGTTTTCCTAATTGAATTAAATGTAGGTTACTAACTATTCTTTGGACAAACGTAATCAGAATGTACTGTTAGTAAAAGATTTACAGTTAGCTTAACTTTTAGCTAACTTCACCCAAAGGTTATGTTTTTAGCCTATCTATATATTACCTAATTATTTTTAAAATAAGATAAACTAGGTTATTGTAAAAAAAAAACAGAAGTCAGACGTAGCTACAAATAAGTCAGGAGGTAGGTAACTATATTTTACGGTTTTATGAAAATACTTTCAAAGATCCCTAATATTAGATTCGACATGGTTTTCATTTTAATAACGGCTATTTTTTATGAGTGCCCGTGTCACGTTGTCTTTTAATGAAGCCGGTGGCTATTTTTCATACTATAAAACATTTCAAGTAGACCATTATGTCTATAAATTAGTGCTACAAGGTACTATGGCCATCAACACGTCTTCGCCTGTACTGACGCAACGGCTTTTTCACACTCAACTGTTTCTATTTCCCACATAAAAATGCTGTTTTATGATACCACATCGCATATAATTAACAGTCAAAAATATCTATCATGTACCACAGACGAGAATGTTCACCTTTATAAAAATATGACAATTTGTGAGACCTGTGAGGTTGGAATGTTCAAGAACTTTGAGGTATTAGTGATCCCTATTGCAGTAAAGACTTAAGTAGGTGTAATAAATGAACTTACGAAGTAACCTTGTAAGTGTTTGGTAAATTATAATTAAGTCACTACCTGTCTCAGCTACGCACAGGTGTATTAATTATGATTTTCCTTGACAAACTTATATTTTTACACCTTTTTCATGAACATGGAACATGGGGCATAAGTGCTGAAAACGAGCGTAATACTTTAGTTCTTTGCAAATAAAATACGCACTTATTAAAAAACAAGTTCATCTCCCGATTCCTGTGAAAATAGAAATGTAGAAGTATATTTTTCATGTCAACGTTTATCATCCAGTGTGCGGTTTTCGCCACAATCCGCGTGTCATCGCTACAGCGCACATCCGCCCCAGACTGTTGACAAGAAAAAATATAGAAAATTCACTTTTCTAACTCACACACACACTGAATTATACCGTAAACAAAATTTAACGAATTCCACCACTGTGAATTTTGGGGTATACATACGGCAAATTATTATTAAAGGAAGGATAAGCTACTGCCGCCAAAAATCGTGTGCTGGAAAGCTTTTAACGGATTCAGGTTTTTCACATCCAAAGCGCCATTTTTGTTGTAAGTTCTTTAGCACTATAGGTAAAATCAAATAATATTATATATAGTTATATGGTTACGGAACCCTAGAGCAAAATAAAGGGAACAAATAGAAAATTATTAACAGTGTGTTTTAGCAACGAGTTATAGAAAATTCGTGGTTGCAATGCTCTTGAATGTGGCGAACTTTCATCAACGCCGAGAAATTAACAATGAGCTTTCAAAAGAAAGTGCAGGGGCCCTATTATTGAATCACTCGCATGGATATGGCGTGTGACTTTCGTTCGAAAACGAATAAAAAAAAAACCGGTTGAGTGCGTGTCGGACCCGCGCACTGAGGGTTCCGTGCCACCCTTAACTGAATTCAGGGTCCACTTACTTTCACTTAACAAAAACATCACAATATATTGTGACAGCAAAAATAACTTTGTTTTTCATAGTGTTTGTATGAAAGACAAAGTTATATTTGCGGTTGATAAAAATGTGCAATATCTCAAAAACTACTGGTTCGATCTGCTTCAAACCAATTTTCGTTGCAAGTTTTTGTTGAGATCTACATCATATATTTTTAAAATTTTCACTTTCTTAGTTCAAAAGTTAGATGGGGGGGGACGCCCATTTTACCACTTTGGAAGCGTCTATATCTCAAACCTTACACTTTTAGAAAAAATGGTTTTAGAAACCTCAACATCATTTTCAAAGACCTATCCATAGACACCCCACACGCATAGGTTTGGGTAAAAAAAAATTTTTTGGTTTTAGTTTCATGTATGGGAGCCCCCCCTTAAATATTACTTTTTCTTACTTTTTGTATCTGAATCGGAAAGCGGTAAACAAGATACACCTACTTACCAAGTTTCAGCTATGTGATGCTTATAGTTTCAGAATAAAGTGGCTGTGACATACGGACGGACAGACAGACAGACAGACAGACAGACTTGACGAAACTATAAGGGTTACGTTTTTTGCCATTCGGCTACGGAACCCTAAAAACTACGAAAACCACGCGAAATATGGACGTGAGTAATCACAAAATTGAGCAATGATTTTTCAAATTCTTCCTGTGTAAATTATAACTGCTTTTCATTCCAAAATTCGACTTTAATCAACGAATATCACACGCCATCTTTATGCAAGTGATTCAAAAAAAGAGCCCCGTGCTCAAGCACATAGGCAGGTAAGTCATACAAAAAGAAGTACGTATGAATGGGCTCGATTGGTATGCTTTAGTTTGGGGGCGTAAAGGTGCGAAGTGCGTGGGACGTCGTGAGAACTACAAACAGCTCTGTTTGAACATGTTAATGTGCCTGCGAGCTGGCGGACGTGGCTCAAACATCTATTTCCCTATACGCTATATAATTATTATTTCTATGTAGAAACGAAAGAAAAATATCACTCTTTGCAGGACTGAAGTCTGAACGTAGATTATTCGTATAATTATGTTTGGTGTCTGTCATTTAAGTAACACACACCATAATTTCTTAGATAACTTTTATCAAATGTAGAAAATGACAGACATTTATTAGCTTCCAGTATTTGCCGATATCTCAGAATTCCAGAGGTGTACTTTTACCGATTCTATGAATGTAGAGCCGAGCCCGTCAACATAAAATACTACTTAATGCTTTATGTTGATAAAGCATTAAGTAGTATTTTATGTTGTGTCTTATTAAGTAGACATGGTTGAATTACGAGGATCAGCAGTAATCTGCGCAGTGGTCGGTATCTTACAAGTTGTCATTCAAGACGGGCGCCTCGCTGGCGCCGCGCGACGCTTAGAACATGATACTGTCTCACGGCTCTGTAATGTAAGTGATTATTACATTGTCGACAGGAAACTTGATCGGACGTAGGTACTGCATGCTTACGTTTCGCCGGACGATATAATGAGATAGCGATGCGATGTGACCACTGACTTTAGAATTTAACTATGATCATTTGTTTGTTTGTTGGCACTTTCACTGGTGGTGACCAAATTATTTTTAAGGCATCACAACAAGTCGTCAACAAAGCGTCAGGTTCTGCAGGGGACCTGGCTTATGCTGGGTGATATAGGCGTCACACACACAAACTGCGGCACTACAAAATTTTCTTTTTTCAAAATCAATTAGCTTATTAAGAAAGGCTAAGAAACTTACTCCTAAGTTACTTACTTAACTTAGAAGTGCAACTGTAAAAAGATGTAAGCTGCGTACGTATTCAATAAAATAAATTCAAGGAGGAATAGAATACTAATGAGTGTCACGATAAAATCTGCTCTCTTAGTCAGCCTGACTACATAATTTAGTTACGCAAGTCGATGTAGAGTCACTTATTTATTGTAATTACGTTTGTGTAGAGCGGTCTCGTTTGACTAAATTAGAACTCTTTTACAGTTAATGAGCTGGAATTTGTACTCGCCATTTTGCTTTGAGAATTCCTCAACCTAATGGGCGATAGGCTGATACATTATTGAAATCGCATGATTCTATGTACACGAGCCGCATACGCGGCGCATGCATGACCAGTTGTACAAATTAAGAGGCTAGAGTCACTAATGTCCGATTGTCTCATCATCCCTAATGCATGCATATGTCGTTGCATCAGTTTGCCGCCCTTGCAATGTTATGAATATGGCACCAGAATTGTAAGACCCGCTTTATATCGCGCGGTCATACAAAAAAGGGTTGGGGAAGAGTGTCACTATTGGTGTATTGAGGTCTACGTCAGGTGGCTGTTTATTGATAGCCCGTTGTATTACGCCATATGGAGTATTAGCGGGGCACTTGGGACGTGGAGGCGATTGGTTCGAATTCGGCCAACTGGCTATTTTCGCGGGCAAACATTGTTCGGTAAAACTGTAATGTGACATACTGTGTGCCCGAGTAATCAGAAACAACTGTGACGAAGTTACTGTGAAAGTTCTGACAGCAGGACCATAACTACGACGTACCTATTTAGAAATGTATTTTCAACATATTTTATTGTTTGTTTATGGCAATAAGCTTGTAATTCTAATAGCAATACTTTCACATTACTGGTAAGTAATAGTAACAACTATTTGACTTTCGGGGTTTTACGCATAGTATACAGTCACGTGTAGCTACCCTACTTACCAGGCGTGAGTTCACTGAATAATTCATGTTGTGTAACACTAACAAATTCAATGCGAGTCAAAGTCCAAAACGTTTTCTTCGCAATCGTCACCGATTTTTGACTTCCAATCTCGCAAACATAGTATCTAATCAACATCAAATAAATGTCCGATCCATCACCGCGTCTAAAAGCCTCATAAATTCATACAGGGTGACTTAATCAAAACGCGCACTTGTTCGGCGGGGGGCGAATTTATTCATTTCGTCCGCAATATTTGTACATTAGAGGTCTCGCGTCGCTACGCTCCCCGCCCCTCGGCTTTGACTCCGAAGTCTCAGTTTTCCGAAGGGGAAAATCTACCGCTACTACTCGTAATAGTTATATGGACGCGGAAAATTCAGTACTCTACTTATTTTAAATTTTCTTTATTCAATAGACTTTCTTTATTCAATAAACATTTGATAACCAATCCATCATTACTTGTGGCTCTGTGGTTTAGTTGTCCCTTTTTGGCGTCCTTAACCATTGGATTGAAATAGATACCTCTTATCGTTTTCATGGAAGTTTTTATTTGATATCTACAAGCTTATAATAACATACTTTCGGGGAAAAATTAGACTAAGGAATAAGTAACTATAACGAACTTTGAAAGTAGAGCTTGAATTCGCAACTGATTTAATTTAGTTATCGGTCGTAGTAGGGGTTCCGACCGGAGACAGGGAGGGACTTACTCTCAAAGTAATGAAACCTTAAATCCCTGGTACGGACTCGTAATCCGCGGGGGTGTCCCGCGCCAGTTGGCCGCCTAATGTGGTTTACTGTTTCATTTGCAGCACAAATTGTGTTTTTATCTACGCATTGTTGTTTTTTGCACTTAATCCCATTTAAGTGTGTTGCAAATGTTGTAACAAGTTGTGAAGATAAGACATGTATTATTTGCTGTATTTTGGAACAGTGCTAAAAATATGATTTACCATATTGTCATTGTAAATTGTAGATAGTTCGCAATATTTGTGATCCATTAAATATGACTTAAGCGGTGAGTACCTACCTTATTTACGCTAGAAACATGGTGGATACATATTATATAACGTTTTCAATTTGACAGATGCCTATACCAAACCTTTTCCTTAACCAGCCCTAACAATACCACGCACGTGCCTAATGAATGAGACAGCGCGATCTCGTCAGAGCAAACGCGGGCTTTTGCTTGTTAGCGCTGGCTAATGGCATAGTATCGGCGGGCACTGATCGGAAGATTGCGGCCCTGGTTATGAGTGAAATTATTGCGGCGATAATCATCAGCGGTAACAAGGTAATGGCGAGATTAGGCCGTTTGTCGCAACCCTGTGGCCGTTGGCGATGCACGTGCGCTCTCTACTCTCCTGCCTGGTTTTATAACTGGGTTGTTTACCGTCTAGAACCGGCGACTTTATTGTTTTTATTGTAAATTCATCATCATTTTGCAATTCAACCTTTCCGGATACATATAATTTTATACGGTCTAATACGTAATTTTAGTGTACGTAAAGTTATAAAGAACAAAAATGCATAACATACAACGCAAAAATTCTAATTTTTGTATAATAAAACTACAAAAGAAATTCGCAGTCGGTAGGATTCGAACCTACGCTCCCAGAGGGAATCTGATTTCTAGTCAGACGCCTTAACCGCTCGGCCACGACTGCCATGTGTATAGTGGCGAAAATAGCCATTATATCGCAGAGCTCTTGTCTTTGCTTTTGAATGAGAGTTGAAAACCTTTTTGTAAGGTCAATGGACCGTTCTTAGTGAAAATACTTTTTATGAAATCGTTTAATATTTTTTTTTGAATGTAAAATAGATAGATAGGTAGGTACCTACCTACGTCGTTTTAAGAAATCAAGAAGTTATTTTAGAACACGTCAAGTGCGTTGTGCACCGCCTATTTACTCAGCTGCAATAAAGCGGAGTACTAAAACAAAGTAAATGGAGCGAGAAATCCCCGGTCTGTAAGAACAGAAGTGCAGTTTACGAGTGCGAGATGCGCACGCGTTTTACAATAGTATCACCGAACAATATTATTGGTATAGTTTATAGTTACAGGAAACTTACGGGTACCTAATAATGCAAACATAATATACCTCTTATGATTTCGTCACGAGGTTATTTTTATTAATGTTTTTACCTGTTGATTTCATAAGTTTAAAAATATGTTCTTCACGTCTGATGCTTATTTTTTTCGACGTTAGCGTAAAAGGGTAGGTATACTACCACTTCGATCAGTAATGCATTATTGAAGAGAACAATTTGGAAGGCCTCGCACGGGCACGCAATGCGAACAATGCGCTCTCACAAACCGGTACTACACGTGCAAGTGATTCTGTTGCCGTCGCAAATAATGGTTGTTGCTCGGTGGGAAATGTTGTAAGGCTGCAGCGATCTCGCCGCGGACCGTGACTTTGGTAATCGTAGCTTTTAGAGCCAGTCTTGCCAGTCTGTTTCTGATATTCATTTGTTTTTTGCAAGCGATTCGTAATTAAATTATTGACATTTTATCGACGTAGGTATTCTGATAGTCAGTTGTTTTTGATGGCGTAATCTCGTCGTAAACAAAGAAGTAACAAATTAACAACGACGATTGTAACGAGTTATTTTTTTATCACACCTCAGTGTGTTTTATTACGATGTTGTTTATTGCACAGGTTTAATGTCATTGTGATAAGCTTATATCGCACAGCAAATAATGTTCTTACGGGTACGAGTGAGTACACCTTGTCGAGCAACACGAATCACGGGGCCAAAATGCTTTTAACTTGGAATCGGTTCTCGATTTGTCGATCGTATCACAATTGGAGTGATCGGTTGAGTAATTTGATGCATTGCTATAAATAAACGGCGCGTTTCCCGAGTGCACAATGCGCGAGGTGACTGGGGCATCACTTCCGTTGCGCCCGCGCACCACTGCGCTCTATTGTGACGCGTCATGCAGCGCTGCGTCTGGTCTAGTACCTACCCAGGTTGTATAGGGATATTATCAGATATAATATGATACTAATGAGCACAGACTGGCTTTACAGATTTTAATATTAATTTGAGGAATTTATTTAAATGTAGAGCTTTTTCAAATCAAAGGTAAATACAGGTTATTTGATTTTGAGATTGTGACATTAATGTTTGTGTCATATGTTTATGTGCATATTTTAAATACACAGCTAGATAACAAGAGAATAGATGAAATACAGTGAAAAGCGTGACTCTACATGAACTGTCATGAAAACTTCAAGTAAATATCATAACCAACCCATAATATCATCATGGTACCATCGGTCTCTATTACAGGCAAAATTGAATTTCAAACAATAACATCCTACGAGAAATATATTCAATGTAGTTCCAAAGTCCTTTACAAATGTATACTTATGGAAGCAGAGGGGTAAACACAGGCCGTCCCGAGGGAAATAGGAGCGCCCGTGTTGCCCTTTACACTCTTTGAATATTTAAAGCCTTCACCGTCAGCGCGCTTACAAACTACCCTCGAACTAGTTGCTTATAGCCAGAAAAAACCGGTTAAGTGCGTGTCGGACCCGCGCACTGAGGGTTCCGTGCCACCCTTAACTGAATTCAGGGTCCACTTACTGTCACTTAACGAAAACATCACAATATATTGCAACAGCAAAAATAACTTTGTTTTTCATAGTGTTTGTATGAAAAACAAAGTTATATTTGCGGTTGATAAAAATGTGCAATATCTCAAAAACTACTAGTTCGATCTCCTTCAAACCAATTTTCGTTGCAAGTTTTCATTGAGATCTACATCATATATTTTTTCAAAATTTTCACTTTCTTAGTTCAAAAGTTAGATGGGGGGGGACGCCCATTTTACCACTTTGGAAGCGACTATATCTCAAACCTTACACTTTTAGAAAAAATGGTTTTAGAAACCTCAACATCATTTTAAAAGACCTATCCATAGACACCCCACACGCATAGGTTTGAGTAAAAAAAAATTTTTAGGATTTAGTTTCATGTATGGGAGCCCCCCCTTAAATATTATTTTTTCTTACTTTTTGTATCTGAATCGGAAAGCGGTGAACAAAATACACCTACTTACTAAGTTTCAGCTATGTGATGCTTATAGTTTCGGAATAAAGTGGCTGTGACATACGGACGGACAGACAGACAGACAGACAGACAGACAGACAGACAGACTTGACGAAACTATAAGGGTTCCGTTTTTTGCCATTCGGCTACGGAACCCTAAAAAGTGCATAACACTTTTACTCGATTTCAATAAATGTTAACCTCTTTTGTTCACTCGGAGACCTCTGTCACGATTGTTATTTTGTTGATTTCTATTGAGAATGTAAGTTTTTTGCCCGGTTTGCCTCACCCCTGTGACTTCAACCCTATTGCCTTCATTATTTATTATCATACATATCTAAATAACCTAAGTAATTTTCCTAAGAGTACTAAGGTTTGAGCAGTCGAATAACAAATTACTCTTCTATACTATCATATAAGTTCAACTTCTGAGTAAAATATGAATTGAAAGCGATTTTTACGAGCTCCACCAACCGGTTGATATTACGGCTTCGAAACGGAATGCGTTCGAGTACGGTTCGAGCCTTCGGGTTCGAGTGAAAAGCCGGTGTATTTAGTTCAATTATGGCATGAATAATATATGGAGTTCGTAGCGTGAAAGGTTAACGAGACAGTCGTGATCCGCCGGCGTTCCTAGCTGGAGTTTTAGCTATAAATCATAAGTTTGAACTTTGTTATGCCTTTAACTAACATTAGCATATTATGTTTTCGTTATGTAATTGCTTAAGATTAAGCACATTTATTTTTCCGAAAATTTATAATTCAAAGATATTATTTACTTCTGACACGAATAAGTTAACACTCGCAATATTATGTCCGTATAAAGTTCTGTAAGTATGGTAAAACGTTTGCAGTACATACTTACTAATTAATATAATTTTAAAGTGACTCATTTTAGGTCACAATTATCGGGTTTATTACGCATTATTTAGAAGTAGGTCCAAATCTAAGTAATCCTCAAGAGTTCTTATCTGTTAAGAATCAGATATGATATTCAATGAAGGTGCGTTTTTGGTTCTTTCAGTGCAAACACCTGGGCTAGCATCACCGAAGCACATTACCTTATTTATTGTTATCAAATGAATAGTAAATAATAGCACTAGTGGCACTAGTATCCAATAACGTGTACACTATAAATATACCGGTACCCGTTCATTGCGGCTTATGAAAGCTATGTAAAAAAATACAAACCATGCCCCAACATAAAAATCGTGCATGTACGAGGTATGCTAACTAAATTAGCAAGATAGTAATATCTTCAAGCAAATATGAGTTCACCTTACTGTACAGAGTACACTTAAGCACCGACCGTGTGGCAAACAAATTGATAAGGAAAAGATCAGTTTCTTTAAAAACAGGTTATGTATCTGTAACCTTGAAGATCGAGTAAAATTGCCGTGCATAAGCAGAATAAACGATTTATTGTGTGGACACTGGTGTTTCAGCGTATGCGCAGCCTCGTCTCGACAAACGAGCATAGGCAACAACGGCTTATTGTTATGGTTAGCATAACCGCGTTGCCTAGTTACGCGTCTTGCAATAATTCGCGGTTACAAACTTTGTCGTTCCGCCGAACGACAACGTAGACGCATAGCAATAGTTATTGGTTTGCGGTGCGCGCTAGGTCACGCTATTTTGTTAAAGTTACCCTGAGAATATAAGTTACCATATACAACTTGGTATGTCGTCATTGTGTCATGTTTACACGGCTTCTTACTATGTTCGTGGTGTACCTACTTAGTTTGGAAATTGACAAACTAGTAGGTGAGCCTAGACAGTCCAGACATTATCTAAATATACTTGAGATATGACTGTTGTTTACTTGCACAAGTGTAGAGCATTTACTTTGTCTCCACATTAGTTATGTTTTATCTAGGTGGCAGATGTTTGCAGTGCTTGGACAAATTAATTAAGATTAGTTTTGATGAGATGTCTCGTCACGTCTAAAATATACATGTTGTACCTAACATGGAATGTTCTACAACCACATATTTTCACGAAATAAAGACAACTTATTAGTGAATGATAATTATCGCATAGAAAAAAAAACTTCCTATTAAATGCCCTCCTAAAGCATAACGCAGAGTCATCATTGCAGCGGTAGCTTCGCAATTCGCTTCTTCAATTCGCTTTTGAGATCCTTAGGAACAACCTACTTAGTATCTACTCGTAATTCTCTATCAGCAGCTTTTGGGATTTATCAGGGATTATTACCTAACTAACTGCTTGGTTCTGAGGTATTCAAACCGGTAGCCAATACCAGTACTTTCAATCCGGGATGTGCCCGTGGAATCCCGTGTGTGTGTGGAATTAGGTGCGACCGGCACTGTCTAGATTAGTGTCGCTAGCGGTTGCACGTTTGAGCCGTACCTTCCTATCCGTCGCGGGCTGTTATCAGCCGTTATCAGTCCGGTGCGAACGCACTTGCCGGTGCGGACACCTGCTAGCCCACCTGTCTGAGCACCGCTATATCTTAGATGATACCACAGATTACACGATTACTCTTTAAGGTATCAGTTCCGCGAGCAAAGACTACGTTTAATTTTTAATGACATAGGTTTGTTTGTTCGAACTAGATAGACAGTACGAACGAATAGGACTGAATGACGGAAATGTAGAGTCGCATAATAGACGAGAGCAAGCTATTGGAGTTAATAATGTGGGAGTCTTGGTCACAGTCAAATGCATTATGTAACACGAGATTCAATGTGATAATAAAATAACACTTGAAATGGGTTTAGACTTTTCTGTCTCGAAGCTGGTAGGGCCCAAAAGATAAGGGGACATGTTTTAGCACATTTATTTTTATTTTTTTCACTGTATATTTGACGTTCATAAGTGTCATTTCATGAACTAAACTGAAATAAAGATTTTGAATTTAAATTAAATTTACTGAAGACTCTTATGTGGCGGTGACAAACAACGCACCACTGTTATAAACTGCGACAAAATGGTCACCCTTTACTTTACCTGCACCACCAGAAAATGATTGTAAAAGACACTAAATGTTTACAGTCCATACTTACGGTAAACATCCTAAGCGGATATTAACAATCGTATTAGTTCAAGACCTCAAGGATAACACGTGACGTTTACGTACACAATATACGGATATTACGGATGTACTCAATTCGAACTCGACGCTTCTACGGATTTCATCGTAGCGGTGCTCTGAGATTTCATATCAGTTGCAAAGAATTTAAAAACCTGAAAATAATAGGCTTCTCCATAATTTACCAATTACCTCGCAAGATGTTTAGTTGTTCAGTGATATACAATTAGCTTGCAACATAAAGTAAAATATAACAGATTTTAAATATCTTCTGTGGTTTTAAGCCAATATCGGAAATTCATCTGGTATCTTATCTAATAATAATATAATATAATATAAGCTTTCCTGACTATTAATTAGTCATTTCATTTCATTATACTAACACTCTGAATCGCAGTTGTCTGAAATAAATACTTTTTATTTTATTTTTTTATATGGCTCATTGGTTATGTATCCGTCACTAGCTTATGCATTTGATAAATTGGTGGGTTTTATAGCCGCTCTAAAGCTCAGATTGTGTTATTTAAGTAGGTACTCATCGTTTGGCTCCCTCGAAGTACATCAATAATCTAGCCACCCGGTAAAAGTTTACCGAAAACAACAATTTTAATAAAAGTTATTCTGAGATGAACATCAGCGTTTAGCGTTTAGCTGCAACAGTCGACAGGTAGGCACGGCGGGCGCGTGAAATTAGATTCTCTACGCGCGCTGATATGCACCCACTTCACCTGTTATCGTCCGATAAAGCAATATTTTCACCGTAACTGGTAAGCTGTACAGCTATTTTGCTCGTTCAAATTGATGTTAGGGGGAACACGAACATTGCCTCTCTATGTTAAGTATCCTGTTCCAAGACTTCCAAATTACTTTATTCTGACCATATTAATGTAAGTTTAATATAAACGTAAGAAATAAAACCTTATTAGTAAGACATAAGTAGAGTAAGTATAGCTCTAACTAAAAGCTTAAATTAGTAAGTACAATAATGCTCTGACTGGGGATGGATATCTTAAAATGTACAACAAGCCCTTAAATTCGTATATGCAGTTAAAACGATAAAGGAGGACAGATTAAATGTCTAAAAGACTAACTGAGACTACTATCTTAGAGGTACAAATTTACTTGATGAATGATGCATCACCACTGGTATGTTCTACAAAGTATATCTCGAGACTCTCGACCCGTGTAAAATACTCGTACCAATAAAATTATCATTTCTATTACTAATTTGCACAACAAAACATTGAAATTTGACTAGAAATCGCAGATCAGCGTGTCGGTAAGCAGATTATGAGAACAAATGTCTTCGAGTGGGAAGCGGTCGATTAGCCTAATGCCTCGTAATGGGAGGCTGTGATAAGGCGAGGCCACACGTGCACCCCACCGAAGGTCGCGTGCACACCTGTGTACACCAATCTTGATGTGGACTCGTTATCGCATTCGTTAAGATGTGGCCGTACCGGGTTTTTGTAAAGCCTTAGTGTGACCGACCGTACTTTGTAGCCAGCGCGTTCTTGGAATGAAGGCTTTGCCGACTAACGATTATACTATTATGATGAAGCAGTTAAAATATTTCATGAGTGCTCATATAAGGTGATATAAACAATTTACTTCAACACGTAAGCAAGAAGTCATAAGACTTGATCGCAAGACCTCGATTTATTTAACCCTGTGTGTTGGTTATAAATAGCATAAAAGCCTGCTAAAATTAAGCTCTAGTTTTTAATGAGAACTTTTACAACGTGTGAAAATGGTTTGAGAACTCAATTGCTATTTTCGCTCCAGAAACCATCCGGCCCTGTGGCGCAACGGATAACGCGTCTGACTACGGATCAGAAGATTCCAGGTTCGAATCCTGGCAGGGTCGCTAAATGCTTTTTGATCCTTATTTTTAGTTGTTTGTCTGTGCCTCGTATTTGTTTAACAATTAGTTAATTATTCGTATTGTTCAACAGCATGACGATATTGAGCTAATAATGTTTGCAGACAAACGCTCATAATATAATTTTGCCTTTGGAATGTTAAACATTCAATAGTATACCTTATTGCTCTTACCTACGGTGTATAGAAAAATCCTTCGTCTACGGCGAGCACTACAATCCAATTTGATATTTATGTCTTGAAGCATAGGATTCATGAGTGTTTGATATAATCGTTCGTTGATCACAGCTGACCAAATATTGTACTCGCGATAATTGGCCGTGTGACGCAATCGCGTGATTTTGTAAAATAAATTTTATTATTAAAAAAAACTAAAAGCGACTAAGATTAAAAGAACCATTCTGAATTCATGTTATGAATCAATCCCATCTGAATCATATTCATATTATGAAATGAAGGGTTATCGTTGTATTTGCGAATTTTTCAAGTACTTATTTTATGTTTTTTTTATTTTTAAAAGTGTGAGTTACCCAGACAAATAATTATTGGATGGGTCGTTGTAATATTTAAAGCTGTATCGGAAAAAAAAACATAACGGCTGCGGATGACATATACTCGTAAATGCGGACATGGTTCTGTAACCCTTCATTTTTTACAAACTTTCGTATCTTCTTAATCTTTGTGAGATTCACTATTGTTTCAATGTTAATATGTAGTACTTAAGAAAGGTAGTAAAGAAAATTGCGTAATAGTATCAATATTTTTTATTTTCTGTCTCATTGATTTATCGGTAGGTACTTATCGAAAAAAATCAGTGCGTAGTTTACAACTAAATAAAAAGGAAAACATGGACGAATAAATTGTGAATCTTAGTTATCAAAATGATACAATTTGTGACTTATCGGAACTTTACTGGAGAGGCGGGCTGCGATGTGTGCGCAGGCGCAGCCCGGTGCATAACTCAACAACACAATTTGTTCCACCACACCAACTACCGTGACCAGGGTTCATACCCCACCACTAAAACTATAACAGTCTATTTTAAATTATAATACACCATAAGTAATAAGAATTAATAAGATAATTAAAGCATCTTCACCTTATTCAAAATAAATCATAAAGTTTTCAATCGATAATTTTTCGCTAAATTTTATATCTTTCTTTATTACATACACTATTTACAAAATATAGTTTTGTGCCTAACGCAAAGTATAAATTAATAATAGAAATTGCGTTATGCTCTTTTAAATCATAAACTAATAGAAACAAAATCGCCATGCAAAATCACACTCTTGAAATCATAAACTTAGAAATAATAAAAATTATAAGCGTAAATCAACTTAGAATTGATTCACTTCTTTGATATAATTGGAAGCATCGTTTTACAATAAAATATCTAAGACAGAATTTCGTAGACATAGTTATCTTCTCTAAGACTGTTTTACGATACGATACAGATGTTTTCACAAAAAAGATCGGAAAAGGTTTCTATTGATATTATAAGGATCTGTTAAGCTGCCTTTAGATGTTACACAAAACACTCAACATACCTATTTACAAACGTGAAAATGTACATACATCAGTTTAATAATAATTAGTAAAGCTTTTTACATAAAATATAACAAAACAGTTCGCCGCGTCGAGACGACGACGATTGCATTGCAATGCACTTAGTCTTCAGCATAATGCCACCAAACAATTACATAATATTTAAAGTAGTTTTACTGATCGTAACGAGATCGTACATAGGATATCATCGCGAGATGACGTTTACTGGAACTGATGCCAGAGGCGCCCGCGCCGCCGCCGCTCCGCCCGGCGCCCTGCGGGTGCGGGCTCACCCGCCTCGAGGTATATCTTACTTTACCATAAATTAATTGTCTCTTTATCCTAAACATCACTTAGCACGACGGCCTGTCCGGCTGGTTCTGCTTTTCAGGTGTCTGTAACAAAGGAAAAACATTCATGAGTATTGTTGTCATTCATAAAACAAACTGGGTGGGTGTATCAATTTATTAATGAAGGGTTTCGTTTGACATAGGAACAGAAGGTGAACCCATGTAATCGCTAAAGAGGGTGCAGCTACCAATCGTTGCACAGATGCGCGCGCACATGCCTAGTTGCTAATTCTGATATTAATTTTTAGTGTAATAGTATCAAATGCCAGTATGTTGATCCAGTACATAAAGTTAATCGTAACGTGTTTTTGAGCCATGTTCATTAATATTGGTCGTGTTAATTTCGCTACTGCTACAAGTGATTAGGTCATATAGAGTATCGGGTGGCACATGCGCATCCCGCCCGCGTCCGGCCATCTGTCACCACATATGCGCTTTGTTTCGACAATGTTTTAATTCATTAGTGCCAGGACAATGGGCTGGTTATTCTGCTACCCTAAACGAGTGTGTAGGCTGCTCTTCGAATGATTGCTTCATTAATGTCAGAACGCACGTGAGAAGTGTTGCTGCAACTGCGGGTGGATGTTTACAGGAGGCACTTCGGAAGTTTCAGTATAGTTTTCTGAGTATCAGCGAGTGTTGGATTACCGCTTCCCGTCCGCACATCCGCGGCACAGCTGAGCGGCCGCACGTGGCCACACCCTATTTACGGACACATACCGAAGGGAGAGCACACATGTCCCGAACGGATCGGGACTTTGCGAGAGCGCACACGTGAAATCCCTTTATGAGTGGAGCATTGTCGCTGGATAATGAATAGGTATGTTCATCGCATTTATTTAGCTATCCGGCCACCGGCACCGTCACGTGTGCTCACACGCAGCTGCGAGCGACCGTTACCCGCACAATGCCCTCGATCGATCCGTCGCTGATGGAATCCAAGCTATCGGCGAAATCGATGCACGTGTGCGAAGATTTGCCGAGACATTTCGCGGTTGGGACGCATTGTCTACCCGCTGTTTATCGCTTCGGAGAAGCGTAAAGGTGCTTGTAAAACTTTCACGTACGCGATTTATGCGCGAAGTACGGAGACAAAGATATTCAGAGGAGCGAGCGGGCGTGGGCGCGGACACCTGGCGACTCGTTAGCGGCTTGTACTGGCTGCGTGGGCGCTCCTGAACTAACGCGCCCTGATGCGGAAGGATGACTTAGCTTATGCCATGCTGTTCAAAGAACGCCATGATCAATAAATTTCAACTTATTAATATAAGGTACTATTCGGAAGCCAGTCTAACGGCACCTAAGGGATCTTAATTGATTCTGAAAGGCACCATGCGGGCCAGTAATTGGATGACTAAGTGATATTGACATGCTGTAACGAAGTTAAGATCGAGAACGAAAGACTTTCTCTGGGCAAACAGTGATCGTAAATTAATGATTTATGCCTATTAACAAAAGATATGAATGTACAACAACGAATGGGGTCGAGCTTTTGATGGGGTATAATAAATGGGGGTGCGACCGCGGCGGATTACATGCCTAGCGTGCTCATTATGATACTTAACAGCTTATTACGTTCGAAGCGAAAAGTCAAACAGCACTCTACAGTCGTGCGGGCGCTGACATTTATCACTGAAGGTGAAAGGGCGATCAGAGCAATAAAGTTCGACGCGAAGTCGTGGTTTACTTCGGTTAAGCGCGACAAAGGAGTAAAAGTACGTTCGAGCGGCGAGCAAGTTTGCGATAGGTCTCACGACCTCGTAAGTGCCCGCGGCCAAGCAGCTGCGGGCTACAATTACGGCCGCGATAGCAGTGGCTTATGCTCGTGACGGAGGTTTGTGGCACAGCCGATGCCCCGCCAGATATCGCCGTGAAATGCCGCCTCACGACGCGCACGCGGTGCCTCCTATATCGCCACGATCACCTACAGCTGATTGCTCTTTACATAATCTCACGAAACTCTTAGTAGGTACCGAAAATCACCGACATCAGAAGCGGAAAGTCAACAAATTGTAATGTCCTTGCGAGAACGAATGCTTCGCGTTTGTGAGTCAGGAATGCGGTCCGATTAGTCAACATTCCGATAGTTCCTATATTGTTTGTAGGCGTTGTATTAGTAAATATCGGCGGGTATCACGATACCGCCGGCGCCCGGGGCCAATTAAGCAGCGTGCTGTTTGTCTGAACAGTAATTTATTGGACCCGTCAGACGTGTAGCAGATGATACTAATGAAATGGAAATAGTTTTGCTTTGATTAGGAATGTGAAGATATTCAGAATGGTAATAGATTTTGCTTGAATAGACAATATATGCAGCCAGGTGTGTTGGATTTGTTACAAATGTCTTATTATTTTATACCGGTGACCATTTTGATCTTAACACTCTGCTGCTGTAAATTCAGCAAGGCACATTGTGTCTCCTAAATCACGTTTGTTTTGAACATTTCCCTCGGTTCCAACAACTGGCAGTGATTAAAATTTACGTGGCGCGACCAAGTATTAACGAGCGCGCATTGCGCTTGAGGCTCGTAATCGCAGCCGCACGAATAAATCCTTAGCGATGCACCTGCTGCGCGCACATCCACGACACAACGATGCATTTAGGTTTTTTCCTTGGGAGAGCGCGAGAACTCTCGGGAGGAAATGGGATCTCGTGAAGTGGGAACGAAGAAACGGCAATCACGCAGGTGTCAAGCGGAATGTTAAACGAGGTAATATAAATATGTGTTAAATATTCTGATTGTATGTCAGTACACGGTCGTTTACGCGGCGCCGGCGCAGGTGGCGCGCTTCAAGGCTGAAATTCAAAACAGCCGTCATGCATGCGTGAACAGCGGTTTAGATTGCGACTGCGCATTTACCGATTCTACGATTTCATAACGTTCCTACCTACTTAGCTCAGCGTCGTAATTGAAACGGTATTACAATAACCTGGCGGACATTGTTGTGATGTTTACAATGGAATTGTTTTGGTAACATGTTTACAGTTACGCACACGGGTTTTGGTTCAGCGATTAACAACGGGTAATTTTGGACGTGTTATATCACTTTGGTGTTCCAAAGCAGTTGTTGCTACAAATGTAATGAAACTGTACATTGCAGATTTGTAAAACCTTAAGTGTCAGTAGGCTGTGTTTAGATCCTATTTGATGAGACATGGAAGAGATTAGGGCATAATAGTTAGCAGCAGACGTTGTAGGTCGGGGTCGGCTAATTGCACGATTGTTTACCGAGCTATTAGTGCGTCGCGTTGTGAAACCCGCCATCTCCGCTTTTACCTTCCCGCTTGCGAAACATGCAGGTGCGCGCGCAAAAACACCGACGCAACCGATTTCATTTACTTTTTATGCAACAGTATCTCTCTATCTGCCGTGATAGAGCCTTTTGAAATAGGAAGCTACACACATTTATGACAATAACAAGTTTGTCTTATTGATTATTTAGAGCGGGTATCAAATAATGTACGTGTATTTGGTCAAACGAATATTTAAAAAACAAAAAATAGAACCAACTCTTGAAAAATTAAAGGCTTTAGTGATTTTTAAAATTTTATGTTATCGAAGTTGAACTGCAACTGCTTAAATGTTCTGATATGTAGGAGCATGAGCAAGGAAGAATATTATTTCAGAAAGTTCCTGCACAGCCTATGTAGTCTTGCACCCTCTTTAATTCGGTTTTTATGGTCTTTAAGTAGAGATTTTTGTAGTATTAATATAGGTAGAGCGCTTATTAAGTCGATAAAGACAAAGTAACTCACCGTGTGATTTCTGTGTTCCAGGCTGGAGGAGGTGTTGCGGAGAATGGTGTTGGGTGCTGACCGCTGGCTGAGGGGCCGGCGCCGGCGGCGCTCCACCGGCGCCGCGGCCACCGGCGGCGACGACAGCGCGCCCTCCGCGTCGAACTGATCCATCGCCGGGTGGTTCTCCAGCGCCGACTGCAGGTCGCAGATGTAGTCGATCACGTGCTGGATCACTTCCAGCTTCGAGATCTTCCTGTGCTTCGGCATGAACGGCACCAAGTCCTGCAGCTTGGACAGATACATCTGGATCTCCGCGTTCTCCATGTCCCGGTGTCGCTCCACGCGACCGCTGGCAATGGCCGGGACCGAGGCGCCGGTGGCGCACACTGCTGTTATAGCTTTCATCGTGAGTTCACTGAACACGTAATACACTGAGAAACGGACGTGCGTGCACCGCGGGTCGCGAGCGAGGAATGAGGAGATGCGCGCAGCCGCGTAGTATTTATCGGCGCGGGTGGGGCGCGGGGCGGCGCCGGGCGGCCAATGGGCGCGCGGGGCGGGGGCGGCGAAGCCTGATTTTTCCCATGGCGTCGGGCGCCGCGTCTGCCTGCGCTGGGCGGCCCTGACTAAGGCCGTTGCGCTCATGACATGCACTTTGTCCTGTCTGTTACGTTGTTTATTTCTGGTCCCATTATTGTATTCTTTATAGTATGCCTTAGTAGTTTAATACAAAATATTCTTAATGTCACCAGTGATCTTTATAGTGTGCAGAAACGCATCTTATTTGCAAAAAAAAACTGTATTCATTATTTTATCAGTATCGCGCTGTTACACATTTTATACGCGAGTAGGTATTTAAATAAGGTGCATTGAGGACAATTTAAATGTTTTCTTTCGAATTTTATTTTGCCCGCATTCCATCTGTTTTGGCACGTCTTAATGTAGGTAGATTACACAGTGCATTGAGTACAAACCTAATTTATTTAACACTGCTTGTGTGAGTGCATCTGACCTTAAAGTTATTCGGCACTTGTTAGCTCTACATTTTTATATCTTATCTCAAATTCAAGCGACGCTTATCATTATTTGAGTAATGTTACAAGAACACTTCTGAAATAAGGCGATGACTAGTAGTTTTTTTTTATAAGTAGCTAATGTGATGTGTGAAGCCAGTTTATGGATAAATAGATGTTAGTCCTAGCCATGTATTTACCATCTTTAGCTTAACTCTACCTTTCAATTGCGGACCAATAATTTCGACAACTGTTTCTTTTTCTCAGTGCTTAGGGTGGGCAAAGGCACTGAAGAAATGTGAAGGGGGAGGGGGGGTGTATTGTGGCGAACAATAGCCGTACGTGACGGCATCCACTTGTCGCGGTCACACGACAGGTACGGAGGCTGCGCGGGCGCATAAAAAATAACCCTGTATGAATCGCCCACTTGGGATCGGGTTTGGAAGCATGAAAGCCTTTTATACGGTAATTGATTATTTAATGTGCTATATTAGTGTCATTAATTTCAAATCTGGGACATTTTTTTTTGAGCTAAGAAATAATCAAAAATACATAGTTGAACAAGGAAGCGGTATTACTAAATTCAAAGTATTTTGAGCGAAAAGTTCTGCTTTTATCTACATTAAGTTGAAAAAAATAATACACCATTGTGCATGAAGCTGTTACAAAAAGAAAATGGCTGTTATTTAATATAGTTGATATATAAAACGATTAAGAGTAACTAATTAAGCTTAAGAACAAAAAATTGCGGGTTAGCACTAATCAGCAACGAAACTTGAATCTTTACATCTTAGTCGTGATCAAAAAAAATACTGTTACCTAACAATTTATTAATTGAACAAAAAAACCGGTCCAGTATATGACTCTAGACTAATAAAATAACCGATCAGTTTCAGTTTTCGATCAGTAACAGATCTTGCAAATGTAGTACATAATATCTATTTTCTGATGATATCTGAGTGTCTCTAGTCTAAAATTTACATACAACATTGTTATCAATAGGTTATTGTTAGTAAATTCAAGTTTTACGTAATGGTTACTTACGTCACTTACGTGAAGTTGCGCACATCATATACGTGATCATGTGATTTGCTGTATTGTAATTCATAGATTGTTTCAACATTTGAATGATTGCGGACAAAAGTCGGCCCTTAGCAGTCGGCCTCTCGGCCACACAGGTCCGAGTCTTAATAATATCACAGAGTGGTCGTAAAAAACGAGTGCAAAAAGTCACGAGTCACCTTGGCGAGGGAGTAAAGAACTCAGGTAGTGAATTGCTTCATTTTGAGTTATTTGGACGGATGGTGTTTAATGTTGTAAAATGTATGTGGCCGATAAATTGGGCTAAAGGCCGCGGTTAATTTGCCGATGACGGTTAAAAATGACTTAATGTTGTGTTGAACCATTTCAACGCGTTGTGTCTCGAGGCTATAAAATAAGATAATCTGTTTGATTTCATCCGTGATAATAGGCAATTTGACGAGGTAATGAGTTTAAATCATGTTATGCTGATTGTTACTATTAGAGATGCGCCGAGTAGCACTTTTGCCGAGTACCGAGTACCGAGTATTACTCGGTTCATTTTTTTTTCCAACCGAGTACTCGGCCGAGTAACTCGGTTCGATCAAACTCCTATTTCGGGTGTGTAAACAAGTACAAACCAGTTCGCGCAGAATAAGCTTTCATCAAGCCACTAGAGCGCAATGATCCTAAAAGCCCCATTACTTTTTTTGTATTACAAAATCCACAGCATGATGATACCATCAAATATAGACATGTAAGACTTACAGCCAATGACGAATTTACATTTCATTTACTAAATTTAAATAAGGTCGCTATTTCAAAGAGAATTTTCTAGCAAAAGACAAGTGTCCGTTCGAGTGGTGGGCAGGGCCCCTAACAATGAGTGCCCTGCATGGGACCCACAGCGTCAATTGTTGACGGCAGTTCTCGGCCCGAACCTTTCGCTAGAAAGTGTTCTTTCCGCAATGACCAGCAACGAGGATGCTTGGGAAGCAATGGCTTCTTTTTGCGACACAGTCATTGCGGAAAAGGAAACAGCCGAAAGAGTAAGGGAAGTAGATGCCCATGTCGATCCACTCCGACGCAAGCGACTAGGAGCCCGCAGAAAGCGCTACAGTCACCTAGCAACGGCACTGAACATCGTATCCGGTGACAACCGGGGTGGGGACCCCCGTAGAACGGACGAAGGGGCAGCCTTAAGTTCTCCGAGGCACGCCCGTGACGAAAGCCTACAGGCTACCGCTGGGGCGACGGAGTGCATGCGTTGAGCGAACCTCCGTCGTCTCACATAAGGCGGATTGAGGGAAACCGCGGAGGTTTTAGTAGGTAAACCTGGACGAACAAAGGGAGTCCCACATAAACCAGCAGGGTATGCATAAAGCATTTCCTCCGCGAAAAAAAAAGGGCCCCTAACAAGGTATTTAGAACTAGCACGCTTAATAAGAGTGTTTCTATGAGCACCTGCAAGCACCATTCACAGCTGATTATTTTCGGAGGCTGGTAAAGTCTACAAAGAAAAATGGAATTGTTTGTTACTAGATTGCAACACCACAACACAATCTAACTTTATAAAATTTCACATATTATTATTTTTATTAACGTTTTCCTCATTTTGTCTCTACTCATTCATTATCATAATAATTGAGGTTGTGATAGATTTCCCCAGTCGTTTATATAATTTCTACCTAAATATATTGCTTTACTTAAACCGAGTATACTCGGCATTGAAACCGAGTTACTCTGCCGAGTACGAGTATCAAAAAACCTGCCGAGAACGCCGAGTACCGAGTATTAACCGAGTACTCGGCCCATCTCTAGTTACTATTAAACAAATTGAGGAGAAACCACTTATTATATATTATCAAACATCGAACTAAAGCTAAGCCACATAGTTTTCTGGTAAAGCGTAAATGGAAACAATAGGACGCAGGGTAACATTTAAAAGCAAACGCGGTCTTTGGAGAAATGATTTGATTTACTTATGCCTTTCAAACAATAATTGTTCAGGTGGTCATACAACTACACCTTCGAACAATGTCACATAATACATTTGTCTACCGAGTTGTCAAAACGTGCCTTCACGGCTACCTACGAAATTAAAACACCAAATCGCCTTTTGGGTTCTTATTTCCTCACGTTCAGTACGGTTGTCCACTTTGTCACATTTTTTTTCACCTGTGCATCAAAAGCCTCTTGCAGTGCAATTGAAAGAATATTGTCTTAAGTGAACAGGTATGATCCTTTGTCAGTCCGGACGACAGGTCCGAAAAAATGAAAGAAAAAGTCGGGATCCATAATAAACACCTTACAAAATCAGAAATGGCGACATTTCGTAAGGTGCTTTTACGACTTGAGGGTAAATTATTAGGATTCGGTAAACAAAAAAACTAATTTCACGTCAACGTCCTGTTGTAAAAGTCATTTTGAAGAGCTTTGTGCTTTGAGTGTGAAATTGGTGTTGTTTCTATATTTTATTATTCATTTCCTTTAAGTCAGGACACTGGTCATGACTTACGTTTTTTTATCATTCAAGAATTAATCGTAGTAGGCACCTATTGTGTTTTGATTTATGTTGATAAGTGTGCTTTAGTCTACGTAACTAATTAAATTCAATAAAAAAATACAATAACTAATATGTGTACACTGGAGTTTTAAATAAATTTCGCATTACAATCGAGGTTTGACAATTGAGTAATTGAACTCCCTTTATTGGGTTTCGTTTTGCACAATCAGGGTTCTCATTAAGGTCTTCGCATTAGACGCGGGGCGGCGCACCCCGCGCGTGCGTGGGAGTGCCGGGCGCGTGCCGCTCCCATCGCGTGATCCACCCGCGCGCACCCTGAATATACCCTGATTGATCTGAACTGCACCGATATTAGGCGACTCATTGTGTAAATGCGGTTTGAGTGCTTTCCAAAACAATACTTTGGTGTAGCCCCCTTTTAACTAATTGATATGGGTGGGTATTGGGTACGGTAGTAGGTCATAAGAGTTCAGTGCCTACATTAAAGTTTTATAATCACTTTGAGTTCTTAGTTTAGTTAATTAAATAGTTCGTTAATATAAGACATGTATAATATTTTATTTATTAAAATTTTTTTCGGAGTTCGACGCGCACCTTTTAAAATAGCCCAAATATTATGTGGACTCGAAGTTATAAACCTTATTCATTCTTAATATTTGCGAAGCCACAATGAGCTAGCTAGCCTGAGGCCATAGATGACCGGGTGAAATTGGCTTGCCGTTATTGCTTTGTGTATTGACAGAACAAACAGTTCGATTCCCTCCGCTCCCACGGGAGGGCGCGAGGAATCCCATAATTCGTGACGTGCAGGTGCGGGCTCATTACGCGCTTTCCCGCCACGTGCCGGCGCGTGACCGCTCTATAGCGTCTAATGCACAGCACGCATTGGAAATGCTGCTTTGATCAATATAGATAAAGTAATCTCTTGACTATGTAGTACTTGTATCTGTTCAGATAACATTGCACTTTTGTCTGCTTTATTGAGTTATTGCTATTCTTTTGTATTGTAGTTTTTACAATAAAGCTCCAAGTATAAGTAATGTGATCAATTCTGACTGTAAGACAGTGGTAATTTCTGAGCTGTTGTTCTTCACGCCTTGCTGTGGGATTTCCATCAAATACCTACCGCATGTGATTCGTGTTCTCAGCTTTACGTTTACCATACCTCCATAATTGGATCGTCCAACATTTCGGAAACTTAAGGCCAAAGTTCCTATGGGAAATGTTGGGTTCTCGTGTGAATATGAAGGCGTGGGAGCGCGCAGGTCACAGGTCGCCGGGATAATTACGAGGATCGACGCACGCGCACCGGGGATGCCCGGCCAGTGATTTAATAGAACTGCTATTTAAGTTATTGGTTTTTGCACAAGGTTCCTTAGATTTACAAACACATACGTATTCCTCGCTTTAAAATTTACAACATATCGATATTTGATATTCACTACAAATTGTCTGTTTTATGATTTATAATTATAACATTATAACAAAAAATCTTTACAATCTTAACGAAACAAATTCTTAATTACCTCATAAATTTTAGAACCTTTAAACATATTTTTTGGCACATAAAACTTGAATTTATTGAAAGAAATGCTGTATAAAACTTGCAACAAAGTCGCATAATGACTTTGGAGTAGATGAAGGCTTTTTACAACACATTTCAGCAAAAGAGCATAAAATAAACGATCCAATTATCAAGTTCTTTATCACTATAATGAAACAAAATTAGCTTGTACGCGCTGACTAAACTATTTAACGATTACCAGAGAATGCGAGAATCGTGAGAGTGATGGGATTCCAAAAGTAAATCGCGGCATAATTTAGTTTGAACTTCAGGCCCGTGAGAGAGGTAGTTTCTTATGAGAACCTGGCGAGGGCCCGCGACCCGTGTGAGCCTTCGTGGGTACATATTTGGGATACCAGGGGTCATGGGGAAATAACACGTTAACAATGTAAATGTACTCTTCCATATAGGTTCCGCTCGGCGAGCACCATTATTTGTGCAGATATTGCCAGGAGATATGGTAGAGTCGGTGTTATATATCTCGAAGCTACGTTGCTTCCACGATAAGAATGTTTTCCACGTTATAAATAATAAATAGCGTTCTTCTAAAGTTCAATTTCGTAATTTTCATACATATTTATGTGTTACTTATATGCTTAATTGTGAATGAATATTATTACAAAAGCTTAAATACAAGTCGCAAACTCGTTTTGCTTTTACTTTGCAAAATGTAATTAAGGTGAATTCAATTATCATGAAATTGACTGCAATGGGATGTGTTGCAATGCCCATTAATAAAAACAATAATTTAATTTAAGTTTTAATACAAAGAGAGCCATGAACATAAGTTTTTCTGATAACTACTTATTAAAGATTATGTTTAATGCAAAGCTCATTACGAGGAGCCCTTACTTGTTACATATAATTTAAGGGAACAGACGTCGCCGCCTCTTTCGCGTAAGTGATAAATAAAGACGATGCTGATTATAAACTTTAGACTGCGCTTTTTATTGATCAGTTACATGAATCTGATACAGTCATTTCATTTAACAACGCTGTCTAGAGATTAATAACATGGGTGCATTTAGGCGGGGGGCTTTAATTTGCAATAAGCGTAAAAGGCATTTAATAATGCAGACGTCCGCTCACGTGCGCGTGCAGAGAACAAATACTTCGCAATCGCAGTAATGAAGGAAAGGGGGTGGCGGAGGGGGTGGCACGTGCCGGTCACGTGACTGTTTTACATTAATGATTTGGGGTGATATTTCAGACATAATGAAATGTAACTCTTATACTTCTTGGTATTATTACATTACATTGTTAAGGAAACTGTCAAAAATGTACCTATTCCAAAGGTTAAAAAATTTACAAAATTAAATCATTGCGCTGAAATGCAAACGCAATTTGAGATGATCGCATCGTCATATTTATTTTTGTGTTATTAGAAACTAAACAAAACATTAGCGGATTTTTAAATCTAAATGTCGACAAGGTTTATTTATATCAATATTTAGAACTAATAACTACGGCTAACGTTATCCCCACTCATCATGTATCACATCAAAACAAAACTCCCACAGACTTTAGTTGATATTGTATCGTTTTTTCCCACAATCGGTCCTGTAGCGAGTGTTGGGGATCAAAGCGGATTGACCCACCCTGTATTCGAATATGAATCTGTGACGTCACCCCGCGATATTGCAATAAAAACCAAATTATCAAGACCTCTGTAGTCTTAGTTCGTATTATTGATCAAAGGAAGAGACGTAGGATCTTGTTAAAATGGTTGTTTGCGTGGGGTGTTGTGACACGGCGTGGGAGCTGTCGCTATTGTGAAGGCACTTAACTCGCCATGATAAAGGAACTATAGGACCATTAGACGGATTCGTTTTGCTCATTCGTTGTCGACGATGAATGGACATTGGATTATGATTCGTAAATGATTTAGTTAGAGAGATTTCGCTGGGTTTATGTGCAGAAATATACAACTTGACACGTTCTTAAACGAGAATTTTAGTCGCAATCATTAATAAATAATAATAATAAATAAATAAATATGCGCCAGACAACACACCAATTGACTGGTTTCATGGTAAGGAATTTTTTCTTCCTTGTGTTACAAAGTACCAGACAATGATTATGACGGGGGCGTCTCCCATAAATACTTAAATACATATAACATCCATGACTAAGGTACAAATGTTCGTGCTCATCACACAAACATTTGCCCCTTGCGGGATTCGAACCCGCGACGGCCGGCGTAATAGTCAGGAGCGCTAACCAATACACCAAACGCGTCGTCATACGTATCATTAATAAAGCCAACTTTTTATGATTTTTATAATGAAGTAAGGCCAAGCGCGTTGATTGAACGTAATTGTTTTCAAAACAATCGTAGAGATTTCTATCGTACCACGAAAATAGTTTGCCATATTCTCATGCCCCATTCACAGAACCAATGAGCCATGAAAAGTATTATTGAGTTTTTTGAAGGACCTTTCAATTGTAGACCGAGCCGGGGTGAAAGCCAGGTGCGGGGCGATATCTTGATTCACTTCGACCTTATGAGGGTTTCATGAATGTCTGCGTTTTTTATTAACCCCTAAACTCCTGGCGTCAATTATTCGTGACCCTAATTGCAGATGATGCGATACGGTGCATTGTAAACGTTTTGACGTACTGATTGGTTTATTTGTGCTCCTCTACTTCTGGAGCTGTTTGGGGAGTTTAATACTTGTTTGCTATTGTCGGTTTCTAAGACGCTATCGTTCTATTGTATTGCCTATTTGGGTTGGGATGCTGGCGTATTGTGTTTTCTGTCGACACCGTTAGGACAAATATACATTTTATTGTTTATGGAACCTAACATGAATGCAAAAAATGTATAGCTAAGCTTTCTATTAATATTTTGGTAATGATAAAAATATAAAAACCTTTTCTAATGGTTACAAATAGGTTTACATACTGGATGCGTTCTGCAGTCAGCTCCATACGAAATTCGACTGGTTTCTATTGACCGGACCGCAGAACGCATCCAGTGTGTCAAAGCCTTAAGATGCCTACTGAAAGCTTTGTGGTAGGTAAGTAGCGTAAGTATAATCATATCTGCTCTTTGGCAATGATAAATGAGCGGCATTTCAGCCATGCATTGCGGCTTGATGATGTATGAACCTCTTTCCTGATTCCACGGGGTAATTGTTTAAAAACAATTACTAGTGATTGATTGCAGGTGTTATTTAGTACTTAACTCTTATCCATTATTGTTTTCTGATCAATCCAATTTGACGCAGTGTTTCACCTTCAAGACAAGAAGAAGATGAAAGTACAAGGCTAGGTCAGATTTGGTGCGCTGCGCTTTAACCATATTACAAAGCAAAATTTTACACACTTCCTTCAATATAGAGGACGTAAAATAACTCAGAACTAGAGGAAAATTCGCAAAGCTATGACGGCTGGCAGCATCCAAGCAAGGTGTGCGTTCCCCTTAAAATCACGCGGCTGTGAATCGCGCCGCGACGCTTTTCACACCGCGCCAGCTGCGTGTACACTCGCCCTTACAGCTGCATGCAAACGCCCTAATAAACTAACACTTTTTATTACTAAACACTAAAGTATTGACACCGTCAATGCGCGGTTTTGCATTGTACAACTAACACTAACCCAGATAAAGCTCCGCCTAGATTTGCGGAAGAATAGGAAAGTGCAGTGTATTGTGCAGCAATACTAAACCGCATTTCTCACAGTGAGAGATCAGTTTTATTGCCAATTTTATGAGTTGTGTTCTTAAATGATGGGTACAATGACAGGAAATTCGTAATAAATATTGTTCATTTGAGATTTTATAGTTTTAAATTATAATATTTTTGATATCCAACAAAGGAGTAATGCATCTCTCAGAGAAACTGAAGATCTTACTTATTATAAATTTTATTTTTCTAGAAAATCAATACATAAATAATATAACACGAAAGGTAAAGAATATGTGCTGAGTTTTGATTTTAATGCAAGCAATAATACTAAAACTGCTAAATTGTCCATATGCGCCGCACATGCCTGCTTGAACTCACAATGAGCCTTTGTGGATGCTAAACTTGCTAGGGCTGACCAGTAGTTAGATGTATAGTAACTTGTTAAATAGATTAGGTATCTGTTCAAAAGTAGAGAGACCAATATTTTCAAAGGAACAAGCGGTAATAAGCCCGCTATTTACACTAAATACTACACAATTGTAGTCATAATATGTCGCAATCATAGATGGTAACGTTTATAAATACCAAAATCTCTGATTTGTAACATGACTTGAGTATGTTGTTCTTACCTCTATTTTTAATTGCAAGTACAAACTTTTCGGTTGTTAGACATTGATTTGATTTTGAGTTCTTGATAAATTTTGAGGCATTATTTCAATTTTGTTTTAAATGGGACATTTCCTATATGCACATTGTCATTCAAAAAGATTTAAAAAATAATTAAAAATTTAAAATATAATTATGATGCATAATCGCTCTGTTTCCAGCCCTGCGACGTTTCTGCGGGCGCCGCTTTTGCGCACATTTGGCGCCCAGTCGAGGGCGGCCCGCCCACCGCATCATGCGTTTGCGACCAGCCATCATAAGCGCTTTTGAATACCTATTTCACTAATTTATTTAATGAAAATAGTGAGTTTTTTTCATTTTAATTCTTAGCTATCTTTTGTTTTTATGTCTCTTTTATAAAATTGCTTATTTTTTTATTATATTCTTTTTTTTATTAAATACATGATTCACTTAAAATTTAAATAATGCAGTGTGAGATACTAAGAAATATCACACACGCACACACACTAGCTAAAGTATACAAGCTCAAAATACATAGTACATAGTTAAATCATTCCTATGTACCTACTTTGTATTATGTTGACCTATTTGTATGACGATTCTACTAGTAAAAGCACGCTGACAAAAACGTAGAATAAACGTCCATAAAATAACATCTGCTAAAATTTTAGTCGTACAACATAACGAGCAACAATTTGCTACCACTCTGCAAAACATATGCGTGGGTATAAATTTTTTTTCACTATCAATATTATGACTGTTTTCTTACGTGTCCCTTGTTATTCCAACAACTGGTTACTGCAATACTTCTCGAAGAAAATCATAAAATAATATAAGCCATTTGCATTTTAAGGGGTTTGAAAGTGAGGTAGTATACCACCGTAACGGACCATTAACATTTTGATTCAATAGCCTTAACATATAATATTAAAGGTTAATTGGGCAGTAAAAGTAATTGTTTTAAAAAATATTACATTTTGTTCAAAATAAAGTAAGTATTTTATGAAAAAAATAACTTTGAAATACAAAATCTTTCATTTATGTTTTTATCGACAAATAAATATACTCCAACTACGTTTGGTGTATGATTAGTAGTACCTACCTACTACATATTTCAACTGATTTATGTTGATAATTCCATACCACGCATTTTTGCCGCTGGTTAATATTAAGTCTAAGATAAATAAGAGGCCGGTCTATAAACTGCGTTGATTGATATCAGTCGAAGCACGGGTGCACGTGATGCCAGCATACATCTGGGCACATTCAGGCCTTTGTCAGGCCCCTGGCATTTCGCCTGATTAATGATAGCAACACTGTGTCAATATTTGCATAAGAAACGGACAAGAGGAACTTATCGTCCCGCAGATCTCCTTGTTCGCGCACATTATTTTGATGACTCGTCTCGAGTTACTTGACATTTGAATTCGATCGACCAAAATCAAACTCTAAGCTAATCATGTTAGAATTCATTTTGTTGAAATTAAAATGAACGTAATTGCCATTATAAAAGTTGACTGTAAGACGATCCAGCACAGTTCAAATTGGCAAGAAGCAGGGCTGGTGGAAGTAACGACGACGAGTGACCAAGTAAACCCGTCGGACGCGTCAATAAAAATATTCATTGGCTCACACTCTATTTAACAGTTGATGAGACAGCCCTGCCATATCAGGGGTGTACATCACCGAAGATGAGACAGCGAGAACGTATTGCCTGAGAGATAGCGTTTAATTTACGATTACGATCCTCCATTATGTACGTACTGCTATGAAGTTATGTAGTATAACAAATATAGCTTCTACCTCGCAACAATCAAGTATCACGAACTTGTAAATTGTTTGTTTATTTGGATCTATCTGTGGTCTATATTGGCGGGTATTCAATATTGTGGAATTTTACGTGTTCTTGTTTCAAAGTAATTTTCTGAGAAATCGGATTTTATTGGAATTTCATTTTATTATCTTTCAGTTCCAGTAGATTTAAACCAATTTGATTTACTCTCTATTACCTTAATTATATATTTAAATGAATTTCACCTTATTAAATTAATGAAAGCGATTGACTTCTTAATTTTTTTAAATGTGTTGTCACCCCTGGGTCCGACAAAGTCGCGTTCTGATTGACGCAATGAAAAATGATGCGACAATGTTTTGAGAAATTGCGTTCTCCAGACGGAACGCTTTGTCGCGGACACAGAATAGGATTTTATTACTTGCATAATTTAATTCAGCTTGTATGGAACCGGATTATACTTTGTAACGCTTTGTATGTCCACTTGATTAGGGAGTTGACTCGCACAGTCATTTATGATGACCAGCGGCGATCATTTATACACGTCTTATTTTTAGGACGCGACGTGATGTAAGGGTTAAATATTTCATAATAAGTGGAAACTTAGTGCCTTCTTCTACGTCTTATTATAAATGTGGAGTGTTTTTTTTACCAAAAACAAATACATATGATTTCAGATTATTTGCCCGTTAAAGTTATAAAAATTTATGGACTGACGTTATCATATGTTTTCTTAAAGCTTTTGTGTAAATTATGATAATAATAAGCATATAAACAGCGCAATAAGTGCTAAGATAATCTGATTTTATTTCTGACAACTCTTTCAAATGGTCATAAGAAGATAAACCATGGTCCCTGAGACAAACTTATATTGCAAAAAAATTGCAAAATAAGTACTTACTTTGCAACAAAGTACCAACTTATATCTAACTCCACCGTATCGATGTCGTGACTTCTCGAGATAAGTTCTGCAAACACAATGTCATGTCAATAGTAACCTACCTTGGTTTGTACGGCCCATCATCAATCTCCGATAGGCCAGCCGATAACAAGACAATGAGAAATGATTTGCGTCACCTAGCCCATCCAGTAATGGGCTCACCGAATGCAATGATTAGTCGCCAGGTGTCCACGGTCTGTCTGTATGTCCGTCTCATTTGTCCATGTCAAGACACTGTTATTTTTGAGTTCAAGCAATCTAAATTTTCTATTTCGGAGTTTCGTCTTCAGAACGTCATTAGCACAGTTTGTTTTGTTTTTAAAATCTGTTTCAGAAATGTGGCGGTCGGATTTGAAGCGCTGAATACCGTTTCCTTTTAAAGTAATTTTACATAAACTTGTAGTTAATTTTATTTCAGTTGCATGCGGAAAGAGAACATAAAGCCCATTTGTACGGTTAGCGTTCGGTTGCGCCAGACACATGGTAACCGTAATAAAAGTACCACCTGACACATGTTGTGATTCGGGATCAAATCGCTCAGCAACGCGGAAAAGAGAAACAATGGTGGTTTACAGCGTTCGTTTATGAGTGCTATTGGCGGAAGCGGCCACATTTGGCGATCACCTTTCTAGAAAGCGGTGAGTTGTAAAACAGTTGTTATTTGGGACATGTGGTCTGCAGGAGTTCAGCTTCCCAGGGATGCACGTGCGTTTGCGCCGGTCGAAATCTGCGCGGCACATTGCGGCTATCGCACCGGTAGCGAGACACATGCGCTGCTCGTACTGATAACGAAAGGTAACTTCAGAATATTTAGAATAATAAAAATGCATTGGATGTGGTAGTTTCTAAAATTACAACAATGACTGAGCATTTAGCATTAGTAGAAAGACTTACAGATACTTTGATATACTTATTGTGAGAAATTATTAAAAGTATTCAGAAACACGTAGAGACTACAATATATAATGCACTTGAGGATTAATGCTGAAGTATTAATTATGAAATTTGGTTGCAAAGATTGTACGATTTTATTTGTTGTTGTTTGTTAATAGTGATTTTGCTAAAATATTTTAACACGTAGTATTCCTATCTACTAGATAGCCTTATCATTAGGAAAGACACCTGCAAATCTAGTACTATTCCGTACAAGTTGTAAATAAGCGGGCGATTGGTCGACTTTATCTGATAATGCCTGCTTAAACTATTTTCGCTAAAGTGATGACTGTGACCTAATAACAGAATTTGAGTGCATGCAGGTGATGTTTTAAGTACATTAAGTGCTTACAACCGTTGTGATAAGCTGGAGATTAATTGACTATAAGCCGGTATTACCAATAAGCTACAGTTTTTACATTCAAAATGTGCTTGTGTATTAGGTAAACACGTTTTCAAATAATAAGTAAATATCACAGTACAAACTGTAAGTGCCGGCTGCTCGCTCATGTCGTCAGTCAGCTCTTCTCTTTCTACAAATAAGTAAAGAGTAGTATAGATTCTGAATTCTGAGTGCTTATTTTGTTAAGTTAGAAACAAAAGATCACAGTTGGGTACCAAATACTCACCTTGCCATTGACTCCATTGGAGGCGGGTGCCTATTTTATTTTTGTTTGATCCATTTTATTGACGTGGTTTCATGGATCCTGCCGTTGGGTGTTTTCGATTCAAATTTTATTTATTCAGACACCAAAGATGCCGTATCCACATGCATGTAATGCTGACTGCCTACTCACGGCGAAGTAATAAGCGTGCATTAGTTCGACAGATGCGCGCTATTCGCTATCATATCTGCGTAATGAGAGATTTCCACGGCACGCGCCGATAGCAACGCCCTCGTTACATTACAATATATTGGAGCCTGCTCCTAGATTGTTTGGTTTCTACTCTATCACAAATCCGGGGATTTGTCAACAGATGCTTCATTGCGCTTTGGTTATAACTGACCTAATAATCCTGAAACAGTTCCACTGTACAACTACTTAAAGGTTCAGATATAACTGAGTGGAATTAATTTCTTTTTTTTATTATCATTTAATAATCAATTTATTTAAACCAAAACTAAGTACATATGGCACTATGTACAAATTTTTGGTTTAAATAAAGATGAGGATAAAAAAAAACTCTTATCTTTTTCGTCGAGTTTAAATGCAAAACTGCTGTTGCGTCCAGTTAATTAAACATCTGTAAAAGGCTAGTTTATAATTCTGTATAATCAAAAAATACTAACAGATGTTCGATTCCCTTCCTACAGTCCCTTTACCACATACAATTGTCAAAAGCATTCATATTCAGCGCAAGAGGAATAACAAGAGGTTTGACCTCAGTTAAACGAAATTCAAAAATGCCTCACGAAAATGCATTATTGTAATGCGCTGGCATAAATCGGCGGATATAATCGCGTGTGCACGTGCGGCCACAGCTGCGCGCGCGCATCCCGCAGGTATCCCGCGACACGCAAAAAGAACGAACGCAAGAGTTATAGCACTCGCGAAACTGAATAATGTTGCTTTCGTAAGACGCATGAAAGTAATGTGCCGTGCGGGTAAAGGTACGGCAAGCGAAGACCTTACTTTGATCTGATATGTATGCGCTTTCTACAACATCAACCTAATCGATGATTGATCGATGATAGTTTCTTTTTACTCCGCTCTTGTGCCTATAAAACTGCAGGAATTTTGGTAAATCATTCTGTTTGAAAAAACTTACAAAAAATATAACACAGTTTTATGTTGCTTTTGTAAAAACTGAGGTCATGTCCATTTCCAAATCTTTGCCCCGCAGATGTTTAGCTGTTACTTAACCATTAAAGCACATGCGTCCACTGCAGTAAACCAATCTCTTTTACAACTCATTTGTGAAACAATTGCTTGCATTCTGCTCTGCACGTGTTGTCCAAATAATGGGAAATACCGAAAATAAGTAGGCACCATAAAGTGCACAACAGCTTTCTAAGCCAAATGTGGCGTTCTCACGTCCATCTGTTCTGGATTTTGGGCAATCGTGGTGTGTGAATCTGTCCTGCAGATGTCGGCGGCTCTCTCAAAGCACAGTTCCAGAAATATCGGTTTCAATGTAATTTGGTTGGATATATGTATTCTATGGATGGAAAAGACTAAAATTTGCGAGAGATTGGAAAAGAAAGCACAGGTGTATAACAGAACTTAAAGGGGTGTGCCGTTTAAATAAACCACCACTTCGCCATTCGAATCGCATCACATATTGAAATCGGTACGAATATTTCATGTCATTATTTTTTTGCTAGCGGTCTTCGTTCTCGTCGTAGAGACATGTTTTGGCCTATAGCCTTTCCCAATAAATAAGCTATCCACCACAAAAAGAATTTTACAAATCGGTTCAGTAGTTCCTGAGATTAGCGCGTTCAAACAAACTCTTCAGCTTTATAGTATTAAGTATAGATTGTATAAGACAACAACCTATTTATGTATTTTCTGAGGAAGAGCTACCTCTAAGTATGTACCTATATGTATACATATACCTGTGTTCCACAGGTATTCAAATATGATATATAATAGTACATAGTTTTGTCAGTAGTATTAACCGTAGTCATTGGTTTTACTTTAACGAGTGTTCGTGACTGCTTATCAGTCTATTATCAGATCTATTATCAGTATCTTTCAGCTTTAACAAAGGTTAAAGGTTGTAAGTTTCTGTACGTAAATAGAGATAGCAAGTATCAGATCGCTTTGAATGCGTGAGCTAAAAGGCACATTCGATTATAGATATATCAATTTGAACAAGGCATGCTGCTGTTTTGGATGTTAAATATTCTATTTCACCCGACAGGTTAATATTTCTCAGGCGTCTAAAAATAAGCCAATAATATTTTTTTAGTTCACCTCAAAACGTCAGACAGTCGTGCAGACTGGATCGGACGTTTTGACACCTCCCGGGAAGTATCACTGCGGTCGCCAACATACACAAAGCGTGAAAAATTAACACGATATTCGGTGGCTACTGAAATTATTTTAATAATTATGAAGCTGCATGTATTTGTTTATCATGGATACTCATACTGAAATAACAAACATGTCTATGATACTTATAATGAGAGCTAAGATGGGGTAGTTTACAATCCTACTACTATTATAAAGGCGAAAGTTTGTATGGATGTATGGATGTTTGTTACTCTTTCACGTAAAAACTACTGAATGGATTTGAATGAAACTTTACCACAATATAGCTTATACATCAGAATAACATATAGGCTACAATTTAGGGCTCTGCAGTGCTTAGTTACCGTATTTCTTACTTATTACTAGACTAGACGGGACGAACCTGAAGTCCACGCGAACGAAGTCGCGGGCAAAAGCTAGTTTGTAATAAATAAATAATTATTATGCATAGAACTATGTTTCCGGTTAGTCATTGATTCAGGTGTATCATAAGCAGATTGAGTGATTAGAATACTAATGGGTCCATTTCGAGGCTCGCGAATATTTGCACATCGTATCGCGACGTCCGGCAGACACCGGCAAATCGTGTCTGGTTTGCATATGAGCCACGCTATTAACCGCACATACTTAAACTAAGCTTAAATCTAACGATGTGCGATTGATTTTAACTTAGTAAAAAAAGGAGTCACTATCTCAAACTTTTAACGAAAATAAAAAAGTTGGTTAGAAGAACCAAGTTCGTTGCACCGATAAGATAGCTCGTCCTATTGCAAATTGCGCTAGTTTTTTGCCAAATTCATATCATCAATGACAGTAATAAGTCTAATTTCCAATGATGATAATATCAACATGTCCGCAATCACAAATCGCTAGTTCATTAGCGGCATGGTGCGCCTGCGCCGCACGTGGCGCGCAAGCCGCTCAATGCGCCGTTGTGCTGCGCGCACATTTGCGAGGCATCTGCGAGGACGCCGCATTTGGTGATGATAGCGATTGGTTGACAACATCGCCGATAATTCAAAGACTTAAATATATAAAAATTACGAGTTTTCGCTAGTAAAATACTTGTAGATAAGATCTCAATTAAAACTAAGTTCTAAGAAAGTTACTCCATACTTAGTGCCGCGTTAGTCTAGTAGCATTAGTAGCAAGTTCGATTGAAACGAAACGAATAATTAACCTTAAAAATACCTACAATTTGTCGGTTCTTAGCTGCATGCATTTGGAGGAATTGCGCATCTCATAATAGATATGTCGATCATTAACAATGGCTAATGCCTAACTTGTACATATCATTTAGCAGTTCTAAAAAAATTCGTAACATTATTCATTATTCATTATTATTCGCCAAAACTAAATTCTGTTACGGCCAATAGTAAAGCTGGCTGGTTCCTAGCTCAAAGGATTAGCATAGCTATCCAACGCGGCAACGGAGCCAGCATTATAGCCTCCATAAAGAAATGGTTTCGTTTTTGAATAGGGTAGTCTTATTTTTTTATGTTGCATGTCTTAGTTTTAATTTTTTCTTGTTAATTGAACTATCACCTTCAAATTATTGTTTTTGAATCGAATAATTTTGTCTTACTGAGTTTTAATTAGATTTGACAATTCAATAAATAAATTATTTGAAAGCAACAATGTAATTTTTCTAATCTGTATCTCCACTCCAACTCGATTGACTCTATAGAGAAGCGATTCTGATAGCGCACGCACGGCGTCGAAGGCAATAGCGATTGTGATCTATTTGAAGCACCGACGTTCGTTCTCTTCATCAAAACCATGACTTGCACTTTTCCGTAGTATGGGAAATAACAATCAGCGTTTATAATGATGAAAACGTTTGAAAACTCTTCGTTGAATTTTGTTGATCAAGGCTCATAACATAAATAAAATAAATGAGATTAGGCTCTAATACTTTTATGAACACAACCTACTCGTTTTTAGTTCAACATGAAGAGGACATTTCCAAAACATAACCATTGTCTATTTTAGATCCGGAATAACATTCATTATGATGTATTTATTCAGTTATACCGTATAACTTATACCCAAAACGCAGGTCAACTTATTATAGATACGTGAAAGAAAGCTGCTTAGGTTTCATATTATGCTATGAGAAAAATGTTCTAGACCACCTGCGCTTATTTGAGTGATAATTAAATCAGCAACGAAAATATTGAATACTTTTTTTATGTTTTTTTTAACAGTAGTTATGTAACATCCTCCTGTTCCAAAATACTGGTCGACTGTATTCACTATACATTTCTCGGGGCATACATAACAACCTATTTATGTATTTCACTATACATTTATCTGAAACTACAGGTTTTAATTAAAGAGAGTTTGTACAAAATAATGAACACTGAATGAACTGGCAAACTTATTGCATTATGAAAGTATGGCTGAGCGATTGTGAGGACTGAGTGAGCACACATTTAACGAAATATCTTTCATTCAATCGTACTACAAAAAGATAATCTTTTTTCTACAATTGTTTTAAACTTGTAACTAAATGATAAATATACTTATAATTGAATCTAGAGCTGCTCACTCAATGGAAACGCACGTATGTACATACACTACTTTGCCTGTCAATTTCAAACTCAATCGTCAAAGCATCGCTGTAGGCGAATGACGCAACAGTTCGGCGGCCACCATCCTCTATTGTTGTTGGCATATGCAAAGCGGAACACGTGTTTCCGGCGTTGTCTGTTTTCTCGCAAACAGTCCCATGTTTTATACTTACATTTGATAATTTAAAATAGTAACGGCAAAGGTACAATATTCAGTAATTTTTAGTATTTTTTAGTTTTAGTAATATTCAGTATTTTTTGTACAATAGCCCTAAAAATGTTAAGCTGAAGTGCGTGCAGTTTCATGTGACCACTCTGAAAAAGGGCGTTGACTCTACTGATGAAACTCAGGTACCAACTGAAAATTTACATATTTATAAAATATATATTAAAGGATTATCATTACATAAAATCAATCTGCATTTAGAATGCTTCGTCATAAGTACTATACTGTCCTGTAGCCTACTAACAGGCTATCAGTCAGGTTTATATGACAAAAAGTTGTAACTTACGAAGAAACCAAAGAAGAGTGCTGTGGTAGAGGTATATTGTTGATGTATCATTTCTGTAAACACGCGTATGTAACTTGTTAATAAATTATCCTTGATCAACTGTTATGAGTAATTGCAGCGCGACGCGGCTGCACAGAATCATGCGCGGGCGCAGATAGTTCTGGTTACTGTTACCACGTGCTTGAGGCGTCGCAGGCGCCGGCTGTCAGTAAACATGCGCCATCCGATATTCAGGCCCTACTCTCTGAGGTCAGGTTCCTATATCCAAATCAAATAACCATTTTATACGCTTCAGAATCTTTCATTTTGATCATTCTGACGATGGGTTATTTAGATAGGGCACTTGTTTTTATTGAAATTCAAAATATACAAAACGTAAGCGTCAATTAAGGAAAAATACATCATTGAATCTTTATTCATAAGAAAATATTCCATCATTAGACAAATAATATACTAACTAAACGCATTTACGGCTGTTTACTCACATGACTGAAAAAGAGATAATTTGGAGCATGAATACGGGCTGCATATTACAGAGTAGGTCTCCAAGCCGTACTTGGCAACATGAGATTAAACTTGCGGAAAAACAACGGATGATTAAAACAAGCTTCCATTTGCTTTAATGAGAAGACGTAATCAGAAGCCCTAATGGGTTATTGAGAATTGCCATACATCACCAAGCACCAAGTAACAGTCACGTGAGTACTTCCGTGCACGGATAAAAAGTGTCAGCAGGGAGCCTATTAGCTGTTCCTTTAAAATTTCTTCAATGTTGTTTGGTCGGTTTGGAAAGTAGAAACAGCAATCCAATCCATCTCTGAAAATGGAAAATAAGTCGTTATCAAGAATCGATCCTCATTCATGATTGATTTAATAAATGTGAATTTTACAACAGTAAAAATCGAATTCCATTTGTTACAGTGTCGTTTGCAGTCTACAGACTAAACAGTGTTTGAATGAGTTTGTTTTGCCATGTTTGGCAACGAAACTGAACGACAGTTGAAACTAGGTTGAACCGACTGACTCAGCTAATAAGTACACAGTTTTTACGTGGTTACTGACCATGCGCATGAGTCGTGATCCTCAATTCGTGTGCGCGTCAGTCGTGACTCTCGCACGTGACCAAAGCAGCTGCCCAACTCGACAGGAATTTGCTCTTAGGCTTGCCTTCGATAAGATCATTGGATGGCTACAATAAAATAAATGTCAACGCAGAGCGCGACCACGAAAGTATACGTAATCACTCCTTAAATCTCGGAAGCCCGATTAAATTTTCATAGATTCGTACCCAAAATAAAACAACTAACAATTCTACCACGCATCCGTTTGTGACATAATGCATCCAGCAATCTGAAATCCTTACTTAGCCTTATTTTAATAAATGAAACGAAAACTTATATTTTCTTTTACTTCGATACCGGGTTTTCATCACTTGAAGGGAGATAAGAAAATTAATCTTGACTTGAGGGTGTCAATTTTAGTTTTTTTATAAATGTATTCTCAGTATATCTTTTCGCACTTACATCAGAGATGAGATAGCGTCAAGTTTACACCATATCAGTCAAGTTATGCCAAACAACATGAGTGTTTGAAAGTAGTTTTGTTGATAAGATGTTGTCTGTTGGTAAAAAATGTTGCTCTAGAATTCTACATAAGGCGTATCAGGCAGGGACACATCGTGGCACGTCCATTGGTTTACTTTCGAGATTTCTCGAGATCTCGTCTGTGCTTATCTAAATGGCAAAACGTTTTGTTTTAAAGCCTCAAAAGTTTTTAAAATTCCAAAAACAGAACATGTGTCTATAATGTTCTTTCAGAATTTTGATGTGTTTGCTGACTTCGATCTAGCGTTTATTGAGTATAAACTACTTTTAAGGTGATTCGAAATGATGGCTATGCATGATTGAAGTATCGGAAATTAGAAAGCTTAAAAATGTCATGGTTTTAAGAGCAAATAGTTTTGTCTAAAGGCTTAGCATAGAGAACCTAACCTCACAAACCGAGTTAGTTAATCATGTGTTTCGGTGTTTCCGATCGTAAAATCTTGCAAGAAACACATTCTGTCATACTCTGCATAATTTATGGGGCGGTCGGATTTTACACAATACCACGTTTTCCACTGGAGTTCATTGGTGTAGAGTATTTTAGACTTTGTGGTTAAGGTGTTGAGGAGTTTTATGAATTTTAATGTTTTTCCACTAGTTTCGTAAGTTTGTGACGGCGATACACTCATCTCGAGTGAGTTGATGGTCGTTTTACAGCCCTTCTTTAATTGCGGGTTCATAAGGCACTCCAATGCTAGAACACGGCGAGACTATTGTTTGAGTGTATTAAAATTTGTGCTTAACTATAAAAACTTTATGGTTGTTGCTCAACTCGCGCAACTCTTTGTTGTGGGATTAGTTTCGCGGCAGGGTTTACAATCGATCTATTTTATAGTTATACCATAACGTGGTTAGCAGCAAAGATTTGAATATTAACGTCAGATGCTGTAACGAAAAGCAAAGCTAACATTTTCAAAGAGACTCGTTTAGTTAAAGGTGAAGCATTGCTCAAGAGGTGGAGGTCAGAGGTGAGAAACCCGTAGAAAGATAAATGTTTCGCTTTGGATCGGTTTTATGACTCCATCGTTGAGATGCGGGGAGTTATAGGTTCATGATTATGTAGTTATTATGGCATATCTTAGTTGAGCAATGAATTTAGTTAAGTTTTCAAGGCTATGCGTTTTGGACCACCTCACTCACATAAGTAATAGTTATTGATTTGTTTTATATGTTTCTGGTTCAACTTAATGAACTAAAGTTAATCCTACTTACAGTAATATTTCTAGGGAAGTGGCAGCTTAGTAAGATTGTTTTTTCTTCGAGTATTGTATTAGTTAGACCGAACCGTATGTTCTTAAAGCATTGATATATTCCAAGTTAATATTTAGACTGATGAAAAAACATTATTGTAACACGTAATATTATAAACATAATCTTATTAATATTAGATACACGTCAGCATCGGGTTTTGCTTTAAATTTTGTTTTTGTTAAGTTGCTACTAATCGCTTTAGAGTCAGCAGCAGTCGACAACTGCAAGTCGTTTAAAATTCAATACATTTTGTCGTAAATATTACAGTTTACAGCCCATAATCCGGACACATGTCAAACAAATTGTTGACACTTCGAAATGACGGGGCCACTTAAATAAAAGATTTACGAAAAAACAAATGTTGCACCACTTTACGATAAACGTGTGAAATTTTAAAGACGCCTTTTTGTTTCGAAACACTGTACTTTGGGTATTCGGTTCGGGTAAACGTAATTGTTATTTCATTATGTTTTGTTGCGTAAATGAGTCTTGTTGTTCAGATGATGTGACAAGTGAAATTATAAATTAATTAATGATCCTAAAGAAATGAGTATTAACATGGTCAGGTTTTTAATAGAGATGTGCCGACTATGACTTTGGCCGACTAGCCGACTAGCCGACTAGTCGGCAGCAAAATGGCCGACTAGTCGGCCGACTAGTCGGCCAGGCCGATCATTACTTTCGGTAAAATCCGGGTGACGTCGGAAATGTTCGTGAGTGCGCTCTCGGCTCGTAGAATTGGCGCACAGAGCCGGCGCCCACGCGGACATGTCAGGACATGTTTTTGTTGACATTGCGTCGTTCATTCTACGTCATTTATTATTTGTAAACATAAAAACCGGCGTTTTTTTTTTATTATTTTTATATTACAAGATTCACAGCTCTAGTACAGTACAGTATGTATGAATAAACTTAATAACTAAACTTACAGCCAATAACGAATCTACATTTTTATTTACAAAATTTTATACATCGACAATCATAAGCAAATACGTAAGTGGGTTCTCCTCACACTGTGTTTTTTTATTGGTGTTTAATGAAATAAAGAATATATAACGATCAATTACTAAGTTAACACAGTGCAAATAATTGAATTAATAGTGAAATTAACTAAATAAGATTGTTTGCGTCATGTCGAAAAATAAATCACGCATTATGATTATTTTTTAACGAATTGGAGGGAGAAGGTAGCAGTAAAGTGAAGTGCAATCAGTGTCAAGCAGTTATTTCTCGTGGTGGTCAGGGGAAAAAGGCAAATACTACGAGCATGACAAATCATATTAAGTACAAACATTCACAACTGATGCCTCAACTAGGTTATTTTTAATCCTTATTAATTTCGAGATTGAATAACTTTGGGATGTCAAAGGAAGAGTTCCTATTTTTTATGTTATAATTAAACCTACTTATTACCAATGATTATTTGCTTTAACCTATATTTTGTTATTTTATAAAAGACTAAAGGAAGAGTTCCTATTTAAATTTTCTACCAATTATTAAATTGTATTGTAAACTGAAACTGTGATTCTTATAATAAACAAGAGTAAAGATAAAATTTCATTTCAGTCACTCTATTTTTTTAAGCATATTAACATGAGTCAGAAGCGGGCCGACTAGTCGGCGGATTTAGCCGACTAATCGCCGACTAGTCGCCGACTACAAAAATGGCCGACTAGTCGGCTTTACCGACTAGTCGGCGACTAGTCGGTACATCTCTAGTTTTTAATTATTACGAATATGGAAAAAATATACAAATAAGTAGGTATAAGTAGTTCCGGGTGTGACGTCAGCAGCGGTTGACCGAGATTCGGCGCCAGCTGCCAGGTGCAAGGCCGTAACGGTCAGCTTCATTCAACACTGCAATAATACATTCAATTTTCACGCTTATTTTCTCACTATTAAGAACAAACCGACAGCAAGCCACTAAAGCTTGCAAACGTTGAAGCTGCGAAGCCTAATTATAAATATTAATTTGCATTATTCTCAAATTCCATCTTGAAGGAGAGATATAAATACCAGTGGAATAAAATCAGTTAGCAACTAACACGTGCGTGCTGTTCCGACTCAATCGTGACGCAAAGAAATTCTTTACATAATATTATAGATTTCTATTTTATGATAATATATGCATATTTAAAAGTAAATGCCGATTGTTTTTGATATAGATCAAGTTTGTCTCATAAAAATATCAAATCATTAATTATATCAGGGAGCGGCTATATTTTATTTCTAATAAACTGTATCTTGGATTTCCCCATAAATATCTGACCAAACTTAAATATATGTAATACCCATATCTCAGATCGTAGAATAGTCTTATGCATTATGTGTATACATACAGCCTTAAAGTAAGGATTCAAACTGAATTTTTATTTCAGCAATGTTGCAGGAAACATACAGTCAATTTCAATATAATAATGGTCAGAAGAACTAAAAAAACTAGGGTAAGACAGATTGGACGTGCGTACAAAGACAGCCAGAAACTTTATGAACTTTATTTTATTTTGAGGCAAGAGGTTCCACCAACCAATGCAATATCACGAGATGAAGATTCTGATTCAACAAGTTATTATCACTAGATTGATTTTAGAGGGCTATAAACCAAAGGTATTATGAAATTAGCTGCCCAGCAACCGAATGGCGACGAAGGCGTCGTTTCGTTATAGAATCAAATCGATTTGCATAAGCAATGGCGCCGGCATTCGGCGGAACAGTTACTTGACAAGGCCGTTTAGCTGCCACATTATACATTTATATGAATACATTATAGACAGCTGTTGTTTACCAATCTCGGTATTTTTTCCCGATTTTTGCAAATCTTCGAGGACATTTGTATGGAAAGTTTTTTTATGTTTTAAAGTATTTACAGCTTACGCCTTCTGTAAGCTATTGGGAATCCATGAAAATGCCTTAGAAATATAGGGCAATGGCTTGTGAGTTGGTCTAAGAACCAGTCAAGTGCCACTTTACTCCGACAATTACCCTATCTTTGTAATTCATACAATTCATATGCCAACATTCAAGTAACCTGAAAACCAAACTTCCCGCTTCATTTAAATTCTCTATCCTTATGAACAAAACATTCCATGTAGCAGCACACTCGTCAAAATATGAGCAACGTCGTCGAAGCCCAAACAGTAAGGATTGTGCTGAATAACAATAAACATTAATGAGTACAGTACGGGCTGCGTCTGCGCCGCATTCGTGTAACACGTGCACATCGGTAAACAATTTGTTTTGATGAACCGCGCCGAGTTCAAATCTCTGGCTGAAGATAATGATGGTAATCATTACACAGGTCTTGTCATTCAATTTCAATAAACAATAGTAACAATTAACAATATGCTCGAACAATGATTTAGATTCAACTGGAATACGATGATGTCCGCTATTTTGCATGCTTGTCTTGTAGGTACTTAGTTAAATCTAGCGTTTAAAAAACCGGTTAAGTGCGTGTCGGACCCGCGCACTGAGGGTTCCGTGCCACCCTTAACTGAATTCAGGGTCCACTTACTTTCACTTAACGAAAACATCACAATATATTGCGACAGCAAAAATAACTTTGTTTTTCATAGTGTTTGTATGAAAGACAAAGTTATATTTGCGGTTGATAAAAATGTGCAATATCTCAAAAACTACTAGTTCGATCTCCTTCAAACCAATTTTCGTTGCAAGTTTTTGTTGAGATCTACATCATAATTTTTTTCAAAATTTTCACTTTCTTAGTTCAAAAGTTAGATGGGGGGGGGGACGCCCATTTTACTACTTTGGAAGCGTCTATATCTCAAACCTTAGACTTTTAGAAAAAAAGGTTTTAGAAACCTCAACATCATTTTAAAAGACCTATCCATAGACACCCAATACGCATAGGTTTGAGTAAAAAAAAAATTTTTAGATTTTAGTTTCATGTATGGGAGCCCCCCTTAAATATTATTTTTTCTTACTTTTTGTATCTGAATCGGAAAGCGATGAACAAAATACACCTACCTACCAAGTTTCAGCTATGTGATGCTTATAGTTTCAGAATAAAGTGGCTGTGACATACGGACGGACAGACAGACAGACAGACAGACAGACAGACAGACAGACAGACTTGACGAAACTATAAGGGTTCCGTTTTTTGCCATTCGGCTACGGAACCCTAAAAATTGGCTGACTGAAAACATTCCATCTCTCTTATTGTATACAAGCGTTCTAATCATCTGTCAAGTAGGTACCTCCTATTTAGGTAACTAAAACTCGCCTTTCGTTTCATCGCAACTTCGCAACTTAAACATGGTTTTTCCAAATTTAAAGAGTTGTTCATCTTTGCGCTCCGAGGCATGCGGCTCTAGCTACGCTCTCTATCATCTCGCGCGGTGTTTGTTGTTTCTTGTTTCTATAAATAACATCATTAACTATAATAGGTCTTTATTAATAACAGCTACGGCTTTATTTGCGTCATTCGACATAACTTGGAGACCTTCAACGATTAAATATGACCTTTAATACATTTAAATAAACGAAAATTTTGTTCAGACTCTGTAATTATACTCGTCCTAGGTTAAGGTTAGGAGTTTCATTTCCTAGTCGAACGTTTTACAGACAATGGGAACAAATTCATTTGTCTTGTTGTTCCATACCCAAACTTGACTTGATCTAATTGGTTTTCTGTCAATAAATAAATTAATTTGTTGGAGCTTTTAAATTTTTAAACCAAGTCCGTGTAATAGGACTCGGTCCGTGTAGAAGGAAAGTAAGTAGGTAAACATGCCTTTTTAAAGCGTTGGTTCAGTTAAATGCCTGTGCTGTGCCTCTACTAGCTAAATCCAATCCTATTTGCCCTAGAGGTGTAAATGATTAATTGTTCCTGTTGGTTCATTGAAAATATTTTCAAACACGTCAAAACTGTACCGTAGGCATTTTGAGGTAAGATTACTGTTGTTTTTTTATTGTCTATGATTTATGCTAGTTAGGCATTAGAAAGAACGTAGCTCTAGTAAGTAAAACACTATTTATGGACACATTAAATAATTGAGAAAGAATGTTGTCCAATTGGATACCAATAGCAACCGAAGATTTGCTTAAAACGTTGAACAAACATTAAATACGAGAATACGACTAATAAGATCAGTCGCCAGTCGTGTTAGCTGTCAAGTTGCGTACAATAAGTGCCGAAAATGCGATTAATCATTCGACGGAACCAACTTCGAGTCGCATCGAGGCCACGAGAACTTGCCTGCCACTGAGTTACTCGGCGCTAGTGATGTTCGCACAAGTGATTCCATAATTAATTAATTCAGTTTTTTTTATAAAATTATCAAGCGAAGTCGTGACTCGAAATAATGAATTTGAAACCCTAATAAGTATAAACTATCCCAAGGCGATAGCGTAGTTGGACACTTGAATAAATCGACCTCATAAATTTGAAACATTTATATTGAAACGCCAATAGCATGATAAACTACCAAAATTAAATACATTTACACTTTGTTGATGAAAGTACTATGCAAGTTTATTAACGTACGTAATCTAATAAATGAACTAAACCGGAATTCACATTTTTACAACTGCAGTTTTACTATCAATAAGTCGTTGCATTGCATCGCATCTTACTTTGACTAAAAACATCAAATATAGCTGTCAAACTCCATACAAAAATTATATGCAAAAAAATAAGTATAATTAAATTAAGGTGGTTTTCAATAAAATTGCATTGTTTTAACAATATAGACAATTGGCAAACTAAGATACCATAATTATGGTTTGCTGAACCCATCACTACAGAATGTAGCGTGTTTGTGCGACGTTGGTTTTCCGCAAATAGGTGCGCGCGCGCAGCTGGGCAGTTTTGGCGCCAAACCGCATCTAACTTGACCTCATTGGGCGGTATTTAGAAATTATCGGATGTCTGCTCACATTCAATCATTGCTAATGGGGACATCATTAGAAAATAATGTGAAACGGAGCATTTAAACAATATATTATTGTCTGAGTATCATGTCAAATCGTAGGTGGTCTACCTACTCCATGTTCGAAATGATTTTTTACTAAATACTATGCAGCTATGGATAGAAACTCTACATTTCTACAAGGATAGATATGGTAATTGCTGATGAAACGATTTTTATCATTATTCATAGCGTATAATTAGTTTCTACCAAACCTTTCTACCAATAGATATGAATTACAGTATGTAAGCGCGCGCTAACCCTATGTCACTTGATACTAGTCGGTTACATCGAGTGCAATGAGAGGACGCGACGGCGCCGCGCCTGATGGTCTACTCTACTTCGTAAGAAGTTGTTCCGATTTTCAGGCAGAAGCATCCTTTTCTCTCACGCTTGGGTACGGGCTTGAATAAGCAGGACGGCAGAAGTTAAGAATACTGAAACAATCATAAAGAGTAGGTCTCCTGACCCGCGTGCCACTAAGTAATACGAGCCGCTATAAAGTCTGCATGACCACGTCGTATCAGTTATTACGGCCAGTTCCAAGAAGTCGATTTGAATTTGACGCCGACATTAGCACCTTCAAATATTTTATGTGTTACAGGAAGCCAACTTCAATTAGTGGTAAACCTAACTGGAAAACATATAGAAGTTCTTATTGGTTGGTGTAAAATTGACACCGAGCGTACCATTCATTGCACAACGGGTGGTAAAATATACTGATTAACACTGTACGTTTTAATTTAAAATTTATTACATCGAATCAAATACAATAAGCTGGTTTGATGACTTTGGATTACAATATTATGCAGGCAACGTCGTCAAAGAGCAAAATTTTAAGCTTTTCCTGGAAATGGGATATTGAAATCTGGGTGCTGTACTGGGTAGAGCAATCAAGCAATTGCTTTTGAAAGAGTGGTATAATGAAATAATAATGATAAAATACTCGCTATTGTATCGTCATTCTTATTCAGTATGAGGGAAGTGCTACTCGTACATACACAGTAAACCTTAAGGTACTGCCGTTATTGTCGTAACGATATATTTATCTATACATATAAAAGGCTTTGTCCTGAATGACTGACGGATCAACGCACAGCCTAAACCGCTAATCGTAGAGACCTGAAACTTGGAGGGTGTGTTCTTGGTATGACGAAGGGATCCGATAAGAAGGGATTTTTTGAAATTTTACCCCTAAGGGGTTAAAAAAGGGGTGCAAAGTTTGTATGGGTAAATGTGATTCCTTGGTCTGATCTACTTCAAATTTTGCATAAACATTCTTTAAAAATATTAACGAAAAATGTGTATCAAATTTTATTGAAATTTATCTTGTAACGGGGTTAAAAAGGGGTAGAAAGTAATTTTGGGGATGATTGGCTACGAAGTTAATATAAATACTCTTTAGTGCTTATATGCTTAAAATAATTTTTATTTTATTTTTGACAATCATTTGACATATCAGAGACACAATGTTTTGACACATGTTTGTTATTAATTTTACTTTCGACAAGAGATTTTATTCCTTTAAATAGTAAAGAATGTTTTTTTGTATGGAAACAGGGTAGGTATCAAGCGTTCTGTGTCCAGTGTAGTATGCAGATCGTTTGTTCATATTGTTGTTGGACATTCTACGCTGTTCCTGCGGTCGATGGGTATCCGACCTGGAACTTTATTGCAAATTTTTCGTGAGGGCCTATGTTAAGCAGTGGACGGCCTTGGGTGTTGATGATGATGATGGGGTAGATCCCTACATATAATTTTCCCTTTGAATTCAAACAAAGCTCAAGTTCAAACTCTTACGGTAGCGGGAGAAGACTTGATAGATATGCTATGTGGCATGATGCTGTGTAAGCGCACAGAGTAGCCTGGTCTTTTTAGCACCCGAAAGAAATATACGATAGACGAAAGGAGTAAAGTATTTCCATTACGTTGTAAAATAAAAAGATAATATCCCCGTGTCAGTTTGACCAGATTAAAGACCGGGCTACGTGTGAGTCTACACAACATATAACATTTGTCTATAATTTAAATTGTTTGGTTGAAGGCGTTAATCACAGGAATTATTGGTCCGGTTATATTAGATACATTGTTAAATAGTGAATTTATCGAGGTAGGCTTCTTAATTAGTTTAATACTTATAGACTTATAAATATTTTTGCTACGATCTATGGGAAATTGGGAACGGAGTAAAACTAAAACGTGCGTACGAAGTCGCTGGCGGGCCGCTAGTACATATATATAAAAGAAAGTCGTGTTAGTTACTCCACTTATAACTCAAGAACGGCTGAACCGATTTAGCTGAAAATTGGCAGGGAGGTAGTTTAGAGCCAGGAGAAGGACATAAGATACTTTTTATTCCGTTAGACGGGGCCGGGGCTGGGGTGGGATGGGGCTGGGGCGAAACGGTGGGGAGGTAGCTTAGAACCAGGAGAAGGACATAGGATCCTTTTTATCCCGTTCAACGGGGCCGGGGCTGGGGCGGGACGGAGCCGGGGCGAAACAAAGTTCGCTGGGACCGCTAGTATTACATATTTGAGCATTTCTCAGTCAAGATCCTATCTGTGTTAAATTAATGTTATTTAATGGAAAATACATGTACGCATTGTTTCCTAGTTTGATATTGACGGCTCGAAAGTTGTCATCAGAGATGATGATCTCTATCATAGACTGAAATTCATACATAGCAGGCATCCAGAAAAAAATCTAATGAATCGAATGTTCTAAGGAAAAAAAACATTTTATACATAAAAATGTGGATAAAAATATTATAATTCTGAGTACGTTGGTATCAGTTGTAGTTAGTAATCGGGAGGCGCCATCATCACCTAGGCGTAAGCCCTAGCTAGATGCCTGAAATGTTGTGATTAGGTCAGTCTATTTCTCTATTACAGAAAGAATGTGTTGCAAACACGGATGATGGCGTCATGCGCACAATAGGTATCAATGGGCGATAGGACGCGGCAGCTGCCCATTGATGCGCGGGCGCAGCTGTGACCCGCGATAACCCGCGAGGCGCCGGCGCGGCCGACACTCGTCGTTTGTCAAACGCATGTGCAAACGCTATTGTGTTAAACAACAAACAACTGTTAGATTTCCGATGTTGTGGGAAGTCTGATAGCGTGGGGTCAGGAAATTTCCCTCAACGTTGATTAAGTTATCAGTTAGAAACAGAGACTGTAGTCAATCCGAAGCAGTACTGCAGCTATTTTAATATTGAAAACATATAATAACACAATCACTTAAATATATGTTTATCTAGTGTAAAATCCTCTTCTTGGAAAAGGTATATCTCGTACGAAACAGTCATAGATACTAACGCATTGATGATGATGACGCTTTGCTAATTTGTTAATGTTATTTATGTTATGCATTAGTTCTAAGCATAAATAAGCAAACAAAACAATTTATTCTATAAATCTTATCATTTCAAACAAATTCTCGCGTCAATTGCTGCGTCTAGTCCCATTCATCTCTCATTATTGCGCTGTAACAGCTGTTGCGACGCGATTACTCTTAATTGTCCCTATCGCGCGTTCTGATTAGCGCAAAATTACGTAACGCTTGTAAACAGACGGTTACCTACCAACCAACACTATCTGCTGTTGCTAGGGACAATCGGATAAGGAGCAGTGGTTCTACAATATGATTTTAAACTTTGTTGCATTTCTTACTAAACTTGTGAACACACGGGATTTTAAATGCAACGATATACTTATTTAAAAGGTGAACATCGTATTTACCTTCCCGACGTTTCGACTCGGTTACACGAGTCATGGTACCGGGGGTTGATAAGTTAATCAGTGGGTCTACTGTCTCGAGAAGACCAAAAGAAGCATATCTCTACAAACTTACATGAAGCACAGCAGAAACATTAACATTTCCTTTTCAATTGTTTGAAAATTATCGCAGTGTTAAACAAAACGAAAGTATTTGCTTTTTAAGTTAAAAGTACAGTGCATCTTTATTACTTCGTGTGTAATCGTATTATGAAAGCCTTCCAAGTGTTTAAGTCTTGTGGTTTTCGGGCAGATCAATCAAGATATAATGAATATACGTGTTGATCTGTCCTCCCTATCATTAGAATAATCTGTACTTAATAAGCGGAATATTCGCATCGCATCTCTGCTGAACTTTGCATGTCTAGACAGTGACTCCCCTATGACACGTAAATGTACCTAATTGCAGTCCGAATTCCAATGATATCTTAAGTATGATGTCTGCCTCATGATTTATTTTGCCAGTTAAGAAACAAACAAATCAATATTCACGAAACTACATACGAATAAATGTATCAATAATAGAAAAGAGTAATTATTCATTAATAAACGTACACTATAGAAACATACCAATTCCGCTAACTCCAAAAAGTAAACCAGTGGAATAATGATGTTTGGGTACCTTTGAAATTTTATTTCATTCAAAAACTTTACTTCGTTATAGCGCTTTCACGAATTCAGTCACGTTTTGCTTACGCAGGCCGGGCATATCAAAGAAATAGCCTGGTAATCAGATTTCGCTAACGATCATTCCGATTAGTTATAGAATTCCGCCACGGTCACTGGATACGTGGAACCTAACAAAGGCTTTTGTTTTCTTGGTGCGCGGGAGTCGCGCTTTGGATCCTTATTTTTTTTCTTATTGCATTCCCAAAGAGTTGACCGAGGAATCGCCTCGCCACAAACTGGTTTCGCGTTTGCCTTTGGTCTCAATACCATCGAATGAAGGTATAGGTAAAGCAGGTAAAGGCTGAACTGAAATGTTCAACTTAAATCAAAGTTATAGCTATAAAAATGCGAACACTCAGCAGCGATATAAAATTAATGATTTTACGTTATGCGTCGAATCGCACGAAATGTTCTTTGAGTCAAGCTTATTACAGTCGTCTCAAGTTTTAGCGAAATAAGCAAATAAATGTAGTTGCAATTTTATACGTATGCAGTGACGTTATATGTAGGCCATATACATAGGTATTCTAAGCATTCATTGCGTTTATTCGACTAAAAGACACGCCTGCTTCATATCGGTGATTTATTATTCGAATGGACTCAAAAACCAGCGGCCACGCGCATTTGGAAGTAATGGAGGAGCTATCTCGATTGGAAACTTTAGTGTTGGTGTTGTTGGTGCTATTGCTCACGGTCATACTGTGGTGTGTGGTGAGATGTCTCTGGAGGGCATTCAAGAGGCAGCTTATGAGGCAACTGGACAAACATCTGGATGAGGTGGCCGTCACTGCGCCGTCAGTAGCGCCACCTACATCAGCGCCACCGGCTCCCAGTGCGCCGTACGCTCAGTGTATTAAAGATTTGAATAATGTGAAATTGGGTTATTAAATGTTTTGTTAAGTAGTTAGAATTTCATTTTACTAATCAGGGTGCGTATTGTAAATTAGTGATATTCCTTTGATAGTGAAGCAGCTCTGCTTTGGAATGGATTTGCAAATTCGTATTGCGCTTTCGTATAATCCACTCAGCAGATTAGTGTGGGACAGCACTACACGAGTGATTGAAATATAAATACTTTGTTTTTTTTTTTCAAATTACAAGAGGCCGGTCACTTAAAAAGATAGATTTAACTAATAATAACCATAACGCATAAACAGGTGATTCGAGTGCTGTATAGCAACAAGTGGGGATTCCATAATTATAAAACGAAATGTCAAGCTACAAGTGACGGTTGTGTAAAGTGCATTTCTTTTTTTTGCGTCACCCCTTAGTCTTATTAATGACCTCGCCTTCCGTGACTATACCCTGCCATCTTCGTCGTTCCAGTCAGCAGCTAGATGCTCATCGGTGCAGCAACGGAACGCAAGGAGCTCGCAATCAGTGTGCGCCTGCGCCGTGACGGGAGGGTGCCTTATGCTTTTTGTGCTGATGGTATTTCTGCAAGACGCGTCGTGGGCGCTGACCGTACTTCCTCGCATTGTGATTTGAATGTAAGTAACTGCCTATGTGCTGTAGCGGCAAGTGAATAATAGGGACACTTTAAAAGAAGTCTTTCTAGTTGATTATTTATAAGAAATTTGTACTTACCCATGAAAATAATGAAGACTTTAGAGATTGAATCTATCTGTAAGCTAGCCAAATCGATTATGTTTTTTTTTAATGGGTTCGCTCTTGTCTCCAGACTAGACCAAACGTGGCATAGACAGAGACGAAGGTGGAGCGAGCTCATCTAGAAAAAGCCTGTTATTATTATTATATTCTTATGTTTTGAAACAATAAGGTATTCAATAAATAATTCAAAGTTTTGATAAGAACAGAGACCACGAGTACCGACTAACAAATGTTTATCAGAAGGTAGGTATAAAATTTTGAAATCATGTAAATGAACAATTGCCAATCACCAATACAATTCTGTCCTTCATAAGTTCATAACATATGTACCTACTAACACATGAGTCATGCATATATGGTTCCAAACAGCTCGACCGATTATTTGAATTGAATTTCCTGCGAGGGTGACGGCTGCGCTTCCCCGCCCAGCGTCTTGATTCCTCGTCGTTATAAGACAATTGCTTCCTTCACCACGTAGGGTGACTATATGGCGTGATTCCTTACTAGTCGAATAAATGTTTGAATTAGGAGCCCGTCGACAAAATAGAATAGCGGACAAACTTTACCACCTAAACAAACTCCGGAAGGGTTTGCGGTAATGGAAAATGATACAATAGACGGACTTCAAGCATTATCTACCAGTCAAAATGCAGAAGAAAATGAAGGTTGGTAGAAGTGGTAAGTAATCAGGTACTACTTTCTGAGAATGTTTTACAATGCTTTAAAGAAATCATCCTTGAGTCTCTATCTATCTCTAGAGACTTTTGTTTAATTTTGAATTTAGTCATTCAAAATCTCTTAAAAGAAAGTAGGAAGGTACGGAACTCTATGTACCTATATAGTATCCTCACTTCACTTCACCTACTTATTCATGTTTCTCGGTCACAGTCCGATGCGCTTTGGTGAATGGTGGCGAGAGTTAAAAAGTGAATCACAGGATTCATGGTGTCTAAGCACGCCGTAAACGATAACTGATTTTCTCCAACGTCTACAATGACCTTTGTAGAGACGTTTTATGTCTTTAGTTGCAGTGGGTGATTTTTTACTGAGGTGTGATATAATATTATTTTCAATTATTTTGTAATAATTTTCTGCTTACTATATTACATGAACTAGATCGAAAAAAAAACAAATGGAATAATATAAAAATAAAGTTAAAATCCACCTATTCAAATCGTTTCCTTAAGGTAAAAGGCGCTGAACGTAACAACACTTTTTTTTCCTTCTTCAAATTTCACCCCTAACTTGCAAGGAAACTACGAACCTGGTAGAGAATGCCTAAAAGCATCAAGTCCTTCTGTACGGTTTGCACCGAACAATGTATTATTTTTAAGTAATTATAATTTAGTCATAACATGTCGACTCAAGTGTGAACTCGTAGGTATAGCAAGAAATAAACAATATAGATCGTCAAGGATTTATCATTTAGCAAGATCTCTCAAGTCTGTTGGGTGGCAGCATCAAGGCACCGCTCAACACCTTCAATTGTACAACTTACAGCACAATAAATTTTAATTTTTTAAATAAATCTAAGGCCCAGTGACACCACCTTCCTTTAACTTTATCGATCAATGGTGGCTGTCAAACGCCACTCAGAAAATATAGAGTAATGGTCATGGTTAAGGTTAATCATGATGGTATGGGTAGGTATTTCATTCATACAAGTAAAATTTGCGCACCACACGCAACATGCCACGCTGTTCATATTGTCGAACCGAAACTATTTCAAAGGACTACCAGGAATGCCTATAAAACTATTGTTATCGTCTCGGTCGTACGTCACAGGATACACGGGCGCAGTAACAGTTTCCTCATTACGAGTAATCGCCGCTTCCTGCAGGTCCCGGTAATGAGCCCTGAGTACTGTTAATTCATTCCAATAATAGATTCTGCGTGGGCGAAATGTACGTTGATGATATAATTGGCCTTGGAGGAACTGACAATCAAGGTACCGCACATCTCTTGTTATACAGACAGCATATACAGAGAGGTGCACGTTGTTGATGATATTCTTCAAATAAAAGTAGATGTAACAATTCCACCGTTTATTTAGAATATGTACTTACTTAAATAAATAACGTATCCTTTGCATTCTGCATAAAGTCGTGCACAAACTTTCAACAACACTGGAGGCAGCAATTCCAAAATGCTTTTAGAGCGCTTACCGATGAATGATTACAGACTTACGAGCTTCGAATACGAGTAACCGATTTAGCCATAACTTATTATCATGCCAGTCGTAGGTGTGTTACTGCATCTGCTCTCCTACAAGCAATTTAATGCAAACCACTCAGTATCACAGACCAATCGATCACAGTACCCGTAATAATGCACAATACGCTTACACGAAGCAAGGATTTAGGCACTACACAGATTGCTGCAGAAATTATCTATTTCTTTTGAAAAAGATCATAAATAATAAGCCAGTTTTAACCAATACGCTAGAATACAGTCAGATAACCATATAATTGATATCTTATTTACTTTCCACCAAAATCATCAGATTTTCCGGATGTCACCTAAAAATTTTCTTTATGAAATAAATTACACGGGTGTAATTGTGATTGCAAAGATCCAATAAAACCGCAAAAAGTAAATATTCATCATGAAGTTAGGTCATAACATTCTTAAAAGAACACCATAATCCGCGCAAGACCTTAATCTAGGCAAGGATTTACGATCAAAGCTAGCTTTGCGCGTGACCACACGAATCGCGGTCCAGGTGCGCGGACACCTAATTGGCGCATACCGAGACGCCTGCGCATAATTGGACGTCATTTGCGCTGACGACGCTGATTGGCCAATATAAATGTCACGTGTGCGGTTTGGATTCAATTAGCAATTTGAAACGGGATATCAAGACCCTTGTGATTGTCGTTGGAGAGAAAAACATGGGTAATGAGAAAAATAATGTCCGGATTACACCCTTATTGAAAAAAAATACATTACGGTTTGTGTACGTAATTTTTATGTGACTTAGGTATGATTGTGGGTTGTAATAATTCTTGGTTTCCTATACAATTAGATGCACTTAATTACTTACATGTATTCGTTTGTCGTACATCTGTTAGTCTCCCTTGCGTCCTTTGACCCCAGCTGCCCAGTAATAAGAAAAGGCGATGTTAATTCAATTCAAATGTCAAAAAATATGCAATAAAAAGTGTTAACGGTCAGTCATTGCGCGGAACCAAGACGGCTGTGGGCAGTGACCCGTCCCAATGAGAACCTCCCGACCTTAATCCGCACCTGTTCGGGAACCACGGAACAGTTCCTTGGGGAATCTTAATCATGGGAATCATTTCTTTGTACTGGGGTGGACTGCATATTAGGAAGTTTAATGAATGCAACGGGCGCGTAATTACCTTATTCATGACTTGACCGCTTCTCTGTCGCCTGTGCGGATCAGAGAAAAAGTATTTTATTTCAGTTACACAAAAAGTTGGCTTCGCACGGAAATAATAGACACTTAAGTATCAAGACGATGTAAAGATGTGATGTATTTAAAATAAATATTCGCCATCTATAGGAAGGTAAATAAATATACACATTGAACTGTGAAATTTGATTTTGAGTAGGTATAGCATATACGTCTGATAAAATTTGATGTGACAAGTTTAGTCAGCAAGCTTTTATTCCAGTTGATCATTAAGTGGTTATTGTAAGCTACTTAAAACCCAGCTTCCAAACCACCTCTGTGTTCCAAACAGCACATCATTGACAACAACGATGGACCAGTTGTCAAAGTAAACAAACCTTTTGTGCGCGAGTAAATCCCGCCAAAATTGCGCGCCAAACGTCAAACATTTGTGAATGGAGTGGCCAACAATGGGCTCTGAAGGCACCTGTAGAGGGGTTCCCCGGGCCCCCGGCCCCACGTGGCAACATATGTGGGCCTCTCACCTGGAACACTCCCCTCATCAGCGCACATGCTCGGCAGATGCTAAAATACGTTGATGACTGAAGAAAGATTTATACGACAGCTTTTGAGTAATTGAAAGAGATGCTATACTTAGCGCCAGGTGAGATGACGATCAGTCCAGATTTGGCGGTAATCAAACTCAAGATTATTTTCAGCTTAGCTAAAGTAGCTTACAACTTTCAATTTGCACCGAAAAGTTGGATCGTAGATTGACACCACATCTAGTCTAGAATAGGATAACCATTTTTATATTGTTATGATATAATACTTAGTTACAGCGATCGCATAATATATGAATAGTTAGTTAATAATATTTTTTAAATACTTTTAATAATTATTATCATAATTCATAATCCCACGCATTACAATCAATGTAAGCTGCTATTTCTTTGTAGCAGGACTCGTAGACAACAACGAAAATGTTTGTACATTCGTACATCAGTATTTTATGTTTGCGGCTTGAATATAGGTAAAACACTTTAAATACTTAATTTATTATATTGACATCTTATGCAAAGGTTACAGCATTAGGCTGACGTCGGGCTGGTCCATCAGTCTAGTCAATGATCAAAGAATGACCGTGTAACCTACGACTGTTGAAAATTTAACAGTGAAAAGTGCCTTGTGATTTTTACTACGAGCCTGGGTGCGTATTGCGATGCAGCTTTGACAATTAAGCAGCTCTGCTTTACTGTCAAATTAGCAATTCGTTTTGCAATTTCGCATTATATTGATAATTTAGATTTTTTTGACAGCCACGAACGACTGAAACCTTAAAAAATCGGTATGACAAGCCTAACCCTTTTCGAGATTCCCTCCAAAACTGTTACTGGCAGCTAATAGCCAAAAACAAATCGTGTTTGTTTCTAACATTTGCCGGGACAATGCCGGGTGACCTCAGCAGCTGTCAGCGACATCTGCGCGCGCGCAATCTGCATTGTTATCCGTTACGTTATTATTTATTATTGATCGTGTTTTACCATTTGACGCACGGGTGTTCCGGCTGTCATGTAACGTGTATGGTATTGTTAATTCATTGTTTGTTATTTAGTTAAAACATAATACCTAAAACAATGAGGATTTAAAAATACCTAAATCTTATCGAATTCGAGTTCCGAATCTAACAAAAACCTTGAAAAATAAGCTAAGATGAGTTCGAACTTTATACCAGTCCTAGGGGCGTTTTGCGATGCAGTTTTGACAGATAGAACGCTCTGATTTACTGTCAAATTAGCAATTATTATTGCAATTTCGCATTATATTGATAATTTTACTATAATATAACAATATAAAGATTAATATTCATACCATTGTAGTATTATTATAATATTATTATATTGATAATATACGTTTACACTGAGTCTGAATTGAACTGCCTCGGTATTGAACGGATTAAGTTGGATCGCAATACGCCCCCTACTCCTACCTCCAACCAAATTCTCCATTGGCGAGGATTATGTCCTGGAAAACTGATAGGTAAAGCTGCTGGTGTAAAAAGTTATTAAATAATATTCTGTCAGATGGCAATTTGATTTGCTCTACATTACAAAACAACAATAGGACCGTTTAATATTATAAAGTTCAGAAGATCTCATATAAATACTATGCGTCAAACAATCTAATTTAAACATAATACAAACAGCCCAAAATAAACTTATAAAATCATTATTTAATTTCGATTTTCTAACACCGACCCCAAAAATATACGAAGACACTAAAATAATGTCAATTAAAAAAACCTATATATATTACACATGTATATTAATTCATAAAATCTTAAATAAACAGATTCACACTCAGCTATCATTCCACAATAAAGGTCACTTTCAAAAAATGAAATTACGTAATGCGTCTCATCTAGTATCACGCTCTCCAAGGACAAATTACGGAAGAAAGAACATTGAATATGAAGGCGTGAGATTGTATAACAAACTGCCAGTAGAATTAAAAAACACGGAGTCGACAAAAATTTTCAAGAAAAAATTAAAAATATATATTTTGAACGAGATTCCAGAAGTCTAATTTAAATACAATTAAATTAAACTATGATAGATAATTTAAAAAATAAATAAATATAAAACTAACTTTTAAAATAAAATAAACTATATTTTTTTATAATAAAATTAACTTGTCGAAATTAAAACAAAAAAAATAAAAAATAAGCCATATCCAGTAGCGCAAGTACGCTCTAATTCTTCGTACTCGTGATTGCTCGGTGTAGTAAACAACAACAGGCGAGGCGTTCCATTGAATGTTATCGGCTCGTAATGTATAACTACCTACCTTTATCTTTAAGATTTTGTTTGCACTTTATGTCAAGTGCGCTTGTTCTTTTAATTTATTATTAAGTATTATGTGTTTTCTCAGTAAGTGAATTAAATATTGTAATTCTTAATGAGAAAATAAAGTTCTAAAACCCGAATCTCTAAGATGTTTATGGTTTCTCATGGGTCCGTATCGTATTGTAATATTGTTTTTACTTAATTCAATTAACCATTGTATTCTGAATCAAAATTGTGTTTCCCACGGGTGTTTATGGGCGAACAGGCGCGGATGTCCGCGGTCGTCTCCGCGCTCCATTTGTCCCCCGTCACCCGTGAAATTGCGTCCTTGTCTATTCAGCGATAACCTGATACTGGTTAATTGTGTAACAAGGTAGTTTTATTGCCCGAGGACTGAATTTCAAGAAATAAATCCAGTAATTCTAAACCAATCCTGTAGCACTGGTGCTTAAGAAACACAGAATGAGCTTAGCGAAAAAATACTGTAACACCAAGAGTTAGCATCCTATCAATCAACTAATGTTTTTTTTATTATATATCGCTATATATTAACTTTTCGGCTGTGTATTTTTCTACGTCTATTATAGGGCAAAATCTATATTTTAGTAAATATATATGCATTTTATACTACTTTTGAATCTTATTTTGATAATATAAAACAAGACTTGAAATATGCAGTGGTTTCATAGCGTCTGAAATCATGATATGTGTATGCATCCATAGATCGTCAATTTTAAATCATAATTAACTTTACCTAACAGATGAACTACGATTATTACGAACGACATGTTTAGATAATGATAAAACAAATATTTGAGTGTAACATTAACGAAACGATTGAAATTGCGCGTTTGATGTTTGAACGCATTTTGATGTGATTCCTGGCGGGCGTTGTTTTCCCACCATTAAATGTTCCGATCAAACACCAGACGAGCAAATGTGTTTTCTGTACAAACACTCGCGGTGCACTATGTCAGAATCGCTCGGCATTTTCTGAAGTATTCTCTTTGTCAGAATATCAAATGTCACTGCTAATTTTCTTATATATATTTCACGCACATGTTACTTTTACAGTATTTAACGTTGTAAGCATAGCACAATGGTTGGCCTGTTGAGAGGTAAACGGTTCAAAGCTGAAAGTGTTATATTTATTCATATTATAAGTATAACACTTTCAGCTATTTTTATTTAAGGGCGTCAAACCTCTTTCTGGGTAATTCACCCTAATATTGTTTGGACTAATCTAAGAATTCAATCTTTTTCATGCGCTTATTAGCACATACTTTTTATCATTCGAGCGGCTCCGTCATCGCACTCCGTGAGAAAATGTACTGGGATCATGTGCTAGGCGGGCACGCGCCGCCCGCCTTCGCGTGGAAATCGTTTGTTCTCACCAGCCAGGTATTAATAGTGGCCACCAAACACCTCGCAACGCGTGTGGCCTTTTTATTCTGGAACTGTTTAAAACAACAAGTACATCGATTTGATGGACTTCGATGTAGGTATTCCCGATTTCACACAAAAATCTTTACTGTTTATTTGTCTCTAGTTTGGAATTACATTGTGGCTGGCTGGAAAACTTTGCGTAAGGCTAAGCTAATCTCTCTCAACAGATTCCCATGTTAATCTCGTATTTTTAATATGGTTTGCTTATTTTTAATCTTCTTCTTCAAATCCACAGTCTTGGTTTAAACACTGGCAGCAATCACAAATATGCAATGGTGCAATTATTGACAGCTGCAGGTTTATTCTAAGCGCATTTGTGTATGTTGGCAACCGCAGACAATAAGATTTTGACGTCATGCTTCACGATCTCATCGGCAAACAACAGTTGTTACCTAGGTAAGATTAATGCCATTCGTATTATTAAAATTCTACGAATACACGCACTGATGAAACAAAATCATTATTTCACGACAGATAACTACTTTATTTTGAGGTGACGCGGGTGAGCAAAATTAATATGAATCATTTATAAAAAGTCTGATGGTAAGCACACACACAGAGAGGAAAGAGTATAAAAACGCGTGGATCATAAAAATCGCGAAACAAAAAGTTTCATCGAACAGGACGGTCGCAATTTTTTCTCGACGCGGATCCGGCTTTAGGTGCGCGGGCGCCGCGTCACCTGCGCAGCTTCCCACGGTGACTCACGATCCTTGCGGTATCTCGACTGATTGCTCAAGATAATAATGATCGTTATTCGTTATGATCCAGAAACAAAACATTTTCTTTTGTTTATAATAAGGTTGATAGGCGCTTCAAATTTACATTGATTTTGCTACGTACCGTTTCTAGCGAATGATCAATGTCAACTATAAGATTATAATTTTACAGAGTTTATAATAAATAAATTTCAAATCAAACCTTATTCTTTATTAGTATAGCTTCATGGATTAAAATAAAATTAGAAGAAAGTAAATTGAATTCAATAGCAGTATCCTCAAAAAAAATTGAAGAATATACCCTGGTATTAAAATAGTCTCAATCAAGAGACATACAATCGTGATCATACCACTTTTTTTAATAATCATCGACAACAAAGCGATGGCTCATGATATGTAAGGCTATCTTGTACTTAGTAAGAGACTAATCAATATTTAAGAGATTTATCAGTTTTTGAACAGCTTATTGATAAGTTTCTTTGTAGGGTCCTTGATCAACGCTGGAACCAAATTGGCGAAAAGCTGGGGCATGCGGAGGTTTTAGTGGGTATACTTGGCTGCTCACCAATACAAGGAATCCCACATAACCTGCCACGGTATATGCATGAAGCATTTCCTCCGCGACAAAAGGGCTCTTCATCAAAATTACTTACACGATAATGGTTTCAATATTGTTTGAGAAACATATTACGGGCGCATTATTTGACTCAGAAGTTTGATTGCAACAGTCTATCGACATATGCAGTGTGGGTACTACTTCTACGAACTAACAAAAGAAGCGAACCGTCGTTTAAAGAATCCTAAAATATGTGGTCGGGTAATCGACATTACATATTTTTTTATATTGCTCTACGTCTTCACTAAAATAAATAAATTTAAAAAAAACTGCCTTACAGTTCACTAGTCGTGAACATGGAACTTCGCAGAAATTATACAAATTGGGACAAATTGATTTCCTTTGTGCAGACAAAATAAGTTAATTCTGAAAATTGCATATTATTATATGGACGAGGATACTTTTGTTAGGCTTTTTATAAGCCCCGTAGCCTTATGAAGTTGTAGAGCTAGATTTTATATGAAACAAAAAGGTACCATTAATAATTCTCTACGCACACCTGCCAGCGTTTCTCACGATTTCTTCTGTTTTGCCGCAGCGCTGTGACAATTATGGGAATACTCCACTTTTCTCATACTTAATGTAAGCAAAGTTTTTATTGTAGAAACATCGGATAGTTGATTGGCTCCGCGATTTTATACAAAACTTTCAAGTGTGAGTGTTATGTTAAATAACAGGAAGACATGACTAATGGTATTATTTACATACGTAGTTCATGTAATTTTACATTTATGTAGAAAGTTGTATTATGTACATATAAATATTAGCTTTTCTACATGAGGAAATCTTACATTGAACTTTTATAAGGTAACAAATGTAACTATTAATAATGTAGTACCTCGTAATGGTACTAGTATCGCTACTCGGAAATGAGTCGCAAATATCGATAATGTATTAAGCGGATGTGACTAGAAATAAGCAGGATAACAAGTTGTCAACCTAAAAATAACATCAACAGGTTACAATAAAACTATCAACTTTAGCATTAGAGAAATGTGGGAGCCGATTCTGTGATAGATACTTGGATGAATAAACCACTGGATATGAAACGCAAGAGCGAATGTATGAAAACTTAATCAACCAATTTTTGCGGGGCGGGGGGAGTTTGTCTTGTCACTAATTGACATTTAGTGCGTATAAGTGTCGATATTATTCTATCGATATGTGTTGAACGAATGAATGAACGAATCTAATGTAAAATGTTTTTATTTTTAGTACCAAAACAATAATTATGGGCATGTTTAAATAAGCACAAAACATTAAACGAATAATTGAAACATAGAATATGTTTATAAACGGTCTGGCAAGTAACACTAACTAAAACTTCCTAAGACATTGTGAAACAGGCCGTAAGTCCTCCAATGGTATAATAAAATCCTCCAATGGTATAATCTAGCAGTAGATGAGCTTACACTTCAAACTAAACTTCACAATTTCACGGGATTTTTACCACCTTTTAAACAAGTGAAAGTTGCATAAAATCCCGTGAAATTGAGAAGTTTAGTTTAAAATGCAACAAAGTTAAAAATCTTATAGAGTTTACACTTTGGTATGATACTAAGAATGTATAAATAATAGGGGTTTGATACAATGGGCTTATGATTCTGCTTCAAAGATTTGTCGTACTTGATGCGCTCTGCAGTCAGAAGAATACAAACCTGATGCAAGCAGTGGTCTTCGAAAGAAAGCAGCGAAGGCATCCAATATGCGAATGACTAAAAGATAAAAAATAAAGCTCGAAGAAAAAAAAAAAACTTAGTATACCACTAAGTATTTTTTTGTAATACTATAAGACTTAGCCTATTATCGCTCGCTTGGGGCTTAAGTTGGCGTACCTACTTATTTGATTCTACTATGACTTAGTTATGGCATAGTGAAATAAATTGAAATTTTCATTACACGAATTTGTAACTTATCTATGTGGTGTGAAATAAAAAGTTACCTTAAAATGTATTTACTGTATAGATTAATAGAATCACTTTTTATCGAATAACAAAACATTTTTTAGAAAAGACTTTCCACAGCGCCATAGTAAAAAATAAAAACTGGTTCCACCTGCCTTAACCTTACTCCACTTTACGACCTAAGTCTTGGGTTCGGGTTTCAGCCACTGAGCAGAGAGTAGGTAATAGAAGGTAACGGAATAACATAACTCGCCTAACTTCAAGAATATGATACTGTGAGTGTTTCATTCTAAACCTAACTAAATTAAAACTATTATGATTCCAACCCTCATTAAAGTGTTCCTATAGTTATATAACTGATTATAAGAACAGTAGAACAGAACGGACTTCTGAAAGTCGGGTCCCAATCCCAACTGATGACCAAAAATATAAATATTGTAATAAAATATGAAGTTTGAAATATTAAAGAAAACTGTTGTATTTTTAGGATCACTTTAATCTACTTTAAAGTTAATCATTTTACAGATGTAGAGGTATTATTTTATTTCATATTATAAATTTATTAGTACGTTTATCGATATGATTATCGACAATTGTCAAGCACAATTAAAACTAAATTGACAAGTAAACGAATGATGAACGTACGATAATCCTACCAAATGAAGTATGCGTCATCTTGTTGATTTTGCAGTAACTGACCACAACTTTTTTAATTAGCAATGTAACTTTTCTCTAGGAAAACACATTTCGCTATTTTAAGAAAAATTAACAGCTTTATTGGGATACAAAGTTACTTACGAATGAAAAGAAATATTTTTTGTCCTGCCGCTATAATTTTTACACAAAAATACGGCACATTCACCCATTTTTTTCTGCAATGTTTCTCACCGAGTTCTGTTACCGTACTGACAAGACGTCACATGAAATTGAGGCTAAAATGCCCAATTCGTTGCCGAGGGGGAACAAGCGAAATTTTCCGTCATTGCGCGTCCAGTGGTTTATTCGTCCAAGGATAGATATTATCAAACTGTCATCTTTTCTTACAATCTAGTTAGAGTTAGCACGTTACTCATTACTTTACAATATTGCTTTGAAGACACCAGAAAATTTTTCTGAATCAAAACCGTTAAAAATTGTGGACTACCAATTTTAGTTTTTTTAAGATGTTATAACCTAATTTTAATCATTTCATTTTTTAGTGTACATTGCTCATGAGATCTCGCACTATCTTCGACTTCCAGCCATATAGGAACCCACCACTAAAACAAAGTTGGAATACCCACTGAAATCTCCGAGTTATTGGAACACTGCTCGAAGGACATGGCGATGATGACAATGTATTTATCGTTCTTTTATATTTTCTTTATATTCAGGCAATAGTACGATATAGTACAGAATCAGCACCAGTAGCCTGATAAATTATAATCAAGCGCACAGGAGCTCCGCGCTGATTTCCCGAGGCGCACGCACCTGTCCTCGCTCCCACACATTTGTTACACAATAAACGCGTTTTTTATTCATACGCAACTTTTTTATTATTTGCAGAGGATGTACGAGATATTGAAAAAGTTATAATGAGATCGCGATGCGAACTGACTAACGATGAGGGCCCACTCAACGCGTTCTATGATTTCTTAATGAACTACTTTGTAGAGCTGGATTAACGTATACTCAGATTAGCGGTCGGTTGGCACATCACATCATGGCGATAATGAGTAAAGCCCTGCCTTGGGTACGTACGGTAAGGCTGTAATATCGTAGTAGTATCCTTATTTATTTATCTTCATGGTTTAGTGTCTGACGAAATGGCTGGTTCTTTCGATATTGTAAACTTTGTTTGTTTTAAGTTAAAACTCTTTCGATGTCTTTAAGTTTATGCATTTGGCTTCCTTATTAACCAATTTTATCTTACCTACCTTACACAGTTATTTTGAATGCATTATTAGTAAATATAATTGAAAAACTGCATTGCCTAAGGTTAGGCAAGGTGCTGCAAATGGGAAATGGCGGGCGTACCAATTGTAAGTAACTGCAGAAGAGCTTACTTATGGTATACCTTTAAAAAATGAATTTGAAGAATCTGCACAAGCAGTCTCAATTAATGTGTGCTCGATAGCAGTGAATCAATACAAAATTTGAAGAATGAAATCTTTACACTTAGCTTTTCCCCATAATAGAGATTCAAGACCGCCTGTTCCGTTTTTCAGGAACAACAAAATGATGTAAGGGAATAATCGATTCAATAGCATTTTCGAACACAAAATTTTTATGTACTTTTTTATGTACAAAACTTTATTAATGTTATGCCTAGTTGTTAGTTTATTTTTATAACTTTTAAATATTATGTATACATATCTATTGTTAAGTTATGTAAGCCCTTAATGATAGCGTAAGCTCTTTTTAGCCTGAGATACAGGTTTAACCTAGTTCAGGCAAAGAGAATGCACCTTGTAATTAATTTTTAGTTCTATTTTTACACATATTTGTACAACTGATTTTAATAAACAATTTTTATTTATTTATTTATTTATTTATGTTCGAAAATGCTATAAACCAGATCTCGGACATACTGGCGAGGGCAATTAGTTTCCGCGACGCGTTTGAGAACAATTAACCGACGGCGCTCATCAGCGGGAGACGGTGATTATGCGCATAATTCAGCCGGTATACTTCGCCAGGGCTGGCACTATCAGAAAATATCAAATAAATCTGATGAATAGTTGGGAAGGAAAGAGATCAGGCGCAGGATCAACGGCTTTACGTGCTCTCCCGTCGTGTCAGATCGCTGTCCCATCAGGCTATGAGAGTAAAAGGAATAGAGAGTGCACCTGTGTTTGCGCACACACTTGTGCACTATAATATGTCCCGCGCAGTCGGTTAGTCGTTGTGACTGGCCACCGTAGTCGAAATCGTCTAGTCGACTAGTCGTAGTCGTAAAGCTTTGAATACAACCAAGATCAAGATGTCGATCGCAATAAAAGGCACACCAAAAAAGATTATATGAGTAATGAAAACGATGATGATCGTCAAGAAATCATGCATTCTGGTTACAGAGAGAACGTTAAACCCCGACCTACCCAAGCTGTTGTGACACAAACACTGCTATTGGGTGGGTAATTCTTGCAGTCAGACATCACAGTTGCTAATAGCTACAGACTGCACGACAATCAGAATACGCTCTATGATGTTGAGGTTTGGAAGACAATTAAGAGATTATTTGAATATGGAGTTTTATATTTATGAATCTTAATTTGTATCTGTGATGACCCTGCATCATACGCAGATTCAGGACACGTACAGACGCAGCTCGTCCACCTGTCCGCGGTTCCCACGGCATCTCATCGCAGCCTGGGAGACCACTCTCTGATGCTGTGACAAAACGTGGACGTGGTAAAGTCATTTAGACTGGCTACTCTTTATTATAGTTCTGGAGTCATGTTTTACGTAATAAGGCATCATTTCCTTAAAAGCATCGACTCGGTTAAAATCAACTTTCGCTTGAAAATGATCAGTAGCTTAGTAGTAGCCTCTGATTTTGGTATTTACTTTCTAGGAGGTCTTTAGTCATCATCACTAAGTAATGTTATACTTGCTGACATCGTTGAACTTCTTTATATTCAAATATTGGTTGATGTAAAAGCTAAAAGATTGTCTTTCATAGCCTAATCACCAAAGATATTATTTTGCGTAAATTAATCATTGTCACTGTGTCACCACTCGAACACGATTTCTCAATCATTTCGCTGAAGCTCATCATCGGCACAACAAGACAATGTCGTCCGCGACATAATTATACTGCATGTCTGTTGCTTCACCTCGCCCAGTTTTTGCTGCGCCATCGATGCGTTTTCGCACTTAAAAACTTAATTACCCTCTACGAGAATAATCCGATTAAATCTTTTGTTTACATTGTTTTGTGATCGCCTTTTGTTTGTTTGGTGATGGAAAAAGTTTGTTGAGAATGATGAGATGAGGCTGGCAATTTACTTTTCTTGCGCTTGTTTATTTTATGTTGATTTGATTTGGGAATGAAGAGGAAACCAAATTATTAGAGATGTACCGACTAGTCGCCGACTAGTCGGTAAAGCCGACTAGTCGGCCATTTTTGTAGTCGGCGACTAGTCGGCGATTAGTCGGCTAAATCCGCCGACTAGTCGGCCCGCTTCTCACTCATGTTAATATGCTTAAAAATAGAGTGGTTGAAATTAAATTGTATTTTTACTCTTGTTATTTTTTATTATAAGAATCACAGTTTCAGTTTACAATACAATTTAATAATTGGTAGAAAATTTAAATAGGAACCCTTCCTTTAACCTTTTATAAAATAACAAAATATAGGCTAAAGCAAATAATCATTGGTAATAAGTAGGTTCAATTATAACATAAAAAATAGGAACTCTTCCTTTGACATCCCAAAGTTATTCAATCTTGAAATTAATAAGGATTAATAAGAACCTAGTTAAGGCATCAGTTGTGAATGTTTGTACTTATAATGATTTGTCATGCTCGTAGTATTTGCCTTTTTCCCCTGACCACCACGAGAAATTGTCGGTTTTAGGATTCTGGGCGAAAAGAAAAATGCAGAGATTTAGTGAAATATAACGGAACGTATATTCCTTTAAATACTTAGTCTTGGAAGGCAGAATGTCTGGATCCTATCACATGGATTTATCTTCTCAATATAATAAGTAATGGGAGGAAATCTGTCTGTAACTTATTTAGAATACAGTGAACACACACGATGCAAACAGGAGATGATAGACACAGTAAAGATGGCGGGATCTCCATAGTGACGAGTGTTGCCAGCTGGTATTTCCGTGTTGTAATGATACCAGTATTTTCATAATAAAGCACTACCAAATAATAATTGGTTTTTGCTTAATTTCAACACGCCCCCTCAAAAAGTAATTATTATTTTATTTACAATCATAGTTTCCTGACTAACCAGAACATTAAAACCTTCCAAGTCTTCTCCTGGGAAAAATTACATTCAATCATGCATGGTCCAACATTTATTGCAAGGATTAGGGAAACCCAGTAAAACCTAATCAGACCATATCTTAAAATAACTTTGATCTAGGCAAAGTATCTTTATAACAATAATACAAGTTTAGTATTACAAACATAAATTACTTTTATCTCTTTTCTTTACTTAGCAGTAAAGGTTCAACTAATACAATTTTATTACATCGATTTCACATTGTTGTCATAAAATATTAAATATCAATGTTTTATAATTGTAATATTGATTATACATACTGACTCATCAATTTTCCTTATAAATAAACAGAAACAATAAGTTTAGTTTATACCTTTTTTAGACTCACATCAGAATGTCTCTTCCTTCTCAGATTCAGTTTTTGAACTAACACCATTCATTTTCCTTGAAAAATGAACATAGAGATATAAAGTTCAATTTGTATACTGTTTGAGACTTCAACCAGAATGCCTCTTTACAGATTTAGTTCTTGAACTTAATATAATTCCATACACTTTGCTCAAGGCAAAGAATTCATTAAACAGTAAATGTATCAAAATTATCATGTAACTTTCATCTTTTATTTTCAAAAAAAAATAACAACAGTACAACCTTTTCAGTTGTTTGTGTCACAATCGACCTAGCCGATTCTGGATATAAAAGATTAAGGCTACATTATTTATTTTGTGTGGTTACATAAAATATACACACTTTCTTCATTTACACCTTTGTATGTTAGTATAGGTTATAGGTACTTTTAAATATCTTAGTACTATTCAAAGACTATGCCACAACTTATAATTTTGTTTGTGTTTTTAGTCTACATTATTATAATACCCACGCTTAAATCTTAACGTGTTCATAATTTAAATAACATACACTAAAAGAACCGATTAGGTTAGGTGCATATTCCTTACATCTTTATTGAGAGCTTCATGTTATGATTCTATATCTATAGCTGTATTAGTTTGACTATAGTTTGCCATACCAAAACTTCTCATTCAATAGTTTCTATGCATGTATGAACTTTTGATTTAAAGTTATACTGTATCATGGTTTCAAGTAGGCAGTGTTAAGTTAATTCAAGCAAATGATTTTTATATCATTTGACCATGTTTAAAATAGATTATTTTGAATTAACTTGTAAAATAACACTTTATAATTATTTAGTGTTTTCTGGTCTGCACAAGCTAGAACCAGTTGCCTCATATATTTGCTTTTTACAAATTGTAAAAAGTTGTAATTTAGAACCAGAATATTGTGCAAATATTTCTAGTTACATTACATCACTCATCTCATTTTATTTGAAGTCCCTTCCCTTGCGGAACTATCAGATTTTATGTTATCATAATTTCTATTAAATCTTTAATTATCAGATTTATATTCATCTGATTTTAAATTATCTGATCTTATAAATTGCACAAAACACAGTGCAATAAGGTAAATATATTGCAAATTGAGTATGAATAAAGTATGGAAACCATACTAGGCTATGATGCCTGTACTTATCTGATTTTGAGCTATCTGTTTTCAAGTTTTCAGAAGTAGACTCATCAGATTTTTAATAATCATAACACTGAGTACAAATAAAATATAAAAACCACACTAGGCTTTGACACCTGTACTCATCTGATTTTCGAGCTATCTGTTTTTAAGTTTTCAGAAGTAGTCTCTTCAGATTTTTTTTTTTTAATAATCACAACACTGAGTACAAATAAAGTATAAAAACCATACTAGGCTTTGACACCTGTACTCATCTGATTTTCGAGCTAAGTTTTCAGAAGTAGTCTCATCAGATTTTTTTAATAATCACAAAACTGAGTACAAATAAAGTATAAAAACTATACTAGGCTTTGACACCTGTACTCATCTGATTTTCGAGCTATCTGTTTTTTAAGTTTTCAGAAGTAGTCTCATCAGATTTTTTTAATAATCACAAAACTGAGTACAAATAAAGTATAAAAACCATACTAGGCTTTGACACCTGTACTCATCTGATTTTCGAGCTATCTGTTTTTTTAAGTTTTCAGAAGTAGTCTCATCAGATTTTTTTAATAATCACAGCACAACCCGAAGGTTTCATCAGCCTGACTTGGTCAGTTCATCACATCACATCTCATAATTTTGAAATGTTTACTTTCATTCCTTTCAGAGTGTGACTTTAATAACAACAACACATTGAATAATACAATTCTTTATTATTAGTTAGATGTAACATTTACACCATTTACATTTAAACTTTGAGTTTGTGTTCTGTGAAATCACTCACTGTTTCACATTTAAGTATCATATTCAAGGTGTCATACCTTATAATAGCCTTCAGTACACAACATGGCCTACTAGTATGTTTACCCTATATTTTATGATATTCACCACTCACTTTTAACACATAAATTTATGCAGTACAGTATCATTGAAAACTTTCAATATTAACCTGTACATATTTTGTGTCATTTTGTAATAATAATAAAAAAACCATAGGTTATATAGGTAGCAGTTAATACTATAAACTGCAATGCTGAAAATTAAAAATATTTGGGCAAAACACATTTCAATAGTTGCTTTCATTTTTTTTTTAATTCTTCCGATTTGTAAGCCTCACTTTTTGCAATACAACTTTAATAGTTAATAACACATCTGATTCATAGATTATCAGGTAGAACTGTATTGCATACAGTAGTGAGTAAAAATTTGATCACCATCAAATAACACATATAGTTAAGTCTTTTATGTGACTTTTATGCTTACATAAATCACATCAAATAGTAAATCTTTCTCCCAATTTTATTTAAATAACATGTAGTGTCAAAAACATATTTAACTTTGAGTTAAAGCTTACTCATATGCATCTATGGATTCAAATAATGAACCATGATGAACAGTTTATAAAAAAAATTATGTGAATACATTATAATGTGACTCCATCTTTGATACAATAATTTGAATTTATAGTCACTTTATGATAATCATCATAATATTTAATGAGTATAGTTATACAATCAATGTAGATTAATTGGTGAATTGTTTTACCTTGTATCAGTATTGTTATCCTTACTGATTTGTTTCATTTTTATATATAAGGTGATGGTCAAATCCATACTTTGTATTTTTAAGTAGGTTGTAGGGTGCCTTGTAGTAGAACCACACTAGGTTGCCATAGGTGCTCAAGTCAGTGACCAGTTGCATTTTCCACATTTAGTATCTGAAATGAATACAACTTGTTTAAACAGTTGTTTGTTATAAATTGCATTTTAAGGAACTACTAAAAATATACTTCCCTGTTGTATGTTGGATGTGCTGGAATTCTGCAAGTATGTAATTTGTACTTTGTTTGCGAAGCTGTACTTGGCAGCCTGATTGTCAAACACAAATGTCTCCTCGGTATAGTGAAGCCATTTCACATAATCGCCCCCTCAGGTAAGTCACTTCTACCGTTCAGGGATTTCCTACAGTCTCATCCATAGGTTATTATGCTGACTTAGCTTTCATTGAATCTTGTTGACTCTTTCATGTGTGTTTATTGTAATATTAGTACCACTGTTTTTAGTAATATCATTGCAACAATTCTATTTACAGCGTTCCCAGTACCAGGTTGTCTTGGTTTACTGGATTGCACTATTCATACACATGAAAGTTTCTTGTTCTCCGTCCCCACCATCATAGATTTATGATGTCCGAACTTAATGTTTTCCCATTCCGCTTTCTGAGGAACATTTGGTTGAAACTATGCTTTGTCAGGAGCAACAAACACTGCTTTACCGTGCTCTGGGTGACAGATCTCAGCGACAAGCTTCAGTCCAGGAATGTTTGGTCGGCACTGCTTGTCATCTCGTTGGGTTTCACATAGAATGTTTCAGTTTTCTCACACACAGTATCCCATTGAAACTTGAATTAATCTGTACATAACTGCTTTAGATTACTTACTCAATGCTGACATCAACAACAGCTCTCTGGCTCTCAAACCTTTTTACATGCGTATGTTGGACGTGAAATTCGCGTCCATGCTCGTGGTCGCGACAATGTTTTGTATCGCCGATTCTTGCAATATTGGATTCGTTTCACAGGTTATTCGATATATGGTGCGAATTTGATATTTCTACTCACAATACTTCTCTTCATAAAGTGATGAAATTGGATATGTATTTCCATTTTCCATTTTGAAGGTCATGATGAAAGTTTCCGATTGGAAAAGATTCACAACTTGAGAACTTTACTTTAGGGGAGAAGTGAAATGAAATACTAATAAGTATTTAGGAAAATACAGCACAATGCATAGAGATAGCATGGCTGGGCCCATAACCTGTCGGTTTTAGGATTCTGGGCGAAAAGAAAAATGCAGAGATTTAGTGAAATATAACGGAACGTATATTCCTTTAAATACTTAGTCTTGGAAGGCAGAATGTCTGGATCCTATCACATGGATTTATCTTCTCAATATAATAAGTAATGGGAGGAAATCTGTCTGTAACTTATTTAGAATACAGTGAACACACACGATGCAAACAGGAGATGATAGACACAGTAAAGATGGCGGGATCTCCATAGTGACGAGTGTTGCCAGCTGGTATTTCCGTGTTGTAATGATACCAGTATTTTCATAATAAAGCACTACCAAATAATAATTGGTTTTTGCTTAATTTCAACAGAAATAACTGCTTGACACTGTTGCACTTCACTTTACTGCTACCTTCTCCCTCCAATTCGTCAAAAAAAGTTAATTTCACTATTAATTCAATTATTTGCATTTGTTAGCTTAGTAATTGAACGTTATATATTCTTTGTTTCATTAAACACCAATAAAACGCCGGTTTTTATGTTTACAAATAATGAATGACGTAGAATGAACGACGTCAACAAAAACATGTCCTGACAGGTCCACGTGGGCGCCGGCCGTGCTCTAATTCTACGAGCCGAGAGCGCGCTCACGAACATTTCCGACGTCACCCGGATTTTACCGAAAGTAATGATCGGCCTGGCCGACTAGTCGGCCGATTAGTCGGCCATTTAGCTGCCGACTAGTCGGCTAGTCGGCTAGTCGGCCAAAGTCATAGTCGGCACATCTCTACAAATTATGCAATTTTGTTCCATTTAAACCAATAATGAAAGCAGGTGCTACATCAGCTCCATTCCTTAATCCATGTTCCTGACGACCAAAAATAAAAAGAAACGCGTAGCGTACCCTTGCTATTCCTCCAAGTATTTTTAAAGCTCGTAGTAACTGTGAAATGTATTTTCCAAAAGTATCCACACTTTCTTTTAAAGGCTATATATTATTGAATCGATATTCCCCAACAGCCTTGTCCAAGACTTGTACGAACTTGAGTTGGCAAGTTACCGCTTTGTCCTTACTGCGTGCAGGTGGTTGTGACGTCACTCGGCCCTGAGTGCGCCTGAGTCGCGATTCTCACGCCTCCGCGGCCGCGAACCAGTCGGCCGATTAAAGTGCCGTTACTGCAACTGCACCCATTTAGCGTACCTGATAAATTGCGACGCGAAGACGATCGCAACGGGTAATTAAATTCATACGGACTGTAGGTCAGATGTTCTCAATCTCAACCCTTTTGAGGTTGCACAGTTCTCAGCAGAATCAGTCGGCGCAGTCCCAGGGAGAGAGAGAGAGAAGAACTCGTATGTGCAAAAAAAAACATACATGGTCCCGTTGCAGGAACCTTCAGAAAGTTTAATGAAGGTGGTGGATTTGTATGTTTGTTATTGCAAAAGTTTCGCTCTTTTAGGTGTAAATGGCTTATTTTCTGTCACGCTCTTGCGCTGGCAGCACAAGTAAGTAAATTTGTGAAACAGTCCCTTTTTGAGAACCACTGGCAGTTAATCTCAATAACAATTCAAGATCAGCGAGTTTTTACCGATACAAGTATTTTATTAACATTTACCGGTACCTATTTTAATTTCATGTTACTTGGCGAATGTTGTTTCATTAAAAAGTGATAAAAACGGTGTTTAATTTAACATTCGTTTTAACCCAATGGGAAATATGATATTATGGCCCTGCAAACGAGGTGTGTAATCTAGTAGGTATGCGGTTTGAGGAAAACATCAAGTTACGTTGTGCTTTCAAGTCATATTTGTACCCGTTGGTCCCTAAGGTACATGACTCAAATACAAATTTTTAGTTGTGCATTAAAATGTAAATAAATTAAGGAGAAATCTTTCTGAAATCTGTAGAGATCAAATAAATTTATGTTGTTTTGTTTGCATATTATATGATTGCTACCTGTTGTGTGTATCTTATAATAAATAAATAAATACATTTCAAATGTATTAACAATAACAATTAGATTTTTAAATTCACGCTAATTTACATAGCACACCCCGCTCGCAACCCATAACACCAATTCAAAAACGAAGTCCCAATTTACCCAGACATTAACATAAAGTCAATCCCACACGGCGAGCGGACGCCCGGACGTCCGGAGCGCGGCGGTGCGTGTAATCTATGCCGATTTGCGCAGGTGGGGTGCGCGGGCGCAGCGCGGTTCAATTATCACAAATTGACAAAGCAATTGAATGGGGAGTTTGCATGTAATTCGATTATTATGACGTGTGAAAATGTTTACAATCGAGGGCGCTTTGATTTAACATTGGTACTTACTGACTATTGAGTAAGTATGGTACCCTACAATGGTACCTAAGTAATATACAGAGAGTTTATCTTGTAGTGAACGCAAATATAAGGAAAGTTTAATGTTGACTCATCTGATACTTGTGTTAGTTTTTCGATCTTTATAAGCTTGGAAGGAGTCTGTAAGAAATAATAATTTCATATTTTTTACTGAACTTTATATAATGTATATATATTTATTTTTACGATAACGATCTACAGTTTCCACAGATTGACTTTATTGGCTACAACATGTGGAATGGCGAATATGCGATACAAAGCGCCGTCAAAGGTATTATCTTTCGCGACGTCTTGTAAAATTAGCAGTCGGACGTTGGAGATCGAGGGCTGCCACCTGGGCCACATCTGGCCTTCTACGAACCTCTCCCGGAATATGATAGCTAGGAAGTGGGACAGGATGGGTTTCAATCAGGCGCATCTGAATCTGATTAAATCAAACTGTCATATTGTAACGGGCAGCAGCGTCTTAGGCATTACGTCACCGAGGGATGGATGAGCATGACTTTAATGTGAGATGTGTTTAATGGGAATTGCCAAGAAAAAGAATAGCCGTTCTAAAAATTGTTATGAGTTTCTGTTATTTGAATTTAAGGCAATCATGGTTCCTTCTGCATATAAATGCTCGTAGTAGTCTCTCCCATTATCCACCATTCAACCTTGATGGACAAGAAAAGAGGCAAGTAACGTCTAGGAAGAATTTCTTTGTTTTTACTTTGATTTCACAGTTGCTCTTGCCCATCACTCTGTCACCATAGTTGGTGGTCAGCCTTGGCACCAGAGGCGACCCTGATCCGGCTTCAGGCAGTAACCGAGTCGGTACCGCGCACGTCGCGGCGCGGTGTGCTCAGTGGACACGGACTGACCAGCTGACACGGTTGACATTTAGGAATGAACCCACCTTCCTTAACTGTTGCCTCTATATACTCACGATAGTTGTCGGCCCTGGCAGCAGAGGCGACCCGATCCGGCGTCAGACGGTAACCGAGCCCAGCTAGACACGGAACTGACAAACTAACACGGTTGGCATTTAGGAAAGAACCCATCTTCCTTTACTCTTGCCTCTATATCCTCCCGTTAGTTGTCAGCCCAGCATCAGAGGCAACCCGTTCCGGTATCAGGCGGTAACCGAGCCCAGCTAGACACGGGACTGACCAACTGACACGGTTGGCATTTAGGAAAGAACCCATCTTCCTTTACTCTTGCCTCTATATCCTCCCGTTAGTTGTCAGCCCTGGCACCAGAGGCGACCCGATCCGGCGTCAGGCGGTAACCGAGCCCAGCTAGTCACGGGACTGACCAACTGACACGGTTGGCATTTAGGAAACTCGCTTCAGTACATAACGGTCGGTTTAGTGACTTCTTTTGTAAAAAGACTCAGCAAGTACCTAAGGACTTCTAATCCTAGATTGTTTTTTCTAGCTAAAGGTGACTCAAATCATTTGAATGTGATTTGAAGCAGGACTATAAACACGCGTGCTGTTTTCACAGATCGGACTTTCTTACTTACATCTGTAAGTAAATACACTTACCATAGATGTTAGCTACTGCCAATTTTGTGAAGTATAAGAGAAAAAAGAACTTTCCGCGATGGATGAATAGCGACTGGTTTCCAATATTATAAGTTTATATTCGACGACCTCCGTGGTGTAGTGGCTAAGCACGCTGGGTTTCAAGGCGTCGCCGCTCCGAGGTCCCGGGTTCGATTCCCGGTCGGGTCAATGTAGAAATCATAATTTTCTACATTGTCTGGGGTCTGGGTGTTGTGGTACCACCGTGGTGTCTGATACCCATAACACAAGTGCATAGCTACTTACTTTGGGATCAGAGCAATGTATGTGATTGGTGTCCAATATTTATTACTATTATTATATTAGGATCTAAATTTACTGTATGAGTAACTAACTGGCATAAAGAAAACAGGCTCCGAAGTTCAAAGCTTAAGGCAAACGTGAACGATCTATGTTGAAACTCTACACAAGAGACTTATTTTTTGACATGGTAACGGTCAATGGAACTCAAAGTACAATATAATTTATTTCGTAGTGTCGCAAAAGCCCCAATTACAACTCTCATAAATTGGTGTTCCACATCACTTTACGCACGTTTATTATCGTTTTAAACTGTGACCAAGTTTACAAGCGCTTCCTTGTTAACTGTCGCTTCCGCTCGCTGTACTGTAAACAACTTAACTACCGCTAACTATTACGATTAGATTAATAATAAAACTGGTATGGTAATTATAAAGACTGTAGATAGTTATAATCATCCTTCTATATGCTTAATAACGTCTAGTCATTAGTTAAAAGATTAACCAATATCAACGGTTAAATTACTATCCTCCAACTTTATTTGTTCTACTAACTATGTTAGTTCGTATAACGTGTAGTTACTTATAACTCGCACAGCATACACTTAGATAAAAAGTATATACCTACAAAGATAACTTTTAGCTTCGACAACAATAATCTGATATTAAGTACCCCCGGTAAAGCACGATAAAAAGCTCAAAATTGATATTCAATTACGAGGTTCTACTTATGCTGGAATCTTTGCGGGTAATCTAGAGCTTACCCTACAATTTATGCGTTTAAGACCATACGCAAAATAAACGCGAGCTCATGTAATTGGACGGCACCGGTTTGTATGGGTTATTCTCATAGATCATAAAAAAATATCATAAAACTCACCTTATTTGCAAAACTTGTGACCAATATATATTCCATATTGGAATACATAACATGAAACCCAAGCAAGCAAGTCAATATGATGAGTTCAACACAGACACTAACCCATACTACAAATTTACAGCAGACGCAATAATTAAGTGTAATCACGTAATCATCATCACTGTCCGGAAAAGAGGAAGTACTCATTATTTTCATATGATAGGAAAAATATACTGGTTATTCTCAAAGGTAATACATTATTTTTATAAAATATAGTATTAGTTAGTACAGTAATAAAGTATACAAGGTGATTTTGCAAGGGGGTGCCAAATTTTTGGAGGTGAATGAGACCATCAATATGAACAACTTTTACTACGGGGTCATTGTCGAAATCTTAAATAAAATTTCAGGTGCCCCATACAAAATTAGTCCGCTACATTGACGATAATGTATGGAGATGCAGAAAAAAATTTGGTTTTATTCACTTCTCTCTTGATGGTCTCATTTACCTCCAAAAATTTGGCACCCCCTTGCAAAAACACCTTGTATACTTTACTACTGTACTAACTAATACTATATTTTATAAAAATAATGTATTTAACTTTGAGAATAACCCGCTTGTAATGCTTGGTGCTATATCGGAGTTGCGTCGTCAAAAGTAGATCGGAACACTCGATTGCGATACAGTTACGAACGGTGTGGTTAAAAAAATAAGAGCCAATTAAAGCTGATCGAAGCTGAAGACAAAAAGTTTCGGCCAGTGATAATGTAATATGTAAGGTAGTCCAAGGGTTCTGTGGGGCATGGTGGATATAATGAGTAAGTAATTGTTTTATTATTTAGTATCAGAGATGTGACTTATTTGAAATACTTCTATTTAAAATGTAAATACAAAATGCAAAATACCTATTTTGTATTTTGCATTTAAATACCTTTTATTAAAAACCATTTTGTATTTTATTTGAAATACCTTTTGACACGTATTTTGCATTTTGAATATTCATTCCAAAATGCAAAATACTTTGTGATTAAGTTTAGCCAACATTACCAGTCAAACAAAATGAAAAGAACGAATGACGCTTGTGTTGCCTGACCGATAGAGGCGTCTGGTATCCATGCGCACCCATTTTTAGGGTTCCATAGTTCAACACCTCCTTGCATCGTGCTCCTCATGCTGAAGGTCGTGACACCCCTTTATGAGTTTGCTTCTAATAGTGGTCTTCCATCTGTTCCGGTACTTGGCGTCATGGAGAACAACGTGAAGATTAGCATGCGGTGGACAGTGCTAGACAGTGCAGTGCGAATCTGGTCGGACCATTTTGTTGGGCTGCGTCCTCTCGGTCTTTTGCCATCTATCTTGCCGGTAACTTGTGTCCGTCTTTCCCGCAATGTGGCCAAATAATTCCAGGATTCTACGAAGGCAGGTGGTAGAGAGCCTGATCTTTATACCGAGCTCTTGAAGGATGGAATCGCTTGTGCGGAATGCAGTCCAAGGAATCCCCAGCACCCTCCGCCAGCACCATTTTTCGAAGGCATCATTGTGAATTCGGTCGGTCTTCTTCAATGTCGCGTAAGTGCACCTGACATTTGTAGAGCGTTGAAACGGTCCACCATCATGAGTTTGATTTTGGAATGGATTATTTTGAGTCCAACAAGGAACCTAAAAAGTTAAAGTTTTGCCATGTCCGTCTTTCCGTCTGTCCGCAGTTCAGCGCAGGGACCTGAGATGCTAGAAAACTGGTATTTGGCACGGGTAAGAATTTTAATTTCTCCGCTAAAGTGGTAAAATAATTTATTTTAAAGTACCTCTCACACAAGTAACGTTTTTGTCTTGCAAAACCCATCGTGTAGGGTATCGTTGAATAGGTATTTTTAAATGATTATAAGTTTGCTAACATCACGTTTCGATAAAGGCCTGTTACCGTAACATTCAGTTTGAAAGGAAGGAAAAATTTTTGTTAGAGTCCAATCCCCATCCTTTTTATTCGTCAGGAAGTGCAGGTTTGCATACCCAACAACCGCGGGGACAGTTGGGGTTTATGTGGGACTCCAGACTTCGTAGCCTGCCTACCCACTAAAACCTGACGGCGTTCTCTCGTACCATTAAGTGAGGCAAGAACTGACAGTTTACGCTACTTGGCATGAACCCTGAACATTCGTCCGCAGTTCTTGTCTATGGCTATAGCTCACTGATGCATCCAGCGCCACCCGGGTGCAGGGGAACAGAGGTCACCCTAGCTTGCTGCTGTCAACGGTGCGTGGAACGCATCGCATCACCGCATCGAGCCTCTCTTAGTGAACGACTGACACCCCCGTGTCAGTCGTCCGAGGCCCGCCGAGGAGGTTTGCATGGTGGTCAAAGGCCCTCCTGCGCTGGCTGGTACATCGGTGGCGGAAAAATAGGGCGTCAGCCGAAGCCTCTCGCTCCCTCTCCGTGGCTTCCTTTAGGATTCCTGTAGGATTACATCTTCGCAGAAGGTTTGCACCGCTTGCCAGGCCTCCTCCTTGTCTACCATTTGGACGATAACCACCTCGTAAAGACGGGTCTCACCCAACTGCCGCGACGAGAACTTTGCGCTCCCTCGCCCAAGCCGGGCATATCTCGAGGGTGTGTTGCGCTGTATTCTCATCAGCGGTACAGTGGTGATACTTAATCGTCTCTTCTCGGCCAATTCGGCACAAGAAGGCACCAAAACATCCGTGGCCTGTCAGTACCTGGGTCAGTCTATACGTCAGGCGACCGTGCTGGCGCCTCATCCAATCTTTTAGGACAGGGTGAATTGCCTCGAGAGTCCGGCGCCTTGCATGATTGACGGCCACTCTCCTCGACCACGCTTCAAGAGCCGTCTCTTCTATGTGAAGCTTCACCGTCTCGATCTCACGCGCTGCAGGTCGTTGCCCTTGAGCCATTGGTCTCCTCGCCACTAGTAGACTGCAGCGAGAACCATGGCGTCGAGGTCCCAAGGCAGACATCCCACTAACACGATGGCGGCATCGGTTAAAACCGTGCTCCTGATTACTCGGATTCGATTCACGGATTGATTGTTTGATGGTGCTGGTGAAGTGGTTCATTATTATTATAAACATAACAGAATTTATTGTAACACGTACTGATAAATATAACAAAAATGCCATGCAAAAGGAAGGTGCCATTTTATTAGACAGTCACTATTTCTCAAGAAAAGGTATTTTATTTTGAAAAAAGTATTTTGAAAATACCTATTTTGCATTTAGCATTTGAAATACAAAAAGGAAAACTATTTAGTATTTTGCATTTGAAATAGTAAATCCGAAAAGTATTTTGCATTTTGCATTTAAATGCTTTTTTTAAACCATTTTTTACATCTCTGTTTAGTATGATGTTTTTGATACGACCGCTGCGCTGCACGAGCAGTCAACTGGAAATCATTACGGAGGCTAAGATTAGCAGTGGATATCAAAACAACATTGAAATTGTGTAGTTAAATGTAAAAAATTAATTTTTAAGAACATGTTCCTACTAGTATTTTTTTTGTTAGGTACGTAATGCATTTATGTATTTTCTGCATTCCCAAGCGGTTGACTGGTAGAGAATGCCCTAAGGCATTAAGTCCGCCAATTGTACAATTTACAGTGTAATAAAGTTTAAATAAAATAAGTAACAATGATGATTGATAATTAATAAACTTCATGAACTATTGTAAAAAGCGAGTTATTAATTTACTTCCTTTCCTTTAGAACTGGATATCGATTTTAAAAAATCAGAACTTTAGAACGGAACCCTTAAAGCCATAAGCAACGAGTACGTTACCGGTATGGTACCGGTCAGCCTTGCTCATTACAGCTACGGTAAATTATCGGTTTGCGGTATTACCGAACGTGCGCCAGCGATCGAGGCGACGGTAATGATAGTCAATTTCCGATGACGATGCGGATCTCCGCCGACTTTGAATAAAGAACCAACGGCTATAAAAATAAAATGTATAGTTTAAAAAACTAAAAAAGACGCTTTTTGCCAGCAAACCATGTCATGGGCACAATGGGGGTGCATTTCAAATAGCCTGTCCACCAATTTGAGGAGGCCGCCATATTAGATTTGTAATGACGTTTCTTAGCTAGTCAGTCATGTATTGTCATCAACTCAGAGCGTGTGCAAATTTATCCTAATCGAAGACCGGGAAGTGGGATTGAGATTGAGATTTTCTTAACGTAGTTACAAGCAAGTGCAAAATCCGAAATCGCATAAACAAAACATACCTACAAACAAACATAACTTTTTTTAATAACTAGCATTATTTACATCGTCACCTTAACAAAAAAAGATTGAAATGATTTCAAAACTCTATTCTATAGTCATGGAAATAAAATTGTTTTCAATCACGCAACTATAAAATAATAAGAAAGTTGCTTGCAATTACGTGCTTTACTTGCGCTTCAAGCCGTGGTTTATTGGAGAAAGTTCTTCATTCTGTTGATGGTCGTTCGTGTCAGATAAGAATGTTTCAAACGCTGGACATTTGTCTCACTTTCTCCTTCGGGGTAGAAAAGCGTAATGAATTCTGAACATTCACTTTTATTTTGCCTCTGTTATCCTTGTATGAGGAATTTAAGAAATTATAACGTGTATCGATTCTGAATTTTAGCCTCATAGTCTAAATCTAAATATCAAAAGCTAAGAGGTACTACATTGAGGTTACCAATACGCATATGATGATACATCATATCTTAATCATACCTAACTTTTTTAGCTTGTCTATGAATGGCGTTAGTATCAGAATTTAAATTTTTCCGTAAATGGATTTCTTATTTTCCTATTATGTTGTGCGTTATCAATCCTATGTAATTCCCATAAAACCGAAGCAGCTTCCATTTATTTACAAAAAACGCATTCATTATTGTCTACCTCATAACATAATGCTACCCACCCAATAAAAGCAATAAAACATTCGATCTGTCCACATAAGACCGTCAGCCTCACCTGCAGTGCACTATCCAATAGATTTTGTTATTATTTAGAGTTCATTCACCCAGCCACATCTATGTTCGAAGCTTGAAGGCATGAAGCAGCGGGCCTTATAAGGCGCCGGCATGCAAAACGCTGCTCTAGTTAGCTCGTTTGGTCTGATGGACGTGCCGGTACGTAGGCCATGTTACGGGCTTACAGGCCTTGAATGCTCATGTACTCAGTCAACAGATTTAACTTTGGGGTCAACGACCTGGGTACCTGTTACGATAAGCCGTTGGAACTTGGGCTTGGCTTGATAATGGACAGTTATAAAAAAACGTCACATCAAATCGAGCAGGTAGCTTGTGTTGCTCGAAAAAAAACATTAGCAATATTATTTAAATTCACTAAGTGATGATAGTAAAGGATGTAACCAGTTCCTACTAAGATGTCGCTTTATTAAATGCTGAATTGTTCTTTGGTAACAAATAAAAAACGATGTTTATAATTAGTGCAATTAAAGCATGCTCAAATATTAGCTTGAACTCTACAATAAAAGCAAGTACCACAACTAAGCAGAGTGACTAAAACTAAGCATGTCCAACCTAACTACGCCGTTTCGTAGAAAAAAATATTGATCCAGCAGCACATCTGTGTTTGAAAACAAATAAGGCAATGATTGCCTCTGCTTCCACATACGGTTGCATGCAAAGCGCGCCGCTTGCTGATGACTTCGGTTGAATGGATGCTTGATAGGCCACAAATCAAGCTGTAGGTAACACATTTGTATAATTAAATGGTAACAAAGTTGATACAAACAGACGATAGAGATAAGAAAAGAGGCCCCTAAACATTCTATGTAGGAATGTAGGCAGAGGTGGCAGAGACTATTCAACTTAACTAATAGAATTGTGTAGATATATTTTTTATACAAAAGCAAAAACAAGATTTAAGACGTAGTAGGTAGTAGTCGTCTCCAATCATATAAGATCTACCATTGACTTATAGCTCTTTTGTTCTGTACTATATTTCTATTCTCTGAGTAGTTTAAAATCCTCTCAAATTTTCCTTTACAATCAGTTGTGCAATTTTCTGCTTTTTTCTTTTCCATAAGAGGACCTTCTACAAAGTAAGTAGGTATGTAATTGGAAAGTGGAAACTTACCAGCTGGTGACATCGCAAAAAGAAAATATGAAGTACCTACGTATTATTTAACATACTCAGAGAGATTATATTCTTCAGTATTCTGCCATAATTACTGTGTAAATAAAAAAAAACAAATTGTTGTCTTAGGTTTTCCTCTCGTATGTACACAGCTGTATACGAGTGTATCGCGCTACGCTACGTAGCTTTGGATTGGTAATTTCAACTGCGACGCCGTAGCCTCCATAGCTCAGGGGTTAGAGCACTGGTCTTGTAAACCAGGGGTCGAGAGTTCAAATCTCTCTGGGGGCATGATTGCAATATGTTTTGCTTTTGATTTTATTTCGTAGTTAAAGATAATAAAAGAGGTTTTCATTTTGATCTGTATTTTTATTTTTGTTTTTAATTAATTAGTTATTTTCTTGTGAATTAAATTAAATTTTCCATCAATTAATAATATGACAAGCTATGACTAGCGAAAACCTTGTGCATGTAAAAATAAGAACAAAAAGAAAGGTTCTCAACCGAGTAAGCCCCATTTAGTTTGGCTAGAAAGCCATTACAACATTAGCTGTGCTTTGAGCAACGCTACAGACACAGTACTGCGCAGGTCTAAACCCTCCCTACAGCACTGGCCTGGCCTTCATCACCAAGATGCGGCGCTTTCCGCCCTATCTCCGGGGACTTTCCACAGGGTAATGGAACCATAAAGGCTCAGCGAGTGACCCCGATAGCTGAACTGGTTGGAACCTCGTCGAGTCGGCGAAATTACTGTACCAACGCCAACCAGATCAAAAATCATACTACCGCGGTTCAAGATTTTCATTATCTCCTTTTCTCACGTAAAGTTCAGTAGGATTATTTGTAATTCAAAATAAATGTTTTAATTAAAGATTTATCCACTTTGATTATTATTGTTATTAAACTCAGTCTATCTTAAAATAAATTGAGTAGAAGTGCCTTATCCATGTTGTTGACTACGCAACGCCATCTATTGAGTACGTTATAAACTAATCAAATCTTTTGTATAGGTTGCACTAACTGCTGTTTTTTTTTATAGAATTGAATAAGCGTTTCCTAGTACTAGATTTGTTTTTATGTTCGATTAATGTTAGGTAGCTAAAACTAGTTTTTTACTTTCTATTGAATTTTCACTATCTTAGAAGAACATCCTATTGTGCATTGACTGAATAACCCTCATAATTTAGTGGTTCTGGGCCCCTATTTTTGAATCACTCGCTTGGATATGGCGTGTGATTTTCGTTCGAAAACACATTAAAAATCAACGGAAATCATTCAAAATCTAGACGTGAGTACTTACAAAATTAAGCAATGATTTTTCAAATCTTTTTTATGTACATTACAACTGGTTTTCATTCCAAAATTCGACTTTAAACATTGAATATCACACGCCATATTGACGCGAGTGATTTAAAAATAGGGCTTCTGCGGCCGGCTAGGCGTTTTCATTTTGACTAGCCGTTTGCAGTGCCAGTGCATCCTATGTAAAAATAAATGGTCCTTATTAGAAAATAAATTAATTACTATCTACGCTAAATGCTTCTAAACATTGCACCTTGTACAGTACTGTCACACTAATTTAATAAATACCGAGGGTGGTTTCATAAAATTTTGTATTTCAGGATCAACCGTCAAATGAAAACAATAAAAAGGTCCACGTTTGTAAAATTATTTTACATTTTACCAGCGATGTTGCATAAAAAGATCTCAATACTTACCAAGTTCTAAAAGAAGCAAAAGCTTTGTTTATTTTGAAAAGTCCAAGTCGACTTTTACTCGAGTGGCTAAAAAGTGACCACAACTTTAAGGAGGAATCTCGATAGTCATCCACCGGCCATAAAACCCAACTTTGCTGTAAGGGTACAGAGTTTTGAATAGTTTGTTTGTTACATCCGTGATTCGTAATGAGGGAATGTGAGGTTACAATGTAACCTGGACCCTTTGGTGTGCAACTTAAAGTCGTTTTTCGTTGGTGTCTGTTTAGATGCGCGAGCGCAGGTGTGCGCCCGCCTGGTCGTCGCCGCGGCTACCGCTCTCGGATATGGTATTCATTTATTAATTTGCTTGCGTTGACCGACGCGCCAATATATTAAGTGTACACGTTAATAGTGCTGATAAACTTGCGAGCGACTCTTAAAAGCAGTTACATTTTGCATTGCGCAACTTTAAAACTTTATGTCTCAGACATGTTTTTTTGAATTTGGTCTACCTACATTTAAGCAGCTTGATTATGAAACTGATAGATTTTATTTAATTTGCAATACATTGCATGATATGACTTGACTTTATTACTCTTGGTTAAATCATCATTCTGTTGCTGTCAGTGTCTTTAATTTTGACATAGACAGACGGACGTGCATTAACATTTTAATGTAGGGTAGTTTAGTTAGTTAGTTAATATTGTCGTGCGCATGTGGGCCTTGTTGAAACGCTGAAACAGTTCAGTTAATATGCGAGTTGTAGCTTTTGCTCTACATTTCGTTGTAGGCGCCGAGAATAATAAACACTCGTCGATTAAATGAATCACGATCGTGATACTTTTACCAAGTAGCCCTATTTCTCAGTACAAGCTTGAAACATGAACAGACACGCAGTTTAAGTAAGTTAATAAAGTGATTTTTTTAACTTAGGAACCTTCGTTCTAAATATGTATTTTATAAAGTACACAAAAGTATCGATCGTTTGGACGCAGGCGGACGCGTAAACAAAAGAATGTTGATAAACGCACTTAACATGTACACATAGCATGATAAAGTAAAATAAATTTATTAACACACATAAGACAAAAAATAATTCTGAGAGGTAACTAAGTTATTAGAAATAACTAACCTTTACATTAGCGGATTTATGATTAATTAAAGTACCCTTAGTTAGAACCTTTGTTAAAATTATTTATCATCATCTCTGCACATCAGGTAAAACATCTGAATTAATAATCATTATTAAAAATTATGTTTCTATTCAGGTTTCGCAATTGGTTCATGTTACATACCAACACGGAACTCAGACTAGCTCAAATTCCGAAGCGTTTTTTGCAAATTGCAAACCAGTCGGTCGGAAAAACCCGTGGCGCCGCCCAACCTCGCCTGTCAAATCTTCTAAAATACGACCCAGTGGTAACCTACTCGTCATTACATTTTATTTTGTCGAACGTACCAAGAGTTTTATACCTTTTTTGCAACTTTATGAGCGATGTGTGATCGACCGCCGACAAGACCGCAAAATTCTTCGGTTTTTATGTTACCAGTTTCTTTTGTACTGGTTTCATTGCTTGCCTCTTGTTACTCTTTTATAATCACGTCACTTGACATTTTAGTAACACATTTGACATTATGTACCAACTTCCAAATCATAAAAAGATACATAATACTCGTATATTTGATATTTTGAACTGTATAAGTTTAAGTATTACTTATAGTAGATTTACATTACTTTACAATACATTGTCATGTACAAAATTCGAATATAATTTGTCAAATCTTACTCATAAACCTCAGCTTTGAAAATATTACAAAAATAATTAAATCTGAGGTTCCTTTTCTGATGTTTCAGTTTATCATAAACGTCAAAAATACCCGACCCGATTGCAGAATTACAATACTAAGATATTTCAGAGATATATTAATGGTCTTTGCAATAACCATAAATATAGAGAAAGGCCTAAGTGTTTCTAAGGAATGTGTCTTACGCCACAGGCTGTCGGCACGCAGTGAATCAACGAAATGTGGAATGTGACACTTGAATTTTATAATGTCTCCGAAACGAGCCGAGGTGTCCATAATTACAAGCACAGGTGTGATAGCCGCCATAATAGCCACACTTTAAACATCTCCAGTCACACTCAAATTAGGTACTGGATGATGGTAGCTAGAGAAACATAGAAATAACTCATCTCATAATTCTGAGTCCAAAACCGATTTCGATTAAGGCTCTCTCGGTAAGTTTCCCATCAACGTTCAGCTATGTTTACTTTTTGACATTAAATAAACAGTCGTAGTCACTGGAAATCCGTTATAATTAGCATCTCTGCATCTTTCTCTAGTTCGTTTGATGTTCCCGGTAATAATATACTTAGTTTTCGAGTTCATCAGTGTATCATCAAGTCGGCATCGTTTTTTACACCAGACACAACAACCTACGTAGACCTAAAACTTTTACTGCATAACTATCTATATATACTATATACTCGTATATCGCAATATTATTTCAAATCATCAGCCCTTGGCTAGAATGTCTTTCAATGATTGTTTTCTGTTTTGGTTTTCTTCTAAATTGCACCAGTATAGGACGTCTATGTATAAATAGTAAGTAAGATTTACATCATATAAAACACAACTTATCGTGAAGTTGTTGTCTTTTGTTTATTTAATGCTACTTCTATGAGTTCTTCCGTTACTCTGCTACTTCTATTAAAACGACTGTCATCTCTCTCAACGGGTTGCAGCTGGAAAAACTTATAACAATTTTATTAATATAAGTCACGAAAACGTATCGTTTCTACCCATCAACTCGACATATAATTAGAAAAGTATCATTTAATAATGAACGTTAAAGACGTAGACAAATTATGGAAAACTGGGAACACTCTTTTATGTTTTTGTTCCATGATTTTAATAGATTAGCTACATCAGAATTGGATACAATTATGTTAGTTGTGGTTTCTGGAATTTACTGAGTACGAATTTCTTTCTAACTAAGATAAGGTTAAATAGACATAAAATGGTATGAGACTATCATAAAACTAATGTCATTGTTGTTTTAGTGCGTAGAAATAACAAAGAGAATACTCAAGTCTCTTATTTATGTTAAATGCTAAGGCTCAGTTGCACTATTCCTATTTAAAGTACTTATAACCGATACTTGTCTATTTTTCATATGCAGTTTCATATTCATAATTAAACAAATACAAAAAAAAACTTCAGCTGTATTTATTTTCTATATTTGTGGATGCATATAGGCTTTCAAGAAGCAAATCCTTGATGGATGATCTCAGATCCAGATCTTCGCTAACTATCCAGCGCTAATTGGCGTAGCGTGTACAAAAATAATTAATTACATAGCCGAGAATCGAACCCGGACTGAACCAGATCTCCTGCTGTCCCGACAAATTACTGACGGTATTGAAAAATGACATTGAATGCAATTTAATTTACATATTAATAAAATTAAGCGGCCACTGAGAATTATTGTCATCGTATATTGTGGTGGCCGTATAAGGTTTGGTTTAAGAATGGTTTTTAGCCTTATCTTATTGTGAAAAAAATTAAAACAAATAGAAACACTTTATTAACATTATGCTTTTTCGTGCGTGTTATCTGCATTCAAATCTTGCTAAAATATAAAAGAAATATAACTGTAAATTGACGACGCGTTTGGTGTAGTGGTAGTGCTCCTGACTACTATGCCGGCGGTCGCAGGTTCGAATCTCACGAGGGTCAAATGTTTATGTATATTATTATGTACCGTAGTCATGGATGTTTATTATGTATAAGTATTTATGGAAGACACCCCCGTATTAAAACCCGCAGTCGCCAGATAAGTCACAAGAACAATTTTCAAGCGAATGTTGAAAGGTTTTTAAGGCAGCTTTATAAACTCATATACGTATGATATTAATGAGACATTAAGATCCGTATCAGAGGTCTATAATTAACCACTCGGGCCCGACACATAAGATACACCTTCGATGATAGCCCTTTAACAGTACAGTAAATTATTAGATCGTACCATAGGAAGATATTAATTAGGCTATCTTGAATGCCTCCGTAAAATTAACAAGTATCATGGCAATTCAATAAACATCATTATTTCTCAATTTTCTTTTTGTTCAGAATAAGTAAGTAAATCAAACAAATTTAATTATTTTGAAAAGTACTAAGCTTGAACAAAAGCTCAAAATAGGGACACGCACCACGAATGAAAAGGAAGTCCAAATATGTACTGATTAAAGGACTTTTACTTAAAACTGAAATTATATCACATTACCAATATAAATGAATCAAACCAATTAAATTATTTGAAAAAGTAGGTACTAAGCTTGAACAAAAGCAAAAAGCTCAAAATATAAACCACGGAAGTCCGAATCTGTTTTACTTAAAATTTAAATTAAATCAGATTATAAAGCTGTATAATCAGTTGTTCTTTTGAAGACACTGAATTATTACATTATCAACCCGATTCAAATATAGCTCTTACAAGCTAAAAACGCTAGAAGGCTAGTTAAACGCAAAAAATATATAGCAAACATTTGCTACTAGTAAAGCTTCTGAACTTTATATTAAATACATAAACTTATTTCATAGACTGCTTTAATTAAAATAAAGTACCGTTTTATCTGTTTGGAAGTCAGCTATTATCGTAAATACGGTATTAGCTAATTTGAAACGGGTAGCACTGTGTAATTATCGACTAAAGACGGAGGTGCGCAGGCGTGTTTGTCAAGTACGAAACCCTCGCGATAACTATTCAAATGAAGCTGTAATCACGCATTGGTTGGTCACCTAAAAAGGACTCGCAGCAGTAATAAATACACCACTAGAGCTGTCTACCTTGTTAAAAGTTGCACCATTAAGTACAAATTGACTATGTATTTATAGTGTAAAAGTCCTATAAAAGCTTTTTGAGATGACCTGAGAAATTATGACATCAAAGCAAACAATGTCCATTGATCCAAAGGCAAAAATGTCAGCCAGCTAAAGATAAAATCCGCAAAACTGAGTAATTTATTTACTGGTACAAACGTTAAGTTATTTATGTTGATAATTATTTTGCTTCAGCTTGTTGATAGCGCCAATGGTCATTTTGCCCTCATACATATCTTATCTCATCGCTGAAACAACAAACTTTTATTAGTTGTCAATACTCTTATCGGTTGTCATAACTAAATGCGTGATCTCATAAGATAGTTATATCGAGTTTTAATATTACACAAGCATTCATTACGTGTATGTAAGTACACACCCGTCATTCAATTATCAGAGCTCATTCTAGTTGCACACGTTCGCTGGCACAAACATAGGGCACACGCTGCGCGCTGCTACGTCACCTTGAGCGCGTGTACACAAACAACCTATTGCATTTGCGCACGGTTTTCCTCAAGAACTACCCGCCTGGCCGTGTGCAGTACAGTAACAGGCAATTTAAAAGAAGGCGCACCCACTACCTCAACTAAGTCTTCACTAGCATTCCCGATCCAACGGATATTTCGGCAACAATGGCTCCCGTTCAAATCGTCGAGAACGAAATCAAAGAGTCGGCATTGGATCTCATTGGTAACACGCCAATAGTGGCACTCGATCGCATCTATTCCGGCCCTGGCAGAATACTAGCGAAATGTGAGTTTATGAACCCTGGCGCTTCCATCAAATGTCGATCGTCCCTTTGTATGATCAACAAAGCACTAGAAACTGGGGAACTGAAACCGGGTATGCCAGTCGTCGAAGTCACCTCGGGTAACCAAGGATGCGGTCTGGCGGTCGTTTGCGCAGTTCTTGGGCATCCGCTCACGCTCACAATGTCAAAGGGAAACAGCATGCAGCGTGCCATCCACATGGAAGCGTTAGGAGCCAAATGCATCCGAGTAGATCAAGTTGAAGGAAAATACGGCAACGTCACTCTCGCTGATGTCAAAGCGGTGGAAGAGGTGGGGTTAAAAATCGTTGAAGAAACTGGTGCTTTCTACGTCAATCAATTTAACAATGAAGGAAATTCACTGTCTCACTACCAGACGACAGGCCCAGAGATTTGGAAGCAAACTGGACATCACGTAGACGCCTTCGTAGCGACAGTCGGAACAGCGGGCACTTTCACGGGAACATCAAAATATTTGAAGGAACAGAATGCGGATATTAAGTGTTTCGTCGTAGAGCCTGAAGGATCACAGCCGATTAAGGGTGATCCGATCACGAAGCCTCTTCACTTGCTGCAAGGATCGGGATACGGTTGTGTTCCAAACTTGTTTAAGTTTGAGAATATGGACGGAACAGTGGGTGTGTCAGACGAGGAGGTGATGAAATACAAAAAGTTGATTGGTGAGAAGGAAGGTTTGTTTGTGGGGTACACAAGCGCGGCTAACGTGGCAGCGGCTGTCAAACTCTTCGAAACTGGCCAGATACCAAAAGACGCGTGGATAGTGACTCTTCTCAACGACACGGGCCTGAAGTACACCCCTGTCCCTGAAGAACTTACTTCATAAAAGTGATATTAATTGTAAATTGTATATTAACTGATTGTAAATAAGTGATAGTGTAATTTATTTTGTATTAAAATAGTATTTTTTTTACTAAATGGTGCTGAGCTTAATGTTAATAAATAAATAATTGAGTATAAAACATAATTTATCGTTTAAATTCACGGTTTTTGCTGTTGATTGGTCAAAGGCTTTTTTATATGGAAAGAATTAATAAAATCCATTCATTAGGTACTCGAAATATGTATATTCTCCTTTACTTAAAATATAAACTATCTCCTCGAACTTCAAATTCTTACGAATTTAAAAGTCATATTATGAGTCTAATGTGATACAAGGGACTGCGTTTCTGCCTTCTTTATATGAGACTAAAAAGCTTTAAAAGAAATAATGGTCTTTATTAATAGCTAATTCTACATTGGCACTTTTGAAGCGCAGTGAGTAAAAATCGCAATAATACTTCAAATTTCAACGTTTTTTTTTCTCTATTGAGAGTAGATTTTAGTTTTCAGGCAGCTCTAGATAATATCCTCCTCCCTCGGCTAGTTTCGAGTCGTAATTACACGCAGGACGGCGCCAGAACGCAGTGTCGCATACCTGAATGCAATCGCGTGCAACCAAGACTCAACTTAATGAGAACTACTAAGAACTATGATGACATAAATAAAATACACGTGTCGTTTTACTCATACTAACTTATAGTACTTAGGATACAATATATTTTTCGACCGGTTTGAATTGTTAATTAAATACATCGAAATCCATCAAGGAAGACATTATACGATGGGTAACATCATACAAAACCAAGAAAAGTTTACAAAAAACGTTTCAAATCAATGTAGAGACTTCGTTTAGAAAATAATGTAAGTGAAGCCACACATATGGATTTCACGTAACCCTCCTACTCAACCTTGCGCTAAAAGCCTTATGCGATAATACTTTTACACTTCCATGTATGAAGTATGTAAGTAGTCCATTAATGGAGAAATAGGAAGGCAATATACCAAACAAGTCTTGACCGCGGACGGTGATTCAGGAAGGGCTTATGACCTGCGCAAGCGCCGCCGATACCTGTATACCTTGGTATAAATAAATACCAAGGCTTTACGAATAAAATCTAAAATAGCGAGCATTGGAACCTTATTATTAACCAATGTCTTTTTGTACCTACATTATTTATACATATGAAACCATTGATGTGTTCTATCTATGTGAGCAAATCGGCTTGATTAGGAGATAAGAGCCCTAATTGGAGAAGCATTTAAAATATATATATAACTAAGGTAAATAGCAATCTTATTGAAATAAACAAGCAAAAACATGCAGCCAGCTAAGTAGCGAAAGAAGTTTTGCAACAAGAAATTAAATCAGCATTTAATAAACGTATTCTTTCCTATCTACGAGTAAGTATATGCCTGACTACGGCCGACACGGTCGTGGAAATGATCCTATTCAAATCTGCGCTATGTCAATAATTGATTTGATCAATTTATTATACATATGAGCCTTATGTTGTAAATCAGACCTATTCTTCTTCGGATGGCCTATAACCATACCTACCTGTATACTAATATGAAGACTAAGGCCTCAGCCTCGAATTTAGCGGGCGGCAGGGCTGTTTTCGAGGACTCCATTAGATTTTACGCATAAATTCCTGCCGCTCCCGCGCCGCCACCGCTGCCCGCAAAATTCGAGGGACAGGCCTAAGTTTTGTCAAATCATTCGTTATGCTGCTGCTTAGCTCTAATGTAAAAGCAGCCTAAAACGAGTTCTAACGCGTACGCATCCCAACGAGTACGAAGCAATCGCGTCTCGATCTCACAGGTGCGCGTAATCACGGCAGGAATGCCGGCAGGTGACAGGACGAGCATGTCGAGAGTACTAGCTCCGCCCCGCGGCGTTAGATACTTACCGAAGGACTATGACCGCGCGACGAAGACGCACGCGCCGACGGAAGAGGCTGGGAAAACAAATGAAAATCGGTAAGAAACAAGTTTGGGCAATTGAAGAATGGTTGAAATCACTGCACTTTGCTAAAGGATTTCCTGAAACATTGATATCTTGTAGTAGAATAATATATTCTATCAACACACTTTTATAGTGTTGATCAAGGGGCCCAAATATCAGCTGCCATAATATACGCTCGAAGACAGATGGATACATACATAAATCTTTAACAAATTCGTTGAGAGGAAATGTACAATTATCAAGATTAAAAAAAGTCATATGTTTACAACAACTCATACAAGCCAATTTTTAAGTTCCTGCCCCGAAAAATCTCCTGATGCTACTGAAAGATTTTTTAAGTTCCAACTAAAAGTTGTTATATAGGTACTACCTAGAGGATACCTCAGTCAAATATGCAATTTTCTTATTCCTCCCCCATAGAGGCATGTCCTCTTCATTGTAGCCTAGATAGGTTTACAGCATTCCACAAAATTATTCAATATTTTCAGTGACTTAAAAACATTCCAACTAATTCATTTAATCTTATACCTACGTAAATTAGAGCGTGCCTAGCTGTGGAACGCAATTTAAATAGTATGCCTTCACTTCCTGTGCTCCCAATAGAGCCGGTTCGTGCATTCCTAGATCTGTGTCGGTAATACTAGACGGTCGTATAAGGCATGGTAAGTAACAAGATTAAAAAGGGCTACGACAGGTGGCAGCTGGCGTTAGAAAGGCGTTAGGTGCTGTAGAACCTCGGCTTTAATGTAATACGTTTTCCTTCCTTAACCTGAGGTCAAGTCTCCATTGTACTTTACATGACTCATAAAGCTCGTAATTTTTTTTTTAAGTTTGATCCTTATTCACCCAAACTCATGGTTTCATTGATAATAAAAATAAATCAGGATGATGAAAACTTTTCACAATTATTCGTTATTTTTTAATCGAGGTAATAGTTCTAGAGTATCTTTACAGTGCAATATGCAATATGTATTATGTAATTCAGAACGTCATGAGAGTCTTAGTAATAAAAAGTTATAAGTCGTTACCTGTAAACGCTGTAAAACATTTGATCATAAATATTTATGCATCGTAAAGAAAAGCTTTTATGTACGTTTATGCCAGTAACTAGGAAAAGCTTCCTCCACCCATATGCAGAATCCGTCGCAATACGGACATCAGCTATTATACTTTACAGCCATACACGGCCCGCATATGAGAGAACATAAAAGTAATCCCGTCTGTGATTTCCGTTATCTCATGTAAATAGATAAAGTGCGCCGGCGCAGCTGGTCGGTAATTACCGGACCTCTAACGCGGTTCTAATAGGAACGCTTACCACCTGCCCCGTCACACCAATCACGAAACAAGTGCCTGTACATACTTCTGTACTGTAATGGTACATGCATTGGTGCATGAGAACAGTGATACATAAATTGAACTGCAGATGAAACAGATTTATCTGAACATTGGTCAAAGGAATAGAGGAATAGAGCTAACAGGATATTGAGACTGCAGACTTAGGAAAAATGAAGATAATCATTTATAGATAAAGGTCACGGCCCCAAAACTTATGATAATCCTTCGTTATATGTGTAGGTATGGGTAAAGTTTTAAAATACCACTTCCACTCTCAAACTCGCTTTCAGTTCATAACTGTTTTCTTATCTTTTTAAAAAAACACTCGTACCTAATGAATGTAAGGTTATTTCTATCAAGATCTTATGAAGAGCTAAGATTTCTCATAGTTTCACAGATTTTGGACGTTAGCTATAATATTGTCAATTGGGCTGCAGTGTAACTATTGTGCAACAGTTGCAGTAGGGAAATCCATATTTTTTATCCGTTAGTATTACAACGCGTATTAAAATGCATGCGTCAAAACCCGTATAACCGTAAACTGAATGATAAATCTATTACCATGACACTAATTCCAAAGGTAATCTCCGGTGGACACCTGCTACCGGCATTGTATCTATTTTAATACCAAATTATGATCACAGCTAATCAATCATCTAAAACAGGCATCTATAATCACAATAATTTGAAGGCAAGTACATACCGAACTAGTGAACCCTAGTTGGATTATAAATAAATTAGCAGTTCTCTGCTGGAGTGTTTTATAAGAAAGCGTATAAATGCATGATGTGACGAATTTAACTGAGTAATTTATATGAATAGAGCATCTGATGCAATTGCATGATAATGTTATGAACTCCGCAGTTTATTGTTTTAACATTCACGGTCACTAACATTACAATAGTTAGATACTTAACTCACATTTCCCCTTGTGTTTTGTTTTACGAAAACTACAGGAGCTGAATGAGGTATGGAATGTAGGAATGTATTGGCTATTAAGACGACGCCTAGGAGTCGATAATGATCTTTTTATTGCATTGTCAATCGGTCACTCTAATGGTGCAGGAAATCCTTGGGTGGGGCTGTCATTATGATGCAAAAACTGATCTGACTGCTGAAGATGCCGACCACACGGTCGAAAACAAAATACAATCTACTTGTGTTGTGTTCTAGCTAGGTACTTGGGTGGCCTCCTTGTACTCGTTCTTCTTGATATTTTTCGCATTCTTGAGAAATTCAGATCAATTAATTTTAGGTAGTTACATCGACTAGAGGTAGGTTATATTATAGGTTGTCTTTGGAAATGCATGACTATAGGTAGACCTTGCGTAGGTGCCGCATTTCTGAGTTTTTTTTCATTGCTCCTTAATAATGTTCTTACCGGGAATTTCCCAATTCTCAGAAACCCTGTGTTAATGCATACTCTGTCTTAAATCTTTTTAATAGAACTAAACAGCAGGTGCATCATTAGAGGTAGAAAATCGCAACATCTGGCGCGTCTTGGCAGGAAAATGACAATTTTCTCGAGCGCGCCGACACCACAGGACTTTCAGAAATGCACGCACTCCTAATGCTGTGGCTATGGTTACACCTAATAGCCCCTTTAGACCTAAATGACACTAGCGATGCGGTCTGGCTTAGGAATTTGTTAGGAATGAGAAAACTTTAATGGCTGATGGTTTTCTTTGTGGTATCATAGTAATGGTAGGTACAGAGATAGAGAGGCATTTTATCCATCATAATAACTAAATCGTCTTTTTATCGTTTAGGTACTTAGGTTGGCACCTACTTTAAATTGTTTTGATCATGTTCTGTTATCTTTTAGATATATCATTATTAAAACAGATAAAGATTTAATTATGTTACTTTTTATCAGGTATAAAAACGGAAAACCCGCATAATCACGTGGATTCATAAAAGTCTACTAAAATTGATACGCACCTCATGTCAATCTTATCAACAAACCTATCGTATTATCAATATGTATTCCTACAACGCGAATGGTTCCTGGTTACATCATCTCCTGTGATGTAGATTATTTTTAAGCTTGTCATGAAGTTAATACTTTATCAGCGATAATTTCTCAAAACGGAGAGGTAGTAAAATATATAAATTGTTTTGGAAATAACTTAAATGTGTATGCGACTGTACATACTAGAAGAGAGAGATATTAAATACACACGGAATGCCCGATTTCATCTTTATTTAAACAAATAAAGGAAGATTTATAAAACATACAACAAGGAAACCTCATCACCATAGCTGCCAATTTCAATTTCCATGTCAATTAATATGGAATGGTGTGCCCAAAATGCTACCAGCGTCACTCCCTCTGGATAGCTAACACTGCCCTTTAGCACATAATATTTATAAGGTCACCTCGTTTTAAGTGATAATATTTTAAGGGCAGATTCAGAAAAATAAATGAAACATTTTTTGTAAGTAAAAAAAAAAAAAATTTACGCTAGTTTTCGAGAAAATGACCTCTAAACATGTAGAAAAAATACTAAAATAAAACACCCCGTGTCGCGTGTTGCTGAGCGGCGCTCTCGGTCTTTGTAGGCAATGTCAAACGCGCCGCCAATCGCCGCCGCGTTGCCTACACGTGTCGCGGCCGCTCCCCCGCACCCGCCCCCGCACGCTCGCCGCGCGACCGACGCGCGCGCGAGCGAGTCAGTCTGCCAAAAAAATTCGCCGATTGAGTTGTGTGCGCGCGCGTCCCGACGTGCGCCGTGCGTCGTGCGGAGCCCGGGCCGGGCGACCGGCATCAAGAAGCTTCCCGCCGCGCCGCGCCTCGACGTGGCACTTCGAGAACGACGTGCTGGATTGTTTTCACCGGCATCGCGGCACCTAGTACCAAACACCGCCCGCAGACGCTGGATATGGCGGTTTCTGCACAACGAAGACCTCCGCCTTTATCACATGAGGGTCTAAGATTTGCTGCGGGCGCGGACTACGCGCCGAAGGTCGAGCAGCTCGAGCTCGAGTCCTCCCGTTGACTACTGCGCAATTACACGTTTACGCGGCAGGGATAACGTGCACAACAACAACACAATGCTGCAGTTATTCGCCTTCATTTCCAGCATAGATTTAGTGCATACGTGTGTGAATGAACAGTGAATCCCCTCAGTGAATCCCATGATGTCCAGTGTAATAAATCCAGTGCTCGTGTCGTGATAGCTAGATTGGTCATTGGCTGGCTAGTGCTTGCTTCGGCAATCGTAAAATAAGAAGTTATTGTGCAAAATAGGCACGAGTTTTGACTGTAAAAAATCTCTCATGTCGTTATTTTTTCATGTTAAATGTTATCGCGGCCGATAAATAAAGATGTACGAGTATTATTATTTCAAAACCAATGTAAAAATAAATAATTGAATCCTAGTTTTAATTTACATAATCGTGAAATAAGATTTGTATTCACATACCTATCTGTACAAAAACTGAGCAAGTGCAATGAATGAAAGTTAAAACAAATAAAGATTTAGGTAAGTTTCTAGCTGATTCTAGGATGTAATCGCGTTGCGTTGCGTGTGCCTGATGTTATGTTTTTTACGGTACCAAATAAATAAAACTTAAAACGAAACTGTGTTTTATTTACTTACGCAATTTTTAGTGCATATCCACTGAATCAAAGCGAATCAGTAGTTAGGTACTCATTAGGTAGGTAAAACTAAAAACATCTGTTTAACGTAGATTTTGTGAGATTGAACGCAGTCAGGTCATTACATTAATTTTTAACAGTTTAGGTATGTATTCTTTTTAAAAGTTTACTCTCACATAAGCTTTGTTATTATCAGCAGGAATTTATTAAATAAAATACATAATTAGGTAGCTACTTCCAGTTTATCATACCTAGTGTTTTATGCCTACGATGAATGAACACATACCTACTTAAGTTGAGTTTCTGTCTCAGTTTATTTATCATAATAGGTACCTAACCAGCTGTTAGTGTTTAGTCAGGTGTTTAGGGATCTGATTGCAGTAACAATTAGTTTGTAGGTACACTGAGATACTTTGATAAAGGTAGGTAATCGAATGCAGTCTACTGATGTGGGGGGGTCTAAAAAATAGGCGCGCCGCGGTGCCCCCCTCCCGCTCGCGGTCATTGCACCGGCGCTACATGAATGAATGAGATAGGCATTAAATGAAAGAGACGAAAGGCGATGTCGCGTGTGGGGATCTCTGAGAGTAGACAAGACAGGATGCTCTTTTTAATAATTATTTTTTTTGTTAGGAAAAATTAAAATGAAAATGGGACAGATTTTTTTTAAAAAAATGCTTGGGTCCTATTTCTATGATATAGATAGATACTCTGTTAAAATATTATCACTTAAAACGAGGTGACCTTATATAGTACTACCTTTAGTCACCAATCGACTCAGTCAGGCTTTGGCGCATATCCTTAAAAAGGAAACGTGCGCAAGGACCCCAAGTACCCATTGTCTCAACGCCAAAAGGCACAATTATGTAGTAAAATTTGCACTATTTAAAAAAACTTTTAGCAAAGCTAGTAAATTATTGTGAGATACAGGTTGAGTCTTATAAAGTGTTGTTATAATAGTACACGTCGTCAACACAAGGTGTCCTGCCGCCTAACTTCAATTAATAAAAACAAGCAAAGGTAACATTGTTGCTGTTACTTTTTATAATAGGTAAAGGTGCTGGTAAGAGAAGATATCACCAAAGTTATAATAGAATCAGCTTTATTATTTCGAAACTTAAAGTAAACGGCAGATAAAGGACTAAGTCTAAGAAGAACATGAACAGACTTCTCAGTAAAGTCTAATAAGTCTTCTTATTTAGGTGAACTAACTTAAAATATAATCAGGCAAGAAAAAAACCTCCTGTACACATCCGGAGTGGCCACCTGTGCACACTCCGCGGTTCCCACAACGCCTCCGCGTCAATATTGACACAGATTAAATCAATTCCGTGATGCGGACCCGTCTCACGCACCGCATTATCCCTTTAAGCCACGCACTTGCTGTCGCTCTAATTATCGGCAACAAAAAAAAATCGTAACACGTAGTACTGTGGCTTGCGAATTGTAACATACGCAGTGTAGAACATGCCTTATTCAAACATCATGAATATCGTAGTTTCGGACCTTATGATAAAAAAATAGTTGACTTTAGTTTTGTAGGAAAAGCGCACAGCTAAAAAATTGAACTCCCTGCACGCATCAGGGTTCCCAAGGACTTTCAACTTAGACAGAGACTAGACCTGATTACAAGTCTAGTCTAGAGACAAGAGCAAACCCATTTCGAATTACAGAAAAAGATTATATTTTTGTCAAGAAACTTTTAAAACAGTTTTATTATATGTATTATGGCGTGGAAGAAATCTCTGTCCGATGCATATTATATACACCGCTGCTGCATAATTATAGTGGGTGGCATATCCATTTAAACACTTTATACAGTGAAATGGAAACAATTTTCTCATTCCGTTATTTATTTCGCTAGCCGTGTGACGATTCCATCGTATCATCCTTGGCAGCCCCAAGACTCCGCTTTAGGCACGACCGCAACAGTTGGGCAAACACGATGATCCCGCAAATAAAACCCAGACAAATACCCTAATGTGTGCTCTCGACCACTCCGCACTTATTGCATGACGCCATCCAACACTAATATTTGATTGCCTCATCTTCGATATTGACAATCCATATCAAAATACCACACCACACTGCAAACATAAGAAAATAAACATAACCATAAAACATAATAATTTAATTAGCATCACTATTTAATGGTATCTTCGTCTTAGTTAAAAATGAAAACACGTTGACAATCTACGGTTTTTCTATTTAGGCAAGTCAAGAAAAAGATATAGAGGAAATCGCTTGGAACACAATTTCTGACTTCGTAACTTTGTTTGGACTACTGGTAGTGAGGAGGTGTTGAACTATTTCTGAAAAACATAGTTAAGTAAGAAGATATTGTAACTTTGTAAGCATCCTAATTATCGAGTCGAAAACTTTTCGAACACAACACCTACTCGTTAACTTTATAGTTATCAGGTAAGTACCTCTTTATGCAGGTACCTAATTACGAAACTATAAACAAACATGTAATTTACAATAATAACTCACGAAAGTTACTCGCAAAAACATTATTACCTTATTACGCAGGTTTCGAAATGACTTTGTCCCTTATTCGAAAATGGTTCCGACACACAAATCAATCGTCCTTAATAATTAGCGAAGCGAAACGTCCAATTTGGATGTTTTTTACTGGCCCTCGTCTAGAGCCGACTCCAAATTAAAACTACGAATTGGCACCGTTTACCAAAAACGCCAAACGGCATTCACAGCAAAGGAACCAGATACGCCTACATAACGATCGGAGATTTTTTAATAATTACGAACAGCTGCAAACTCAGGATAGATCAGATGTTTTTTGCCGACTCTACCACGGACATATTCTTAATGGGTTGTTGTGAAATCAATGATAGTAAATTGCAGCTTTGAAAGCTGTTAGCGGACTGCAGTGTTTGCCGACTCATTCCTAGATTTTTGATAAAATTGCGCATTTTTAAACGAGAAAGTACAATGTAGCTTGTTATGTAATGTAATGTAGCGAAAGATCGATAGCAGAGATTCTTTTTTAAACCCCTTCTAGATTAAAAACGGAAATATAAGCACACACAAGTACGTACTTACTTAGAATCAAGTTATTATGTGGACTAGAACCTATTCAATTAGGTATGTAAGTAAGTATGTATTCAAAGGTTGCATCATGATTAACATCGAGTCACGTATTCAGTAGTATCTGCCTGTCCTCTAAAATGGACGCAATGATTGATTGACTGATCGAAGGTGACTTTAAGCAATGAGATACTTATTAAAGCTTATGAATAAACATAATGCAAATTAACAACTTGCTGAGATGAACACGTAACGTGTTCAATGTTTATATTTGTGAATGCAACCAGTCATTGTAGTTGATGTTTGTTATTATTACACCATACACTGCAATTCAATGGAATTTTCCTCAAAAATTTTTTTTCGATGTTTGCTGCTTCCAACTGGGACTAAACTAAACATGTCTTATTTCCCTGACTATAACCTGAAATAACATCTTTATTTAATATTTTATTATATATATGTAGCATTTAAGAAATATTCCTTAGAATTTCCTTACATTAGGCCCTAAAACATTTACGGATGTTTGAGTTAAGGATCCAAAAAAAAGTAAAATTCAAACACACACATCCTTGATAAATAACTTGGACAGAATTGGAACAAACTCGTCGATATCAGCCCGCGGCGGATTCCACAAACGAATAACTCAGACAGACCCAAATCAGCATGTAAATAGCAAAAAAATGCCAAGGTGTATTTAAGCCTTTAGTGTTCGAGTTCCGCCGCTAGATATTTAAAACACCATGTAAGTACGTTTTACATAAATGTTTATCTTATAATTTACCCCACAGTTTGGTTGATTACTGACACGTAATATAGATAGAGTGAGTAATCATTAAAGTAGAAATCACTAAGAGAATACAGTAGTGTCTTACGGCACGGGCGCCATCGGGCGGGGCTTTTCACAACTGCTGCGAGGCAATGTAAAAGATTAAGTACTTAATTCTTACTTAATTTTCTCTTAAACGCACGCAACGCACTAAATATAAGCAAGTTTCTTCGAACTACGTTAAAACGAGTCCGTTTAGTAAAGTTAGATCTTATTTTGATCTAAAACAAACTGCACGCCCTTTTCCGGATAGGTTTGTCAACTAATTAAGATGATGTTGTTACGTGAAATTTTCTTCCAAAAAATGTTTTTCCAACCATAAATAATAAAGTACATCCACAATTTTATTTCTATTATCTGAATAAATCTTATTTTGATTTACCAAACAATGTCAATTATTATTTTCCACAAACAAAAGACAATGAAATATTAAGCGCGAGCATGCGAGCTCATTCAAAATTTAAATTACGTTTTTAATGGATTTTTATAAATATGATTAAAAACCTGTCCTTAGAGACAGAATGAGTCACTTTGAGTTCACCAAACGTGACATTTAATTTTACATTGCCGAGCAGGTGTTGTGAAAAAAAAATATGTTATCGTTTTCTTCTTTAATAGTTTTCAGTAGAGTAAAGTATAAATAAGTTTCTATTGAGTATTTGCTGATTTCAGCATTTGCCCGACTAATTAAGTACTTTTCTTCAAGCGCGACGCAAAAAAAGTGGTAATGTGTTTAAATAGTAGGTTTTACTACCTTCTACTTCTCTTTCGGGTAAATAAAGTTAACAAATTCCACTCTGTAGGAATATTATTTTCTTCCTTAGGGATATACTATAGTAACATAACATCTATTGACGCCTACTTTATTGGAGCCAAATGTATTGAGCTATAAACTAACAACTGTATAATTTTCCGCTTTTCAGTGAATTGTTATGGCTGATTTGTTTATCGTTTATATTTTGGCCTTGTACCATGAAATGACAAAAATGTTTTTGCTATCATGTTTTATTAAATGTCATCCTTAGTTGAGATATGAGACGAATTGATAAAATAAGTGCGCATAACGACCCAAACCGTAAAATATGTTACAGTGAGTTGTTACTACTACGTATAGAGAAGCTATGCCAAGCAAAAAATGTGGCGCAAAAATGACGACAAGATTGTGACGTTTTCTTTGAAAATTTAAATTTCGAATTATGATTTGTACTACGAGTTGATGACAGTGTCATCAATTTATGAAGCACAAAAAAAATATTGTTCGTGATGACAGTTTCATACGCTAGTTACGTAAACTAAAGAATAGTTAGTTTAACGGTCAACAACCAAGGTTGTTAATAAAAGGTGAACGGGGTAAATTAAAATTTGTTTTATATTTGTACCTTTACCTAATAATATCTACTTTATACTTAAGTTCCCCCCCAGAAGGGACCCAAAAATCACCGACATTTTATTACTTTATGCAAACTTGTTTTTTAGGAGACATAATAAAATCAATTTTACACAAATGACAAGTGACAACCCATGTCCATGTAACAATAAGTACCAAATTGTTTTTTTTCACAATGTTAGGTTATACTATCTGCGATTACCTGGTTTCGTCATTTTTGTGCTGATCTCTAAATTTTTGTTTCTAACTAAGCTTCAAAATCTCATTTGGTTTCCATGGATTCAATTAAAGGGTACAAGAACACCTGCCCGCCCTTAGCCAAATTAAGATAGTGGGCATATTGTGCTTTTTGCATACTAATGCAGGTGTGCAATTAAGTATTTTGTTGTATACCCTTAAATGTTATATTGTAGGTTGCCAAGAGGTTTTTCATTTTGGCTTCTAAATTTTTATTTAAGTACATATTTATTAGTCTCCACCATGATGCTGCTCTTTTCAAAAAAAGAAATCAAAAGTCTCTTTCTTTAGTTTTTAGGACAATATACGCCTCTTGTGAAAATTATTAATATTGTCCTCTAATGTCTGTACATGTATGTCTCCTAATCTTTTGGGCCTTTTTTGAGATAGGGCTCAACACTAGCAGCCTATCTATTCGATTGTCTTCTCTTAACAAACGGCGGTGCCTAGTAGTTATGTAATTAACAAAAATATTATAGCAACTTGCCATATATAATTAAAGTAGCTTATAATAATGAAAACCGATAGCTTAGGATCTATGTACGAGTAAATTGCCAAAGTTATAAGTAGCTGTTTGACTTCTAAAAAATGGAGCGCTCTGATGAATGGATTAACATGCAACGATGAGTTCAATATAGATGTCAACAAATTACATTATGTTTGCGCCAACTGGCAAAACACACAAAAAGTGCAAATAGCTGTCACCCTCTGCAATGCGCGATTACCTATGTCACGAGTGGCAATCACTGCGTTATAACGACTTCTTAACATTTAACCCTAATACAAACCATAAAACGTTTCACCCACGGTCTATTATACAGTGGCAGTCAAATCAAAAATAGGTGGTACAGTAGCAACCAAAAGTAAACTGTACTTGAATGTATTAGAAACACTTTTGCAGTGTATTTTATACAGTCAGTAGATCCAGCAGATGTCAACGCGGTGCTGGTCTATTGTTAACAAATATGGGTACAATTGTGCACAATGGGTTACACTATTTTATTAAGCAGAGGCAAGTAGGCTAAACGGGCCAAATGTCGGCTATTGCTAATTGGGGTATAGGATGAAAAGAGCCAAATATGGCATGCATGCAACTGTTCGGGAGTGGCAATTTTATGGTGACACTTCAAACTTTAAATTTTAAGAAGTAACTGATAAAAAACTACAGAAGTACCGCATATTTAATAATTTAAGAATGGAAATTTAGGAAAGTTAATAGCAGACAGCCACAAAAGGTTTTATAATGTTATTATTATTATTCTAATTTGTCAGCTAAAAACAATTTACATGACATAATAATTAATTGCAACAAAAAAAAACTGCACATAAAGAACCTGAGCAGGATAATTCTTATCAGAACTAACAATTTGATATTATGATTTTAACAAATGGATATTTTCAATTTTGGTATTAATTTAATCTCACAAATATAGGTAATCTTGATGACAGTAAGAGCGATTACACCAATGCACCAAGAATATACATAAGCTAGAAAATAGACCCCAAATAATATCAACCGATCAATATCAATTTATTAGCAGCTAAAAAGTGATTGGAGGAGAGTAAACAGTGCGACGTGTAAATCCAAACACGTAATCGCGTCGAAAGTGTCGGATTCCCACGACGCAACACCTGCGCCGGCGCACAATGATCGCATTCCGAGATGCACGGCTAGTGATGGGTGATGTCACTACAAATTTATCACACAATGATCACTTTGTAGTTGTAGCACTGTAGTGATAAAAGTTTTGATAATTAGCTATACTAGGTAGACATTAGAAAAACGTCCAAAAAGTGGTTTTAAAGAGTGTTATGGATAGAGTTATATAGTTTCAAAATCTACGGGTTTTTTTGAAGAGATTTTTTGATGAAGATTAAGTTTTGTGTTAAACAATATAATTATAAACCTATTTGCGTCTGTGTGATTCAGAGCAGTGAGTAGGTAATAGTGATGGCTATGAATTAAAATAAATATGTTATGAGTCCTACGCGAAATATTATAAAGTTGGATTTAGAAGCGCTCTCTTCGAAGCCTTTATTCAAGAGGCTACGACATTAATGTAGTATCATCATGAGGTATTGGTGACTGATACTATCACTCACTTAAAATATAAGTAAGTAGAGGGCACAACACTACTCAATACGCAAGTCGTGACGTGTATTACACGCTGAATTACCGTCAAATAGGCCCAATCGGGACCTATCGGTGATTTGAAAGGAATCTAAATCGAACAGTTATAAAAATAACAATAAAATAATAATCGTGTTATTGGCCCCGGGATGATGTTGAGATTTCTCAGAAAGGAGGCTTTATTTAGATATGTGTTTGGGTTTGTTTTTAAAAAAAAATATCTATGTGGATTAAAGTGTATTAAAGCATAACAATTGGTACAGCTTTGAAATAAATAACCATTAGTTGAATCGAAATTATTTGACGTCAAAAGTTGTAAGAGGCGTAGACGAAAAAGAAATCTTACGTGTTAATTACACCACATGTGACTCAAAAACAGTCGACTGATTTAACCAATTAAGAATTGGTAATGCTGAAAAGGCGAGATTATGATTACGATGCGACCAGGGACAAATGTTGATCACTTACTGTACTGACCATCCAATAAGCTGCAAGCACAATTTTCACCGAATCAAAGTGCATTCTAGCTATTTATGTAGGTATGTACGGTTCCTCTCTGTGCCTTTTGACAATTAGAGAAAAAAAAACAATGGAAACGCTTTCAAAATAATCATTAGCTGACGGTGATCCGTGACCATTGTGGAAGCTTTTTGTTACTAATTGAACTGAAAGATAATTTATTGTCCTGCCGCAACAACAGACAGGCTGTATTGAGAGAAAAGGGACGGCATGGTCTCCCGTATAGGGATAGAAAGAGACGACAGTCCCTCGCTCTGTGGGAATCAAATCACGACTCACGCGCAGCGCCGTGGAAGGATCCAGGGACTCTTATACGTATACAGGATGTTCAGTTTTCTTAGAAAGAATTGAATAGATATTTAATTAATTACGTTTTGGTGCACAGCCATTTGGCATTATTTAACAGTCATACACCAGGGCTAAGCTGAAAAGGTATGTGTAATTTAAATAGGTATAATAAATCTGACCCTCAAAAGATAAACAGTTTCATCATTCATTTTATCTACTGACGGCGATTATTATTTTTATGCGGAGTTATTTAGATAACTACTTAATACTTAGGTATAAAAGTAGTTTTTGAGGTATTATACATACAAGATTTCAGATGGCCTACTACGAAAAACGAAATCCGTCAAAACGATAATCGTTTTGCGGATCCGAAGCATTTCGTAGTGAGGAATCAATACTGAAAATGTTTCGTATCCGAAAAACGAAAATCGTATTAACGTATTAAATGAAAATGGATTTAAAAGTTATCTATGAACATTGCTGAAGAGTTATAAACTCATCATGATCAGTTCTCGTGTCCATTGAATCCATTAGTTTCATCAAGCAATACTTCAAACAAATCTACCGAGACAATAGCTTTTGGTAAAAAAAACGCCAATTGGACCTGCCTGCACTGTCTAAAAGCTTCAATAGTGTAGAAACTTGTCCACATTGTTAATTATTTCATAACTGAATTGAGTCTTGCGTTTACATATTGTGCCGTGTTGATAAGATTATTATGATACTCCACCCACTATTAGCCTACGTCATAATCGCTTAATCGAATCGATATATAAATTGCTTCAATTTAAATCTTTAAATTAAAACCGCGAAGAAAAACATAACATCAAAAACTAACTTTTAAGTGTATTTCTATCATATTGTTAGGATAGATGTAGGTATGAAGTTTAGTAAGTACCTATTTATTTTATTAATGTTTTCTTTATAATTTTCAGAAATATTTAATTTTAAAAGTGTACTACTTAGTTTACTGGCCAGTAATAATATAAAGTGGAGGCTTGCTTGCGGCCCGGTACGGGAACATGCTGTATCAGCCGTGGGCAGGTTCGGATGCACCTGAGTATTTCACACCGCGCCTCGCTGGCGCCGACCGCCAGTCTACTATAGTCTGTGACCTGGCCCATAGCGCTGTGTACACGCAGACTGGACATGGTGTTTTGGTCATTTGTCAACATGATGATGTGCATACGTCATACCCGGGCGGAGTAAAACCCGTTCTAGATTAGCCTATTAGCATTGCTTAGGACATCACGCCTTGGTTATCTTAGACCAGAAATAGCATTAAAAAGCTGCTAGCACAAAAGGCTGATTGCAATAGCATAAGTATTCTGCCCACCTGCCTACATTTACTCCATACCATGAATCACTTTCATGTTCTTCATACATATTCTTATGTAACATGTTATAATCTTTGTAAGAATCAGACACTGCACACTAAATGGGGGTTTAATCTTTGATTAAAGTAAAATAGCGGTAGATACGGCATGTCATACTAATTGTCAGCTAAAAAATGGCACTACACATTCCTTACGTCACACGTCTTATAAATGTCACCCGCACACGCAATCCAATGGAAATTAGGCGACGGGGGCCTGATTTTAGCGGTCCACTTTCGAGTGACGCGTCACCTATCTTCCGCTATTTTACTTTAATCAAAGGGTTTAATATAAAAAAAGACAAGATTCACGTTCCATAAATTTGTGTGTTGGTCCAAAATAACTGATGTCCTTTTAACACAGGGTAGGGCACCAAGTCTGAGTTTAGCTCTTATGGGTAACACGTAACACCACACGACATGGGGACACTTAACACACACACACAATGCTTGGTTGTGTTGTGAAGATCGTATGTTATTATTCGTTACAAAGTTAAGCAGTTTTTTATTGGTTTTTTGATCATCATGTAGTCGTGTCTAAAAGTACATAGCCCCCGCCGCCTACTCGCGAGGCGAGCGATGTCGTGGTCCGTAATGGTATTAGCGCATTCCTCGACCCGGGTTGTCGGCGTGACAATGTCGGTCGTCGGTCAAGTACGCCCCCGTACTAAAACTATGTCTTGAGTCTTCAGACAAACCCTGAAGAAAGCACGGTGACAAAACAATTGTTACCTAGGTAGGTACTTCAGTTTTTCCTGAAAAAGTTTGAAGGTTTTTTGGGATTCACAATAAGGCTGTTGTAGAACTTGGCAACATAGGAGTTGCAGTGGAAAAGTTCCTGCTTTGTGAGTCACATAATGTGACTATGTTTTTATATGGTTTTACTTGATAGACTTAAAAACTCTACCTTAAATCTTTGGTTATTACCTCTATTAGCACATTTTTAAAAAAGGCTTATGGAAGTGTGTATGAAGTGACTAACTGAAGAATTAATCCACTATTGTAATAAACTGATATTTAAAGTCGGTATAAAATTACGTGATTGGCAAAAGACCTTCGCTATAACATTGGCTTTCTAAATTTTTTTTCATTAATAATTAGTATTTTTAATTAGTTACTTCCCACCAACTGAAGAAAATAAAAATAACGAATTCAAAATATCAACTATCATTTATTGTACTTGTTAGATATTGAGTATTGCATAATACCTTGTTGCGTTAAGTAAGAAAGTCTAGGTAGGTTAGGATACGTAACAATTTAGGTACTTAAACTATATTTTTCGTAAAATTCTTGGAACAACTTCACTCTTGTTGGGTACAATTCTTCTTTCATTGTTAACTTGTCGTCAATATAGAGATACGCCAGACCAGTCTCAGCTATTGGTTCCCATTTTGTAGGCAGTAGCTCATTTACTTCAGGAGTCGGATCCCTGGAAATAAATAAAACAATAATGAACTATAGAGGTAATATACACAATAAAAAAGTAGGTGCGTACTTTTGCAATGATATAATTAAAATAATTTATTTTCGGTAATATAAAAGTTATAGATGGGCTCAAATCGTCACGCGATGGATACCAGCAGATTGCTATCTCGCCGCAGAGGCAGAACTCGCTGGTTTGACGATTTGATCAGCTTTACTAAGGATTGGGAGTCGTTGGCCATGGAAGAGATAGGTGAAGGAGTTCGGGGTAGACCTTTGCCCAGCAGTGGCATGATATAGGTTCAATACATGTATTTCAAAATATGATCGGATGGCGGCCACAAAAATACTTACCCATATTTAGCAAAGTTTGTCCACATTGCGAGCATTCGATTTTTTACAGTCTCGTCCGTTTCAGAAATATTGCCATCCAACGCGGAGGACCTTATAAGATACCCTCCTTCATCACCGTGGCACGCCCCTTTGCGAGGAATATTGTACTTCTTCTTCAAGTAATTCAACCCGCCGTCGTAGGCAAACTCGTAAAAATACACCGGCGAATTGTGTTTGGCTATCAACGAGGCAGAAACATATCCACCTCCAAAGAAATCGACATCCGTGAAGTAATCAATTGCAAATGCATCTTCGTCGTCGTACTTCTGTTCCGCTTCTAAATAAGTTGTTTTTAATCTTATTTCCATCTCTTGTTTCTCAGTCTCGTCAATATTAAATGGTAGGAATTCCAAAAAGTTTTTTTCTTTTTTCAACTTCTCTAAACGAGGCATAGCGTGAGACACCATGAGGAGACCTTCGCGTGAGCAAAATCCAGCCATGAGCGGAACTTTGGTGAAATCTCCACGTGAAAGAGCTTCATATGGTTTCTTATCAAGGAAAGTTTCCCACTCTCCAGACTTTTCCACCGTTGGCACAAATCCGAAATGAATTCCGCCGCGCCAGGAATCCGTAGCAAGAACCAACATCGAAAACGCTATTAGTTCTTTCGTAGATAGTTCTTTTAAATACTGCAATAATTGATCATCGCTGCTTACAATTTTTCCTTTGATCAAAGGTATTTTATGTGCCAAATCTTTGATTTTGCTGCTCTGTGCCCACGGCAACAGAGTGGATCCTGACTGTGCTATAGCTTTATGAAATAAACCCTTAGCTAATGGTGACAAAAGCAAATACTCCACAGACGCACCGCCCGCGCTAACTCCGAAAATGGTAACATTATTAGGGTCGCCGCCAAATTGTTTGATGTTCTTTTGTATCCATTTCAGCGCTTGAACTTGATCTCTGAGCCCCATGTTTCCTGGAGCATCTTTGTGCTCTAAAGATAGGAATCCAAGTATGCCAAGTCTATAATTAAAACTGACAACAACGACATCTTTTTCTACGAGAAAATCAGGTCCATGTGCGGTATCATCGGTGCCATGTCCGAACAGGAATCCCCCACCATGTATGAAGACCATGACAGGCAGGAGCTGCGGTTCGGAGGCTGGTAATTTTGGCGTGTAAACATTGAGGTACAAGCAGTCTTCGTCACCCACAACCGATTGACTCTCCTTGTCGAATTGGGCGCAAATGTTGCAGTTTTCTGTTGCATCTCTCACCCCTTCCCATGATTCGGGAGGTACGGGTACCTGTAGGAATTAATAACGCATTCACATATTTATTGCAATCAAGATAAAACAACTAGGTATATACTGCTTAATAAATTGAATCATCAAATTCAGCAAAGCTCCTAATTAATTAAATACTTAAATAGGCTTTACAGCATGCCTGACCGATTGAATAATTTTATCATAAAGTAGGTATAGCGTAAAAGAAATAGATAAGTGCTTGTGTAGATTTTTATTATCTTGTCAGGGGCCAAAAAGGGTGACGAAAGTTAGTAGGTCCGACCGAGAAATCCGATATGTACGAACCTACGTAGTTAGGCGGGAAAAATCGCAGAAAGCGAACTAGCTAAAAATATGAAAATAGAGCAGTCCGTTTGGGTATTTGTACTTTATTGGAAGTTATAAAATAGACACCAAGAACAGAGTCCTATACCCATTACATTAACTTCTCATAAAAATAAATCAACGCTGGTAAAATGACAACGACGCTACCGTTTGTATAATATGTAAATACAAAATGTTATTACAAATAGCACAAAATCAGCTGTGAAACAATAGGTACTTACAGAAAATCTTAGGTCACCGACCGGGGGCTTTGCGTACGGCACACCTTTGAACGCAAAAAACTCACGATTTTTCAACGTTTTGCAAACTTTCCCTTTGAGTTTGCCCTCTTCTACCTGCACTATATGATCTGACATTGCTTTAACTTCAATGAAAATCACAAAATAATAATTAACACGGAACTGAACACAAGCGTAAGAAACATAACCTCAAAGTTTATTATTCTGTTTGGCATTGAGGAGAACCTCCTTTCACATTTACTACAAAAAGTTCGCTATAGAGGGATCAAGAAAATAACAAGACTAGCATGCTTTTCTATGTGCGATGGATTTCACTCAGTTTTTGCCAACGATAACAGATGTCGCTATATAACAGTTCTAATAAAGTTATTAGGTAGAGTCACAGATAAGTAGAGTTTTGTCACTACAATGTATGTTCATAACATAATCTCCTAAATGTAGAGTTTATTAAAATTCATACAAAGGACTGTATAACGACGAAACAATAATGAATTTTTAAATCATAGATTATTTTATACATTTTGCTTTACCAACTAGATATAACAAAATGTACATAGGTTTTATTGACTCGTGACTCGTGTATCTCTATCTAACATTCTGTTTGAGAAACAAAGGAAGTCTCTCTAAGCCATCTCTAAGCAATATTTTTTTGACAGTATTTTGCTCTGTCTGTAACAGCTATTGCTCACCTGAAGCGGACATTATGGATGAGGGGGGAAATGATTATTATTTTGCAAAGCATTTTTTTTTAATATCTTGTTTATTGAAATCAAATTTATTTCTAAACTAAGCTAACTTACATAAATAGCTATTTAGCAAAAAAGAGGAGCATTAAATAATACTTCCTCTTTTGTACAAAATTACTGATTTTTTGTACTCGTAAATAAGGATCTATACAGATAGTTGTTAGTTTTTCCCACAGCCCTCGGGTGGTGAGTGACCGCACAGCCTCCGCTCTCCGGGTGCACACCTGACGACAAAATATACGCCAACCCCCAAAGAGGTACGTGCCCTCTGAATGGTAGGTATATGGTTTGGTAAGAAGGTAATAAAAAACTCTAAAACAAGAGGGTAGTTAAGTCAGTTTCAGCTTCTGTTTAGAGATGCGTGAAAAAGAGACGCTCAATCATCCATCAGTCGTCAATAAATAGTCCATATATTTAAGTTACATCATATTGTAATCGTCACAACAACAACAACGATAAAGGTGCTGGTTACTATGTTAAAAAGTTATATAGGTAGTTATGTGGGTAGGTAATTGTTTGTTTTCCTGAGCTAAGTGAAGAGAAAACCAAAGTGACGTGATAATAATAATACATTTAGCAATAAGCGAAACGATAGTAAGATATTTAATCAGTCAGGTATCAAACGAATGCCGAGAGTCGCATAACAATGGAATTTTTATTGTGTCTCGTTTACACATACTTGACGAGTTAATGTAATAGAATATTATATTTTCAGTATAAAGTAGTAAAAAAAAATAAAAAAAAAATAAGCCGCCTTCAAAAAAGCTTAAATTAACGCATTCGCCTTAAAATTAGAAGAAACTAATTCTTTTGGAGTCGGTGCATGATGTGTGTAGACTGTTGGCTACGTAAGCTTGACGTGCATTTTTAAATAATTTTGTTTTTCATGATTTTTAGTTATTTATATATATATATATTTATTTACTCATATCTCAAACAAAAACTACTGGACCGATTTTGATAAAACTGACACTGTACCCTAAGCGGAAATATTCTTGATTCAACTATAAAAGAATCATCTCGCTATGACTTCTTGTTTTCGTGAAATCTGTGGACAAACATACACACACACACACTCTACGAAATTTTGTACACGTACGTATTTGGAAGCCTTAACAGATCAACATACTCAAAATTTATTCAATTCTGATGATATCACATACATACGGTAAAAAGCTCGTTAAAGTCTTTTACATGAAAGAACTGCTAAGAGTACATACTTGCAAACGAATTTTATAATTATTGCTATTGATTATTATTAAAATCCTTTGTTCATACCCTCCATAACCACCTTCCCACAGCACAAGTTCGTCACGCGTCTTTGTTTAAGCAGCGCAATTAGAATACTTTACTAAACTAACTCAAATCTCAAGCGCAGATAGCTCGCCGGATGCGCACCTGTGTCTCGTGAGAACGTCTACCTCTTTTACCTGCCACACGATTTTCAATCTCAACATTATAAAGCTAAAGGTCTGGAATAGAAATTAGTAAAGACGACTGTGCGTTTGAGGCTTTAGTGTATGTAGTGCGACGCCGCGTTTGTTGTTATTTTGTACGCTCTGAACATCCGCGAGCTATTATCGCACTGCTTGTACTGTCACCACACGTTGATGATTTTGATGCGTTTTCAAATTAGAAGTATAGTATTACTTACGGAAGGTTCACCAATTCGAAAGTCTTTTTGACGCTAAAATACTATGGAATGTTTTTTTTTTATATGACAGTAGAAAAAGCTCGCCATCATACATACAAACAAGGTGTGACGCCACATCCCCTGATAAGCGTTTTCGATCAAGTAACCAAATGTGTGTTTTGGACAAACTTAATGAAAATATTAATCATTCTTATTTAAATTAATAAATTACTTTTTTGCTATATTTATATCATAATAAATTAATCACTAGAAACAACCAACATTGTGATTAGTTCTTAGTGGAAACTAGCCTATTGTGTATCTAAGAGATAAATACAAATATTTTTATTTTCCTCCCCTCTACATTCGGTGACAAGGGTAAAAAAGTTCAAACACACAATAACTATGCTTACTGATAAAACTATGCTAATATAGCCTATTAGCTATTAGGTTCGTTTGCCCCCTAATTTCTAGACTTGTAGCTGTCAACGACAGCTGTTATAGTATTCTGAGCACGATCTACTCGTATTTCGCTTTTGAACTAGTTAATAAACTTAAATTACTACGTACGCATATGAATTCTGAACTACCAGTAAATACTGGTCACCCTACAAATCGAACACGTGAGCTGTTTGCGAATTTTGGCCCTTTAGTTGGTCGTGTGAACCGCCCGCTTTTTGAGCTTTTCCAAGCTTACAATGAGACTTTTTATCCGCATTCACATTCAGGCTTCTTTGTGGCTATATTCCTTTCGGGAATGCGTAAATTGATTTGTCCCACGATTATAAGTAACGTAGACAAACTTAGGGTTTACTTTAATTTGTCTTTGTGGTAATTAGGTGGCTTTAACGGATAAGTTTGTCTTTCAATTTAGGTTTCTTTCCTATCCCGGTTGAATTTTGAAATTTACTTTCTCTCGTTGCTGTGTTCCTGTCGTCATCGTCACGTATTGCTACCTGTTTGAGATTATATGGAGGGTGGTTGAATTGTCAACTTGACATCGTCTCCTTTGTGGTCGAGTGTGGTTCAAGCGGCGTGGGCGGCGGTGCGCATACGCAGCGCGCAGGTGTGCTGGAGACTGGCCGGCGCCGCGGCGCATTCCGGCGGCGGTCACCGCGGCGCCGGACTACTTGACAGACGTGATTTGTCCGAGTACCTTACCTATATAAAAAAATAATGATATGAAACATTTCAGTTGTATGAAGATAGTTACTAAACTACGTATGAGTGGAGTACTAGTATTATTATATTATCTGTGGTATGAGTACAGGGAAAATAACTCGGTCATTGACTGATCGATCAAACACCGACCCATAAAAACAAGGTAGCTGCTACCTACAATCATTTGAACTTGTGATCTTGTTTGACACAGCAAAAGTGCTAACAGAAAGTATAAAGTAAGTAAATTATGAAGCTCGAAATTTTTTCTTCTGTTCTTTTTATTGCAGTCCTCGTATAATTTTACAATTTACATTGCCTCATTCATTCTAATATTACTGCCATCTGTATGTATTCTTTGGAACTAGACAAGACGACCTTTCTTTGTCACTCATTATGTCGTTAGTTGGTAGGCAGTGCATGACAAACTGCTTTATGACATAGTACCTCTACTCGACACGAGATGGCAGCAGCTCGTAATTAACACCACGGAATATATAATAGTACTAAATAAAAATACATAGCATATTAGTATTTTAGATTATTTTATTCATTCAAAATAACAAATTATAATTACTAAAATAAAAATATACCTAAACCTCTATATGCATACACAATAAATATAGACATGGCAACACTTAAGAGAAAGGTAAATGAATGAAATGAGCGGACGGAATTTCACTCATTCAGAAGCATTCATTCAGAAGGTCGCTCTCTCACTCTCATTCACTCAATTTCACTCACTCCATCAATCAGTCGTTCACTCGCCGGCACGCGTTGAGGATTTCGTCGGGATTTCGGAAAATTCTAGAAACAAGAAAAGAAACCTAGACAGACAAGAGATCTCTCTTTTGTTTTTTGTACGCAAAAGCATAAAACACAATGGCCAGCGCAGCGAAACGACTTATCCCTTTACTCGACCGTGTTCTCATCAAGAGAGCTGAAGCGGTTACCAAGACCGCGGGTGGCATAGTGATCCCGGAGAAGGCCCAGTCCAAAGTTCTACATGGTGAGGTTGTTGCCGTCGGCCCCGGCTCCAGAAAGGACAACGGCGAGTTCATTCCAGTGCTTGTGAAGGTCGGGGACAAGGTACTCCTCCCTGAATACGGCGGCACCAAAGTAAGCCTGGATACTGATGAAAAAGAATACCACCTCTTCAAAGAGTCTGACATACTCGCTAAAATTGAAAATTAGATTAGTGCTAGATTTTAAAAATTGTGGATGATACTGGTTCTGTTAGTCATTTAGAAGTTGTAGTGAATGAACATGTGATTTGATTGTGTAATACGCTGGGCTGCTGAGGCATTGATGTTATATCTGTTGCATTTCTTATTATAATATTGTTATAAAAATCTGTCTGTTATTTATTTTATTAGTCACTGGCTACTCCTTCTGATTAAAAATTATTATAGGTTATGTTGCATCACCTTTATCTCTCTTATGATAATTATTTTTAAAATCTAAAACAAACAAACATTCACAAAATAACATAAGTTCTCATTATAAGTACAAATTGACTCAGGAATCACGCACGCATTCGGGAATGCAGACTAAAAACCTCTGCATTTCTAACCTCAAAATCTAGAATAAATTAAAAAACAAAATATTTTTTTTCAATTTACTTTATTCATATTCAATTTTGTACAAAATACTATCAAAGTAAATAACATTTTCTATCACATAAAGCAAAAATTGGTTGTTTCCTGAACACAATGTGACACAAAGTAGGTACAGTCACTGTCAGATATTTTGTTGCAGACAAGGTGACCAAATACTTCTGAACAGTTATAATATCAGTAATTTCCATACTTCATCCTAGGATCTGCTCGTTACCTAGGTACCTAGTCAATAACTGATCAGAATCTGCTCAGATATTAATGGTAACTTGTAATGTATGCAATGCAACTTACTGACATTTTTGACTGTTCAGAAGTATTTGATCACCTTGTCAGCTACAAAAAAAATATCTGACGGTAACTGTACGTACATATATTACAAAGGTTCTCAGAACAGTCCAAAAGGATTCAAAATTAAGATCAATACTGAAGATTCATGACAATAAGGTTTAATAAGCACTTGCCCAAATAAAATCATAATGGCAAGTCAACTAAAGGCAACCATAAGTGAGACAAATAATATTTATCCGAGGAAATGTATTTTTCAGTGATCTAAAAAATACACTATTAGTATATTGAAATAATACTGAATGTGTTCTTATAAGATATTACATATTCACAAATTGGGTATAAGTAAGTACATACTTATTGCTTACATAAATTTACTATTGTTATGGCTTGGGACTGAATGGTAATGCTTAAAACAAATTGAAATAAATCATGCACCACAATCATGCATGAGATTAAGACATGAACAACTTTCATTGGATAGCTATATCTAGCAACTTTTGAAATCCAGTAATGCGTTTCGAAGTTAAACTCTGATATAACACCCTGATTTAGATGTAACAGTTATTAATATGCGCATTTATGATGTGATCAGTAACTTACCTAAAAAAAATTGAGTAATAAAATAACAGCTATGATTATATTTAAAATATTGAAAAGCAGTGATCTTCAAACCATTTGCCTTAGGAATGATTTATATTAACAAACATTTGTGTTAAAAATTGTCTTATTTCTATGACAACAAATAAAGTTCACTTAGTTACACTAATAGCAAGGTACTCAATAATGGCATACTAACAATACATTGCAAATCACTGTAATGATATGGCAGTACGCCTAACTGCAGCTGACAAAGCTGGGTTAGGGTCTGGTGGTTCAGTCAACAGTGTGACAGATGTCCAACATCCATCTTCATTGGACTGGCGCAGAGCTTCCATAGTAGCCTGAACTCGTTGTCCATCTTCAAATGTAGCTGCTGCTCTAACAGGTTCTTTGATCCAATCCATTTGCTCTTTTACTGGTAAGAAAGCCTCTTTGAGAGCACTTATCATTTTGCAAAGACCTTTGATGTATGGTTTGGGAACCACACTTGAAGCACAACTTAAATCTTCTATATCTACATAAATAACTTCTTCTTTATCATGTGGCCTCTTTCCTTCTTCCTCTGGGGTAGGTTTAACATTAGCTTTATGCAGTCTCCCATGTAAGTCTCCACCTCTCACAACCAAATAACCTTTTTTACTGCACACATAAATTTCCTGATTAAAACATGGCCCCGGTAAGTGATTATTGAGTGTTGCGGTCACAAGTAATCCTTTGTCCATTTGCAGTTGAAATGTACAAAAATCCGGGGCAGTGATCTTCCTAATTCCATTTACTTTGGGAGTCTCCTCAACAAATGTCCTGAGAACTCCATGAACTTTGATAACCTTCTGACCAGTGAGGAAACTGACCAGATCTATCACATGACTCCCAACTAATGTCAAAGTCCCACCACCCATAGTATCATCACACAACCAATTGTATGTTTCTCCAACTAATGGTCCCATTTGGACGCGAACATCAATAAGAGTTAGTTCTTCAGGGTCGCCTAAGTACCCATCTTGAATGCATTTTCTCATATGACTAAAGGCTGGTAAGAAGCGCAAGGAGTGATTTACAATAGAAATCAGTGTAGGATAGTACTGAGCTGCTCTCACCATTTTCAATGCCTCTGCCTGACAGAGGCCCGCTGGCTTATCACAGACTACATGCTTGCCAATTCCAAGTGCCTTAACAGATATCTGGGCGTGTAAATTTGGTGCACAAACAATAAACACCAGATTTACATTCTTTTTCAGTAAAACATCATCAATTTTGTTTGTAAAGAATGGTATTTTCAGCTCCTTTGCAGCGGCTTCGGCCTCTTGTAGTGTTATGCCCCAAATAGCTTCAACAGAGAATCCTTTTTCCCTGAGGAATGGCACCAATACTTTGGCTATGGCTCCAGTGCCGAAAACACCTATGCCAGGTAGCATTTTATGGAAGGTATATAATTTTATTTAATCCGTAGACATAAGTAAATTCAGATTTTACGCTGAAACATTTTGTGAAGAAGAAAATATTATTGTATAAAATCAACCATTTCAAGCAAGCAAGCAAAGAATCCCAAACCCAAACATTTCTTCTTCCGCAATTTGACTGACATTGACATTGACAGCTGAAAAGTGCGTTGCATTGCACTTGATGACCGCGACGACCACCACGCCCGTGATCGCCCACCACACGCCCGCGATCGCCCACCACGCCCGCGATCGTCCACCACTGCACGACGCGACTGACTCATACAGGAATACTATATAAGGTCACCTCTTTTTAAGTGATAATATTTTAACAGAGTATCTATCTATATCATAGAAATATGACCCAAGCATTTAAAAAAAAAACTGTCCCATTTTCATTTTAATTTTTCCTAACAAAAAAAAAATATTTAAAAGAGCACCCTGTCTTGTCTACTATCAGAGATCCCCACACTTTTGTAATTTATACTCATTTAAAAAAAACGGTTGTTCATACTACTACTCAACATTATCCGATTATGTTGAAACGAATAATATAATTTATGACTTTAAGTGAATATGATGACTGACTGTATAGCATAAACGATATTTCTAATCATATTGTAGGTCTAGGTATTCATACACAGCCAACTGTTAATCAAAACAGTGAGTATTCAACGTAAATTTAATAAATACCCTGCATTCTTAATAAACACCTGGGTAAATTAGGTAAAAATTAATTTTTACCTACCGGGTGGGAATAAATTGGATAAATATCCACTGGATTTCTACTCACCCGTCCATCTATATGCGCGACCGAAGCGAGCTCGAAATTTTAAGCCTTTAAGGACGCGGACAACATCGACAGTAAAATAGAAACATCACAAACTCTTATTAGTTTTTTTATAATTTCTTATTGTCAGCCAATAAGTGTAAAGAAAGTAACATACACAACAATATTTCGAAAGAAATAACAACGAGAATGTGTAAAACACTTCAATGATCACTTGCATTACAATAGTTTATCTAACGGACATCAATGTTAGAGATTCTTAATCACGACCTCATTGTGATTTTAGGCTCTAAAAAAATCATTAAATTGAGGGATGAGTGCACTTCAAATCAAAAGTAGTAATTTATTACTATGTAAGTAACAACTGCACATGAATGAGCACGCTAGCGAAGCGAGCGAAATTTTTTAAATTATTTGTAATTATTCGCATTAGTACAACGAAATAAACCAAAACTCAATGAAAGTTTTTAGTTTACAAATAGTACGGTTTCAGACGAGGTACGTTTTTGGTACGTAGAGACCTCGAACGTAGGTACTTAGTACGATCTGGCAACGCTGTTGACCGCGGTCTTTGTAGTTGTAGTACCAAGTGGAGTGGACCGGGAAAATGTGCGCTCGTGCTTGATTTGTTGTGCAGGCATCAAGTGGTATGCACCCGAAGCTGAGAAGGAATTTTTGACAAATACACGGTCCGAAATGGCCTCAAGCTCAATCTAAATATCGAATAAACCACACCAAGATCAAAATTAATAAAGCATTTGGTTTCATATTTCAAACGTCACAATCTTCGTATTGCGAGATGCGTGCGACACATTTTTTGTTTGGCATAGATTCTACGTAAGTATTACTTAATTAATGATGACTAAAATTATTTGCTGATTTGGTAAATCCATTGTTTGAGTTTTATCTGATAACATTTCCATGACATTTGATCATTTTAATTAGGAACTGTGAGCTTTTAAAATGATCCTATTAAGCATTTTTTTTCAAAAAAATGCCTCCCCTGCCAATGTACTGAGTGTAACTTTTTTTCCACCCGGAACGTAGCACTATTATAGTATTTTGTAATTGCATTAAATATAGAAGTTTTTAAGCAGTTGGGCACAAACTGTCCAGTACATTTTTTTTCAACACAAGTCTTTAAACTTTTGAGTAAAATTTTATCGGGCAAAAAAAATTCGAAATATTGTAATTTTCTGACTAAACTATTGAAGTTATTGATGAAAAAAATATTTTGGCTATATAGTTCAATTATGCAAAAAATAATAATATGTAATTCAAAAAAACATTAATTTTCGCAATATTAAAATAATGGTGAGAAGGAAAGTGACGTAAGTCGAACTTTTAAAAAAAAAAATTAAATTATTGAATAACTCTTAAACCATGAGACTTTTCTTAACCCATGTTGGCCTATTCTGATAGATCATGCATGACCTCATCCATCTACGGTTTTCGGTTGAACCACTACTTACGGGACAACCTGTACATTTAATTTTTCTTGCTCCTATTACAGGCCACACACCCTGTATACATATATTATTGTATACCGAGATTTACTTACTAGATATCGCTTATTCCATAATGTAGTTTGTAATGAAAACTTTTTCACTGAATATTTTATATCCCGAGCTATTTTATTAGTTTTGGCGCGATTCGAGAAAGATATATGTATTTTCCGCCCCCCGATCCCGAACGCCCTTCTCCACCTCCCGCGGCGGTGGGTGTTGTGTGACTCATTATAATTATCATTAATTAGTGCCTCCTAACTTTAAATCGAATAAGTAAGTACCTGAGTATAATCTAATCAATCATAACAAAACACGAGATTTTTTGTTTTTGAGTACTTAATCTATCCGAGGTGTAAGTGGAACAAAGAATAACATTTGTTAAGTAAACACTAGCCCCAGTCGTAAGTCACACTCGGTGGCGCTTAAAATGAATCGCTTTTCGTCGGAACGGTTAAACTCAATGCTCTGAGATTGTCCACCTGGACAGGTAGGGCTGTCACAAACAAAAATAACTGGATAGTGAATAGTGATTCAGGCTTGGTATTATAATAAGTTACTGTTTTTGTAGTGTAGCGGCTTGACGACGCTACAGTTTTGCATCGTGAGCAGTTTCGGGGCTCGCGATGTAAATCAGGCAGTCGTCACCCGCCGCGCTTCCCGACCACTCATATCCATTGTAATTAAATATGTATTTGGTGCACCAGTAAAGTATATATCATAAACATCCAGACATCTTATTTCACCACCACCGCACAGACTCCCCCCTCACCAGCATAGCCTCAACACTGGTGACCCCGACGTGATTTGAACACGCAACCTTCTGATTTGTGACACGCACACTTCCTTCAGTAGATAAAGTAACATGTAGCCTATACGGACCAACTTTTAGTCAAAAGTCAGTACATAATTTGACAATTTCCAGCTTCTGCATCGCGACTGCATCGATAGATACTAACGCGTGTTAGCATCGCGTCTGCTTCAATGCTAAAAGAAGCGCAGTGTGTAGATGTATAAGTAAGGGAAGACGTTCGATTGGCCAACTCATCATCGACTTAACAAATAGTAGAATTGGATATTCTTAATAGATCAGTGTATCGTTGATGTTTTGAGAACAATGTGGACTTGCTATTTTATTTAAGTCCTCTTCATCATCATCATTATCTATCAGCCAAAGGAACATTTCAAGTCTTGTACATTGTATATTAAGTAACAGTTAAGTGGGTATATTTATAATGTGAATGTGAAAGTTTGTTTGGATATATTTCTTTCACGATTCAACTACTGAATAGATTTCAATAAAGCTTCACACAAATATATGTATGTAGATCAAATTATTATAACAGATAGCACATCGCTTCTCTGACAGCCCTGGCGCACATCCTATTTGCAGCAATTCGGTAACTCCTCCTGTCAGGGCGGCCGCTCTCGATCACATCCACAATTAGGGTCGACTGATGAGAGCAAACAGAAAGGAAAGCTTCACTAATTTATGATCTTTTATTAATTAATAAGGCAACTGTACTGCCATTGAATACTAGTTTAACGGCTGAAATGTATTCCTGAGTAATATACTCGTGTTATACACCCTTTTAATACCTTATTTAGTTTAGCTGCCTCTATTGTTATATCGATGCTATAGTATAGTGTAATACGTGTTTCTGAGTAGAGGCTCTTCTCTAGCTGGTAGGTAGAGGTAATAATTATAAGGCCTTCAAATAATCGAATATCGTGGCTACATAATGTCTCTGACTTACCATTAACACTTAGCCATCCCGTATACTTTCGTAACTTAACGCCTAGCGATAAGGTCGCCTGATTAGTTCCTGCTTGTTTGTCTATTTGTATTCTTTTTTTTTCTAGTGTTATTAGTAAATTAATATTTAAGTAATGTTGTATTCTATAATCGTCTTTTAAAGGAGCTTTATTCCGTTAAGTTTCTATAGCAAATAGTCGATGAAAAAAAACAAATTTCTTGCACAAAGCCGCTGCTTGCGCATACGCAGGAGTGCGCGGCACATGTAGAGTAGAGGTAAGAGGCGTCAAATAAAGTATTAGGTGTCGCGGAAGTGTGACCCGGGGTCCGGGCCCGCTGTCAACTTTGTATGTCTGTGACAGCGCTAATTGCTCTTTAGTTTGAGGCTTAGAAAAAAATATTTAGAGCCGGCAAACAAGCACTCTACGTCTTATCTAGGTTTTATTTGGAGGATTCCGCTTTAGGTCTAATCCAATCCGAATTGAAAGTGCCGAATTCACTCTCTTTTCTGGCCATTGGCAATGTGTCATGTCATTTCATGCAAGATTGGTTGGTGTACTCATGTATAATTCTTACAACCTACATTTGCACTCGTACTTATACTACTAAAAATTTTCTTATTGAATTAGATATTTCTATTCAGTGGAATTTACTATTCTGATTCCATTCATCTCATTCTTTTTACTCCTGCGAGTGTGCCATAACTGGTATCTTCTCAAATAGGCGTGCAATAAAAGTTTGGCAACTCTGAACAAGGTTGGAACATGCATTCATTTGATTGTTAATCGACAACCTTACTCCACAATCTCATTTTAGTCCAAAAGCATGCACCAATTAGTGTTCAGTTATTTAGGTGCAAACTCATTTCATTTGCCGAAGGGTAGCTGAAAGTTTCGTGAGGGTGGGGCGTCGGCTAGCGCCGCCCAAAACGCGCGCCGCCCGCCGTGCGTATGCGCATCTCAAATGTTAGAAGTCAAGTGTAAAGACTAGAGCTCCGGACTCCTTGCAAAAATTCGTAATTCAAAATGATCTAAACTTATAAAAAGTGTTTAATATAGTGTATAGTTTTAATGTGTGTGGTGTGTGCAATAATATGCCTAGGAAAAGAATAAATAAATCGCCACCCGTGGAGAAGCGGTCGGACGACGCCGATGACGATGACTTTTTCTTTGATGATACGCAGTCTAATTCAGGTAACATTGATAACGTTCTTTAAGATTCTTTTCAAACCATCTGGTTTGCAAGGCGATGAAGTGACGAAAGAACCTAAAGCTAACAGAGCTTTTTATATTGTCCAGAACAGAACATTTAACATTACACTCTCTCACTCATACAATAATAATTTATTATGATTTTTGTTTAGGTCGGAATTCTCATGAGCCTCAACACAGAAACGCAGCCAATGCGCGAGAACGGGCCAGAATGAGAGTTCTTTCAAAAGCATTTTGCAGGTTCGTTCCTTTTCATCTTCTACGGTTTTTTTTTGTTTTAAAATTAATGTACCTTTAGCTTACTTTTGGCCCCAAATAATTAAAACCTTGGAAGAAGTTTTAAAAATCTACAGCAGATCTACCGTACGCCTCACCAATAGTACTCGTATAAACATTTAATACCGCTTACAAATTAATTTCATCCATTTTGTATGATTTTATTAATTCTGTTAAAGATGTCAAAGTCTTCTAGCACCTACAAACAAAAATTAAATAACCGCATTAACACAGGTAAAGCTTTACATACAATCCTTCCTAACTTTATTTAATTCACTTTCACCGATTTATATTCATTTTCATTATAATGTACCTACCTTATAATATCTTGAATGGCTGGGGTGGTAACCCTGATAAGCTCAGACCTGCAAAGAACACCGCCTAGGCCTGGGCCTAGTTAAGTCTGTACGGAATCAGCTACGTCTGATCGCAGCTGATTATCTGCGATCTCCGATTTCTAATAATAACGTTCTTCCACAGCTCATTAACTTTTTTTTCTCTTACCAGGCTAAAGACAACACTACCCTGGGTGCCGGCGGACACAAAGCTGTCTAAACTAGATACGTTAAGGCTGGCTGCCTCGTACATAGCGCACTTGCGCGCCTTGCTGCATGAGCCGCGGTCTGCACATACACCGCCGCATCCACTAAGCTTGGTAAGGAAACGGAGCACTTTTAGGCTGTTAACACATTATGCTGCAGCTTCAGTGGTAAAAAGGATTTACATAATATAGATCCATCCACGGATTAGTGCAGTGAACAACTCAGCCGGTTTTATCTCTGCGGCACCAATGAATTTTAATACAGCAGTTTATTATTATTATTCAGACAAATATGTGGATTCCCCGGAGTCACTGTACATGGCTAAAAAAACATAAGTATCAGGTCAAAAGTAGTTTAGCAATCAGCAGGCGACTGTAATTGCTTCAGCAATCTGAATGAATTTCATAATGTGGAGTATTAACTAAAGATAACCATGACCGACTTTATTTATTTGCATATTATTATTAATTGGTATATTGTTAGACAAGAACCGCAATGGTATCTTTTAATTTTGTCGTAGGGTGGGTAAGCAATATATATTCTAAAATTACAAAAGAGTAAGTTTACAAGAATTGAATAGCTAAGTACATGAAGATGTAGCTATTCAATTAGTCACTCAATTAGTTGTGCTTGTGTGAACTGTAGCAATTTCGTAGCACGTAGGCTACAATTACTACGAAAGAATTCGTTATACGCAAAGCTACTACAACGTTTCAAAATATTTTATATTTTGTAAAAAATGCGCAAAGCGAAAAAAATTGGGATTTAATTAAATAGGAAAAAGTGCCGACTCTTTCAATACATCCTGCGTCATACAATTTAAATCTGCATGTATTCTGCATTTCAGCTGTACAAAACAGCTACCTGCCTAACTTTAACAACTCGTATCACAAATCAAACAGCCCAAAAGAAAATACTTTTCAGAATCGTGGTTAGCTCGTGCCGACGGGTGGAATTAGTGGGATGACAAGTGTGACAGGGAATTTATTGCGAACAATTATGTTATCCCGGAGTTTATGTGACAAATGGGCGGGAGGCGAGCTCCTCGTTAGAACCCATCGGATGTTAACGACCGATGACAGCTTTCGCGGTTACCGTTAATAATTTACTAATATTTTTTTGTTACGATTTTAGGACGTTTCTTTCTGTGAAGTTTTCGATGCGAGCTGAAATTGGAATTTAATAAATGTACTTACCTTACAATTTCTTTTTATCAAATAAATAAAACTATGAAATCAAAAAATAAAAACTTTTAAACCTAACTATTCAAAAATGAAACATTTTCCTTCAGGCACGAAGGTAATGATGCTGAATGGTTAGTTATAGGTAGGTACTTACTTATCCTTTGAACAAGGAATGAGTCAGATTATATGTGTAACTTGAACTGTCAGGTTATAAACTAGTAATAGATAAAGAAAAAAATATAGCACTTGAAACAACATTTTATTTAAATTTTTAAGTAACTATTACCTAATCCTAATTGGAACAATGTAAGTTATTTTCTAATAAAACCTCTACTTTCTTAACTAACCACGTGTGTTTTTTTTTTTGTCAAGACTAATCTTTGTATCGACGTAAGATTATAGGCACGTTCCACGAAGATCCCAATCCATGATTGATGTAGAGATTATGTTGACTTTACGAAATGTTACAACGTTGGCTGGCGATACCAACTTAATTAGCATGACGATACCACATCAAACCTTTGATTAAATGGTCACTTTTCATTTGTTGCGTTGATGCCCTTTACTGTAACTGTATTTACATAAAGTTAAACCTTAAGTACTATTATATATTCTGTGACCTTAACTAGAAAACACACCTAATATATGATATTGTAAGGCGAATACTCTGTATTCCTGAAAAAGGGTGTACTAGAAGATTGAATGTAGGTAAGTAACGGTAAGCTGTAGCAGTTTTCGCTAAAATTTTAGCTGTCGACTTGTGTGTTCCACTTAGATAAAAAATACTCCACTTTAAAAAATAAGAGTCACTCTTCATTCCGATGGTTCCGCTAAAACATAAACAAAGCCGAAAGGATAGGAACAAAAAGGTTACAACAACAAACAGTCCACCAAGCCCGCGCTGACCAAAAGTTTGCAGCTGTTCTGGGTATAAATAAAATTATCTCCGGCCGTTAAAGATGCGCATTGTACGGTTTTATTGTTGCCTTGGATGGCTCTTTGTTTTTACTGTTCGGAATCTGTAGACGGTAATGATGGAAGAGAGTCAACTTCTTGAAGACATCATAATACCTTAATTTTAGGGAGCTTTAGTAGATCCATTTATTTAAGTTTTTTTTTAAAAGAATTAATCGATGCACGTTCTTTTTATTAGGTCATGTAAAAAATTACGAAGGTTTTAAGGTTCAAATTCTGTTTTCGAAATTGCAATCATCGACTAGCATCACACACACGCAACCCGCATGAATTTTATTCTTAATACGTCTGTTAGGTCTCACAAATCAATGACGATTTTGATAGTGAATCGTAGTACTTTCTCAATGTTGAAGATGACATAAAGTTTAGATGGAGTGAGTGTTCTTTTTATTAATTTCACATTCGGAGACCCCATTCGAACATGTGCGCGCAGTGACCCAAAGGCCAAGATGTTTGTTTGGACATAAAAAGTGCGGTTGTGTTGTGTTGCAATAAATGCTGTTCACACTTGACGCATTGTTTACAGTTGAGCTATTTGGGAGGTCTTGGCCTATGAACCGTTTATGAATAACTGTTTTGATCCTATCCCAAGTTACTGTATTCAGGCTACGGTATACTTTATACTTGACACATTTGGTAAGCGTATGAATGACGTATTCTAGGAGTTACGAAATGGCCAATCTTTTCTGCTGAATTGCTATGAATGAATGTAGTTGTTATGCTACAATGGTATTGATTGATACCACCCAACTTGATACAACCCATTTAATTTGTGAGTAATCATGACATTACATTGTTGAGGTATAAATGACACACATAAACAAAAAGGTACTGACTGGGTATCTTTTCATATTAGGAAGCGACTAACTCCTTGTCTGACCCTCTTTACACAGCTTTTATTTTTTTATTCGTTATCTTTCAGGCTTGGCCGTTTGCGTTCCAGCATGGGGGTTCAATCAGCTGCTCCATATCCCAGCGATGGAACCTCAACTCCACCAACGAAGCCACGAACAACCGCAACGTACCTAGGAATGACGCACAAACCCTGTGCAATGACACCTACATCCACGAATACTCGGAGAACGATTACGAAGACCGCTGTTTCGACGACACGAACGAAGGAGCTAATACGAATGCGCAGTACTGTGAATACGGATACAAAGATTATTACGAAATGAGATCGTATTCTTCTGAAAATCTAATGAACAATGCATGATATGAAGTGCTGATAAATGAGCCAAAATTTTCTATAGTAACTAAGCTTTCTAAAGGCTTATTTACCACGTCATACACAATAAGATGCCCCCTTCTCAATAAGCCAACTCAAAAGCTTTGATATACTAAATTTTTAAGTTTTACAGCCAAAGATTAATTTGTATGTATTATTATTATCTAACGGATCTTTCTTTTAAAGTTCGATTTTCTTTACTTGTCTAATATGGTAAATAATCTTGACATTTATTTTTAAAGATTTTTTATTTTATTAATTTTAAAATAAGATATTAACAGAGAACTCACAATCTACACAGGTAATTCATCGTTGAACACGGATATCTCTTGAAATCAAGTAGTCGATTAAAAAAAATATAAAAAGATTGTCTACAATATTCGACAAGCAAAGAAAAACGAACATTACAATTAATTACAAATTAAAATAAATAAATATTTAACGAATGGCCAGTTGTCTCCTTAATTTGCTTTACAAACAAATACATTCAAACAGTGCGACTTTCATCAGATTCGGGATACAGAAATGAGATGTGCGGTTAGCATGTAACTGGATACTGAACAAAGTGGATGTCAAGTCACGTCGCTCGGGAACTGACAAAACAAACAGGAATAGTCGGGAAAAAATAGTAACACTCAAAGCGGCGGAAACTGGAATGCATTTGCGAACCACTTACGTGGCTAACGAATTTGTTACTAGAATAACACAATATGAGTATAATCCTAAAGGCACTGTAAAATTTCAAAGTCTAAAACACTTTGGTAAAGATGAGTACCTACATTTTAAAACCTACTTACTTGGGAAAGTTGGACCATCTTTCTGAATATACAAGTAGAAAAAGCGTCTAATTCGACGTGAAAAACATGGTTGACGGTTAAATCTAGAAGGTAAAAACAAGATGGCACATGTCGCAACGCAACTTAACAGAGTTAAATTCACTGAATAGATAAATTTATCTATTCAGTGGTTAAATTGCATAAAATAAAATACATCATAGCGGTGAAAAGTTTATTAATTTATAAGAATGTATTATGTCAGAACACACTACAAAGTATTACTTCGATTATTTACAACGAATCATAAAATAAACTTAAGCGAGGCATATTTTGGTAAAAATGTATAAATAAATCTACTGAGCTAACTTAGTCTACGCTAAATAAACGCGCAGTTAAAATAAACTACTGTTCTCATACATGGGGTGTTACAATAGTGGCAGTACCTAACAAATCTATAAATACAAAGGTAAATAAATTGTACATTAACTAGGAAACATTACATTGCTTTTGTGGCTATTATTCGACTAATTTAGTACAATTTCCTACATCATCCGCTGATCCACCCGAGTCCTTAAGGACTCAAACACTCCTTTGGTGATTTTCCTGACTTTCCCGCCTCACATTCATACAAAAAACATCAAAACCCTTGGTCAAAAATATTTATTGATATTTTGGACTTTACTTAGTACAAATCGGTACACGATAACGCGTTATTTTTAAATATTAAATCTAGTCAAAAATTCAAATACTCTCGATAAACCTACTACACTAGATGAATTTTATTCATACTTCTAAACATACTCTTATAACAAGCATTTTGCTTTAGTCCTGTATCATAGTGTCCTGATATAGTATACATTACAATTAAATATTACCTAAAACTACCATGTTTTTGGTAGGCTCCTAGCTTTTGAATAATATGCGACACACCTACTTATTTTACAGTAAATATTGTTAGTACATTGCGAAGATACTTTGATATAAAGATATTATACGGATACGGTTATTATATTATAGTTAGGCTATTGTTAATAATAGATATTAGGATATTGACTTCACATTAATAACATCGATGGCGGGATAACCAATGAGGTGAGAACTGGCCAATACCCCAACAAAAGTATTATGGAAGGACGCATGTAAAGGTCGTAGGATCTGGATGCAGACCGCAATCGGTCGCTGTGGAAAACCGTGGGGTAGGTCTATGTTCCTTTGGCTGATAATGATGAATTACATCAACTTCCTGATTCCTCGATTGCATATTATATATTTAGTTACATGTGTGATGATTAGTTTTCATTTAAAACTATTACAATACATTCAAGATCTTTCTGCAACAGGTACCTATAATACCAAAAACGTATTAAACAACAGCAGTTTACACACTCTAATGAAGTCATGAAGTTTTTCAAGATATTTGAGGTATAATCTCGGTACCCCATGAAATAGGAAAGAAGAATGCAACAAAACGAGGATTGAAATAAGATTTCCTTTAATGTGATGTGACTTATTGTGAAGCCTTTTAAAATAAATCGGTTGCTAAATAGATACAAACAATAAAACAATGCTTTTTAAAGCCGACGTTCCAGAGTATTTAAACTATAAGTTAACATTATCTGCTTTAACACAAATAATTAGACCACAGCTGTTTAAATATAACACAGCTAATAAAAAAAATGACAAAAAGTCCTAAGGATGATAAACATTTTGATTTAGCCGCATCATATTTAAACCTAATCATCATATTTAAGTCTAATTATTTGTGGTAAGGCCGTATATTTATAGTGCACTATTTTCACTACGTTATTGCATTTCTATAGTTGCGTATTTATTATTTCCTTACATAACGTATCTAAAATTAGGACCTAAGACCCTAACGCATTGCGATTTTTAGCATCCATACTAAACGCGCGACAGCATCGCGACTCGCGCAATGAACAGATTTTGGCATCGATGCAGCATCACGACTGCATCGATGCTAACGCGCGTTTCAACAAGAATGGCCAACTACAGATGTCACTTTGAAAACGAAAGCTAAAGAAATAGAAAGCTATTTTCTGACCTCACGCGACAGTGGCGCTAACTAGTGAGCACGAAAACGGTAGCCCTCATTCCACCTTTAGTTGTGCATTAAAGTAAAATAAATACATGTTTTTAATTTTGAATCATGTAGTTACAACAAATATTTAAAAAGCCAGAAGTGCATGTATAAAACGGCAACACTTTTCGATCGTGGCGCCTTGCTGTCAGTCTTCAGCGGTCTTTAGCATCGATGCAGTTTGCAGTCCCGATGATGCATCGCTACCGTTTTTGTAGCCAGCTTCTGCATCGCGACTGCATCGATACTAAAGCGCGTTAGCATCGATGCTAAAAGTAGCGCAGTGTGTAAAGGTTGACATTTTGCAACTGCATCGATGCAATCGCGTTTGCATCGAAACAGAAGCGCGTTTTGAAAACGCGCGATAGCATCGCGACTCACACAATGAACAGATTTCATTTGGCATCGATGCAGAAGCGCGTTATTATCGATGCAGAAACGCGACTACATAGATGTTTACGCGCGTTAGTATCGATTTAGTAGTCAATATTTAGTACATAATTTGTCAACCTTCTGCAACGCGAATGCATCGATACTAAAAGTCGCAGTGTGTGTAAAGGGTCTAAGGCGTACTGTTGTTGTGACGTCACTACCTATAGTTTCCACTAGTAATTGCCAGTTTCAAAATTCAATATTTTTAAAGTACATAATAATTTTTTTTTTTACATAATAATTCCAATCGCTTATTAGATTAGGGCGCTATATCCTTAGGGTGCCTTCCCACTATGTACCTACGATAATTTGTAGTTGGACGACTGTCGTCTCTAGCTGTTCCCATTAAATGAAGACAAATGCAAAATCTATCGCTACTTTATTTGATTTCTATCAATTTGTTACACCTTCACGGCTTGTTTACCGGGAGGTTGTTTAAATTGCTACTTAATTAAAATTGATAATATATTTTTACTAGCTTTGCGATGTTGTAACTGATACTAAGAATGATATTATTGTATCATTAACGTAACGTTAATAACGAGTTATCTTCGCATGATAGTGAAGTATTTTCATACACGAGGACAGAGATTTTTCAGGCTTTAAATACAGAGAACACATGTGTTTTGGTTTTCCTATTAACAACTAATATTACGGTATTGTTGCTGAGTAAACTTTGAATAATACATTTGAATTGTCGACTTAGGTAAATAACAATGAACTTGTTAGCTTAATTTATAAAGAAACGGTTGCTAAGACAATTAGCCTATATATAGGTAAATCCCGTCTTTATCCTTTATTAAATACTTTTATGGAAACTAAGCTTAACATCCTTCCTATGATATAATTTGTGCGTACAGCCAAGTTCCATGCTTAAATATCCATTCATCACACGTTTTCACCTTAAAAAAACACTAATTTAACACAATTGATTCAGTTCCGTCCCTGTGCTAAAATATATAAATAATTTAAAACTAATTAGCAAAATATAGTATTGTGATAAACATCAACGTATTCATTAACATAATCAAACAATTTAAAATTCCGTTAAAATCGTAATATTTACAATAATCTTCTTTAAAAATCCCCCATTCGACTTGATTATTAACTAAACTATACTACGTAAATGTGTATTTTTATTTCGCAGTCCATGAAATTATGTCTAGAAGCAATGCATGCGTTGTATCTTACAGCCTATGCGTAAGACGAGACAGTGCAACTACCTTCCTGAGAAAATGTTGATGGAGTTCGACGAAGTCCTTTTTCGGACGAGGATGCTCTCGACTGCAAATAATAGAAAACAGATGTTTTAGGATATAATTTCGCAGGGTTGGGTAGCTCCATGGGCGTAACTGCAACTAATAGTGCGGATTGCCGCTTGGATGACGGAGCGCATGCGATAAGCGATCCTTCGTCGTCCTGCTTATAGCGGCTTGCGGGAACTCGCGGAGGTTTTAGTGGGTATACTTGACGCGTGGTCTGTCATTCGTCAAGGGAGTCCCACATCCCCAATTGCCGTCCCCACGGTAGTAGGTATGCGTAAAGCATTTCCTCCGCGTAAAAAAAAAAGGGTTGGGTAGCTGGTATACCTATATGTATATGCATTTTTGTTTCTCCGCTCGGACCTATGTTGTATTTAGGCGTGATATACGTATAAATAATATTCTCCTGCCGATAGATACGCAGGAGATATTAAGTGCCCAGATGTGTTCGCAAACACAAGTGCACTATCTGTTCCTCTACTCTCATTAATTCGCTGAGACAGCAGAATCGACATTATCATGAGAGATCAGGCGCAGGACCTACTTCCTACTCCTAGCTATTTTTCGAGTGCCAAGACAGAAAAACCCAGAAACAAACGGCCAACCCTGTTCCTCTACTCTCATTAATTCGCTGAGACAGCAGATTCGACATTATCATGAGAGATCAGGCGCAGGACCTACTTCCTACTCCTAGCTATTTTTCGAGTGCCAAGACAGAAAAACCCAGAAACAAACGGCCGACCCGGGATTCTAACCCGGGACCTCTGGTCACTGCGAGGAAGTACGACAACTTATGATTTAACTACTTACTGACTGAGTCCTGAGGAGTCAGCGGCCTCTTGATGGTCTGCTGAATGACGGCGAGCCAGCCCGCGCGGTCGTCGTGCGTGGTCGCCGCGAGGCAGTAGGTTCGCTCCGGTGTGACGAGGTGGAAGGGAAACCTGGCGTCTTTGCACCCGTTGCCAGTGTTTGATACTTTGATGCAGTAGCCGTTGGATTCGTGGCCTGGAGAAAAATAATTTATTAATATTTTATACTATGGGAGCTTTACGGTGGATAAACTAGCAAATTCATTTATTTACTTATTAAAAGGTACGTGAAGGTAAGGTAAGGTAAATAAAATATTAAAAACAAATTCTTAATTTTAAACTAAATTAAGAACCACTTGACTAAATCTGATTTAGATAGGTAGGTACTAAATCAGATTTAAAATAATAAAAAAACTCGATGATAAATAATGCAATTATATTACATTATTCGTAGTGATTTACAATAATTGATGTCAATAAAAGTCAGAATCAAATAGGTAGATAATGTTGTTTCGATTCGAGAGAACTGATAGGATAAATTCTGGTGACTCAATCGTAAAATTACCAAGTCACAGCATATTAAGTAGCACATTCTACTTACGTAAAAGTGCGTGACTAATAAATAATAGATAGAGTATCTCAATATACATATAATCGAAAAATAATACAAATACAATGTAGAGACTTGAGAAAAGACTTTCTTTTTAATATTCGGCTAAGTATTATTGCCAATATACATAAATAGGCTAGTATAGATTAATCGATATTTCGGCAACGCAAGTCCACAGAGGGGTGAGGTGGCTGCGTCAGCGAGGCTAGGGGAGCCCCTTTTTTACCCACCTTATAATAACAATCTTTTAACATATAAAAATGAATCCATATTTCCCTTGGTCACGGCATCACGCTTGAACGGCTGGACCGATTTCGCTAATACTTTTTTAGTTGTGTTCGTTATTGTCAGAAGAAGGATCGTATGAAAGAAAAAAAGGAAAAATTTGGGAGTAAAATTATAAAATTTAAGAGTACCTACTTTCATACCGGGGTCGAGGGCGAATCAAAGTTCACTAGGTTCGCAAGTTATATTTATTAATAAATGTTATAATTGCTCCTACTTGAGGTTAAGGCCTTTTCACAGCTAGCAGTTTACAGGCTTACTTACCGATAAATATTTCGCCTTTCGGGTACGCGTCTAACTGATCGTCGTGGTACATAAGTTTCCTGTTATCCAGCGTGAACCACCTTTTCCTATGCGCGTCAGAGGGTTTGGGCCCTGTCTTCCAGAGGAACCCTTCACGGGCGAAGTCCCTGGGAAGACGCAGCACCAAGTCCGATTCGGGAATTGACGGGAAGGCCACTTTGAGTAGATGCAGTTGCGCGCAACGGATCGCAGTGTACCTGTAAAATGGCGCGTAATCTATACATATAAAAGGCTTTGTCCGCTGATCGTAGAAACCTGAAACTTGGAGGGTGAGTTCTTTGTATGGCGAAGGGATCCGATAAGAACGGATTTTTCGAAATTTCACCCCTAAGGGGTTGAAAAAGGGGTGCAAAATTTGTATGGGAAAATGTGACTCCTTGATCCAATCTACTTCAAATTTTGAATGAACATATTTTATGAATATTAACGAAAAATGTGTATCAAATTTTATTGAAATTTATCTTGCAACGGGGTTAAAAAGGGGTAGAAAGTTATTTTGGGGATGATTTGCTACAAAGTTGATATCAATACTTCTTAGTGCTTACGATTAAAATAATTTTGATTTTTATTCTGACAATCATTTGACATGTCTGAAAACTCAATGTTTTGACATATTATATTTGTTATTGATGTTGCTCTCGAGAAGAAACTTTATTCCTTAGAATAGTAAATAATATTGTTTTGTGTTTAAACAGGGTAGGTATCAAGGGGTCTTTGTCCAGTGTAGATTGCAGATCGTTTATTCATATTGTTGGTGGGCATTCTACGCTGCTCCTGAGGTCGAAGGGTGTCCAATCTGCAACTTTTCTGCATACTTTTCGTGGGGGACCTATGTTTACCAGTGCACGGCTTTTGGGTGTTGATGATGATGATGGCGTAGATCTTTACATAGAATTGTCCCTTTCATTTTACGATTTGAATTCAAGAAAGTAGAGTATTCGCTATAACCATAGAGTTTGAACTTGAGCTTTGTTAAGTCTTCTCCCGAGAAGACTTGAGGGAATTCGCTTCTCCCACAGCCTGTATGTGGCATGATGCTGTGTAAGCGCAGAGAGTAACCTGGTCTTATTATTACCCGAAAAAAATATACGATTGACGATAGGGTGTAGGAAGTATTTCCATTTCGTTGTAAAATAAAACGTGTAAGTTTGACCATTAAAGACCGGGCTACGTGTTGAGTGTACATAACATATAATAAATAAATAATAAATATATAAATACGCCAGACAAGACACCAATTGTCTGGTTTCGTGATAAGGATTATCTTCCTTGTGCCACAAAGTACCAGACAACGATTATGACAGGGGCGTCTCCCATAAATACTTAAATACATTCCATAACTTAGGTACAAATGTTCATGCTCATCACACAAACATTTGCTCCTTGCGGGATTCGAACCCGCGACGGCCGGCGTAATAGTCAAGAGCGCTAACCAATACACCAAACGCGTCGTTGAATATAACATTTATCTGTACGCATTTCTATGTATAATTTTAGAACTGAATGTTTTCGTTTGTTTGTTTGAACGCGTTAATCACAGAAACTATTGGTAAGGGTATAAAATATGATAGATAGCTAATTTATCAGGGAAGTCTATAGAGGTAGTTTAATGCGTATAGGTATAGGCTTATAATTTTTCGCTACGATCTATGGGAACGGAGTTAAACTAAAACGCGCGTACGAAGTCGCGGGCGGGCCGCTAGTTAAATAAATAAAATCATTAGAGGATGGTGAAAGAAATACAATGAGCTTTTATAGCTGTCCGGCTTATCTGACACTTTTTGTATGAGCTTAACCTTTAAATATCAGTGCAGTAAAACGCCGACACTTATGGGATCGTAACAGCTCCCTTAACATTATCCCCATAACTGTCGTGAATCAAGATCCCATTATCCGGCACACAAATTCATAAATTATTCTAGCTAGGTCTAGGACACACAAATAGCTCTCCGACCCGCTCTAACTTATTCCTATTATCTAGGTAACAGCGTTGGCTATTTTAATGATTCAGCGCCGAAAAAGATATTGCACAACGCATCGAAAATGCCTGGAAGAGCTATTGGTCATTCAAAAACTTCATGAAAGGTAAATCATTCTTGTGCCTCAAGCGTCGGATTAAGGATATGTGCAATTTCTCGCCATCCTCACGGCGCCTAAACAAAGTATCTAATAGATCATCAGAGATCCAATCCAACCTAGAGGTTTATCACAGAGCGTTGGAGCGCAGCATACTTTGGGACTCAAAATCTGCACCGGGTAAGTCCCTTCAAATGACGAGCTAGACTTTTGTAACAAAGACTGGAGAATAGCCGCCCAAAACCGTGGAGAGTGGAAAAAGGGCTCTTAATAATTAATAATAATCTATTATTCCTCCTGCCTACTCCGTAGGTAGGTCCACTCTCAAGCAATGAATTGTTGCTTAGAAGTAAATTATAATTTTTAAACAAGTGAAATTACCAGTTATTGATAACTTCTGCTTCGTCGTGGTACACGTAGATATGCCGCGTGGATCCGTCCTTCATGAACGTCAGCTGCATAGAATTCTTGTGCTCGATCTTCGATGGTGCGAAGCAAACATTCAACTCCGAAAGCTTTAGAATACCCTTCGGCTCTTTGTTTTCGTGAACGTGATATCTGGAGAGAACGGAGACAAATCGTTAGTGGCGACAATTAAAATCCTACCTTATTCTCCGCAATTTATCCTCTCTACAGCGTAGCAAAGCTGTAGAGACTAAAGGACAAACATGCGTTGGTCGACTCTAAAAGGATTTTTCTGAAGCATTCACCATTCAAGACATAAAAATACACCATCATCATATACTCCAAATAAATCCTGTGAAATTCATATTAGTTGACAGAAGCAGGCCAATGCGATGAGATGCGATGAAATGGCAATGATAAAAAAGTACAGAGAGTTTAGTTACTTTTTCGCGGAGTTCGTCGGTCCGTGTATCTGTGACGTCACCGAGGCAATCGTCACATCGAACACTCGAAAAACGTTCTTACCTCCATCGACCAATGTTTTTGACGCGGAGACGACCGAATAACCGATCGAGACAACTTGCAGCACGGCCGCAGCCGTCTGAAGCTTGGTGATACCTAAGAACCAGTCCGGATATGTTTAGGCGAAGCAATGAAATGCGTTTCGATTCATGCTTAGTATAAAAGAATGAAACATAAAGTTAATTAGCACATAAATATAAAGATATTGCTGAAAATCTACAACTGTTTTGAACCCACGTTGACGATCATAACATCTTTCAGGGACATAAACCGATATTGATATAGTGTTAATATTTATATTTAGATACAGATTAGCTACGTCAATTGCGGGTAAGACTTAGTTGGTTTTCCTGTTTTGAACAGCACTGTTATTCAATTAATGAGATAAATGGACAATAAATTCCTATTTCTGGATCATGCCAACTATATCCCCATTGCAACTAACGTATAGTACAATACCATTGTCAAGAATGACAGTGAGCAAATAGGGAGAGAATTATGTAGTAGTAGGTTACACATACAAAATATTTAAAAAAATCTGAAATCTCAACATTTTGTTACTACATCAAAACAAATGATATAATGTGGAGATCAAAACAAATTACACAATAAAGTACAACTGTTGCGTCATGACAAAATTTAATACCTAATCATCAAAATTGGAACCGGGGTATGAAAACAGCAGGTTGTCATTGTCTTTAGCTTTACGTGAATATTATGACAATATTTGTTCAGGCTCTTACGTAGCGAGAGGCGTGGAAGTTTTCTCATTGTACGTCACAAGTTTACACACAGTACACGTATCGAAACCGAATTTTATCTCGTCACCGTTATCTTGTATCTTCTGCTTATCAGTGTTGTCATTTTGACTTTTCTCAACGATGTCATCAGCTAGTGATAAGTATACTCATATGTGTTGACTCACGGTTAACGAATACAACTAAAACTTAACAACTTCTTTAACGTGAACGAAAATACTCATATTTTTATTATATTCATTTAAAATAAAATGTTTAAGATGCTTTTTAAATATACTCATTGTTTTTGTTTCTTTGATATAATTTGGTAACGCATTATACAATTTAATACCTTCTTAATCAATCGTCTTTTTCCCGTAATTTGTTCTACATTTGTATGTGACCAAATAGTTGGCATTTCTCGATTTCTCTACAATTTAAGCGTGGACAAGTAAACCACAATTTCCGTTGTCAAATTACCTATAAATTTTAATCGCAAACGAGTGTATTTCACAGTTGCGTATTTAATTTACTTTTTTTACGTTTCGTTATGATTAAATGTAAAGAAATAGTGGGACTTCTGATATTTGGATTTACCATACTATGAATTGTTATCTTTTCTTTTATCTATGTTGTTATGATTTGGCGAGTTATAGATTGTAATCGCAACGTGAATGAATTTAATACTTTTCAATTTAACTACGTTTTTACTTGGAATAATGCTTTCGGCAGATACCCAAAAGTGTTATGTATGAATGTTGGACTAACTCCTCCCGTATCTATATTTTTGTATGGAATACCATAGTATAATATAATTCTCTATATTCCAAATTTTGTATGTTTTATTGTCATTACATCTAAATTTTCATTATAAAAAAGGGATCAGAAAATTTATTGTTAATTAAGTGGTTTAAATATTTAATGATAAATTACACAAGTGATATTTTCATAAACCAATTCGAGCGAAAGTTTCGAGAGCACATAAAGACAAAGCGGATACAATGAAATGAACATGATGTTAATCACAAAGGCACTAGGTAAGTATATATCTTTGCAATCAAAATAATGATTCACCAAAAAACAAATATCATCTAGAAAACATGCTACCTAATTTATACGTATTTTGGCAAAACGTAATGATATTATCACTGATATTGAAATAACAATTCTTTCGTAGGTGGTTGATATAAAGAACTTATTTATAGGTCTGTTGTTATTACAAATTGTTTGTGTAATGTAGTTAGGGTAAATAGGGAAGCAATCAACATGCCTAAGTAATTGAATAGTAAATAATTTCTACAATATTAATGCAGTAATTAACTTACGTCATAGGCAGTAATGCATTTTCTATTTACAACTAATAACTATACTATCATAAGTAATTCCAAATGCCTTTCAATGAAGTTTATGAGCACTAAATTTGGCTTCTGTGGTTAATTCTCTTTTCAATATGTACGTAATATGTACTGTGAATGTTTCTACTACGAAATGCTAGCGTTAAAAAAACTCAAGCTCGACTTAAAAGGACCTCAACCAATGTAAAAAAAAACCTTTAAAAGATTATGTAAGAAATATATTTTTATCTTCATTCATTGTTTATTACATGTATTTTGCACGCACCCTACACTAAGTGTGATGAAAAGTGCCTACATAACATTATATGATAACTAATTAGTTACTTACAAAAGTTAGTAAAAAGGTAGTTTGACCGCGATTAAAGCGAATGGGCGAGCAAGCATTTATGTGTGGGAAGGCAAGAGAAACAAATTCTATCACCTACCTACACTTACTTGCAAAAGTAAATGACTCATGCGGGACTTACTTCAGTGTGTCCTCGGTCTCGTTCAACACAAACTTTCTTAGTTGATATCTGCTGTCCTCTTTGCCTCTTTTCATCAGAAAACCTTCCATATATCCAGAAAGGTAGCTTTGCCTTTCTGGATGGGAAAATTCTTCTCTCTCATACTTTGCTCGGATCCACTGCTCTATGAGAACTCTGTAATAACAACGATGACTTTGTTATTTTGTGCAATAAAAAAGTAAAAGTTTAGTGAAATACATTGGACACGCGGTTTTTATCAAACTCCAGCACATATGTAACGGCAATTTAAAGTAGTAACTTCATTCGATATTTTGGGTACCATGATGTTTTTTTATCTGCGTATAAATAAATAAACCAGGTGCTGTAAGAACGCATGTAAAGATAAGCTTATTTGGGTCAAGTTTTGATGATTTAGTTCATTTCATTGTATTTTTTCGATATTAATGTTTAGCATGCTATGTGCTTGAACTGACTGGATTATCATTATAATTATTAAAACAAAGTACTTAGTAGAAGTGTCACTACAAGGCACAGGTGAAATGGTTTGTTGTTGTAAGTAAAGTCCGACTGATAAGCACGTCATATACAATTAAATATAACTTAGTTCATCAAAACAGAGCATATCTTATTACAAACTGATAATCAGTGATCATCATTCAAGTATGTATGTAAAAAAAAAAACCTCTGTCACAAAACTACATTTTAGAGGACCCAATCACATTTTATTCAGTGTAATGATGACTTGCCTATTTAGAATGTGTACATAATAAACAAATAACTGGTTAACATTGTGTGTTTCTCATCAAACATAACTTCGTTCGTATTTATTAAATTTATTTCTAAATTGATAGGTATAATATTTTCATTGTAAGGCATTGTAGAATGATAAATGCTTGCCTATTTAGAAAGTATCTGCCAATAGTTTGTTATTGAGGAATTGAGGAAAATAATACTCTGACATATAACCAGTAATAGGTACTTGTACTGTGGTTATAATAACTCTCTATTTTCTAATTTGGACTTTACGACAAAATGACTAGGTAGTGTTTTATAATTAAGAAGTTTTCAAGAGGAAAGTGGATATGATGTTACTAAATAGACATTATTCGTTAGCCGCATCGTCACTTACCATCAGGCAGATGAGTACGTGATCAAATATCTGCATAAATAAACAAATACTTTACTAAAAACCGCAACAAATCCGCGCGAGATTATCGCGGACTCAAATACATACAAACATAGAACCCCCAAGCTGAGAACCTCCTTTTTTTAAGAAAAAAAAAACATCGATTGTACGGACTCACTGTGGATCGCTTCTTGTTGGCCTCCTATAGCAGGGTGGGACTCGCTCCTCGTATTTATTCTTCGCGTTGATATTGCCAACCTCCTTCATTCTTTGCACCTGGGAGTCTTCCCACCGGTCCAGGTTGAGATGTTTCACCTTGCTGATGTGGGCACCCATGCCTCGGTGTATGCTTGCACACCGCATGCAGATGAAGATGCCCAGGTTGTAGGACGCCCAGTCCGCGTCTGGAATAAATTAAGGTGATGAATGAGTATAGTCACGAGCAATAAAAAGTTTGAGACCCGTATTTATATTCTATTTATTTGATTGTATAAACATGAAAAAAAAATTGGAGAGAGAGCAGAGTTAGGCGCGAGAGACAGGCAGCGACCGTACGCTCGATACGAGAACTAATTTTTTTCTAATAAATTAATATCGCTGTTTGTTTTATCGTATACTTATTTGGAATCCGAGTATTTGATAACATTTTAAAGACATTGACATCCGTGGCAGTGGGCAGGGCACATAGCGCGAAGAGAATATAGTGGGAAGGGCACTGATGGCCGTTGGGGCAGAAAAGTTCTAGATTGGAAACCCTTCGACCAAAAGCGCAGCGTAGGACGTCCACCTACAAGATGGACAGACAACCTAGTAAAGATAGCAGAATCACACTGGTTGCAGACCGCTCACTGTGGAAAACCGTGGGAGAGGCCTATGTTCAGCAGTGTACGTCCTTTGGCTGATAATGTTGATGATGGTTGTCAGCGGATCCGCGACATTAAAATCTTACCGTTCTTAAATCTCTATTCGGATAAATACATAAGTTCAGTTACAAATGAGCGCGAGAGTGCCTACTAGGAAAACATCTTTGGAAATACCAAACAAATCCTGCTGCAACTTGGTTTATTTTTGGCTTGGCGGAAACGCGATTGTTATCAATGGTAAAAACCAAAGATAAGGTTAGCTACTGATGCAAAAATGAAAAGTAACTGTGGACTATCTACGTAGCGTCGACGTGCGGTATTTTTCCTTATCTACAAATTAGCAATCGCAACAATAGTAAACGCTCGTCACCTGTTTACACTGCGTAAGTACATAACATGAAAACGGTGACGTCAGCGATCGTTGCTCGTTACCTAAAAGAGGTGGGTACACTCTTTACGGATTGATTTCGCGGACATTTATTTTTAATTAACGACGTTTCGAATGCTTTACAGCATCCGTAGTCACAGGCAGACTAAGATGTTATTTGTCATAACATAGTTATGAAAAATTAAACAACCATCACTCATTAATATTAATTGACGTCCCTATCCACGCAGAAAGAGCTTTAAGAGGTACACTAGGTACTATACAAAGTATATAATACCGTATTTTCCAATAATGCGCATGATTAAACATTTTATTCGAAAACAAACAGTATTTATGGTAACGTACATAGAGTTACATAACAATTACTAACACTATTCACGCCATGAAAAAGTAAAGACGTCATGCCTGCTACCTACGCATTTTTCGCACTGTTTTCCATATTGAGAAATGTTTCGTAAAAAAGTTTTTTTTTACTGAACTTATTTTGACTTATGTTTTTTAATAACTTTAAGCAACCTTCACAATTTCCACAAAATCTTGAAATAGCCGGCCTTATAATGTAAGGGTATTGTTATGTAATATTCGCGTATGTAAATGGTACAAATCTATTGTTCCGCCTGGAGGCAATAAAAAAAATAGTTTGAATATTTTAAACAACGATAACTGTAGGTAAACTAATGTTAGAGACCTCTTTACTCTTGAAACTTTCAGTAATTTTCTGTGCTCTTTCCTAACAGATCCTGATGTATATTCTGGAATAATACCTTACTATACGTATAATCATAATACCTACATACAATAATTGAGATTAAAATATTACATTTGAAATAATAAGTTTACAGAAAGGAATAATTTGAGTGAGAAAACTTGTTTTTCAATTATTTATTATTACTGAAAGTTGTTTAATAAGCACTTACTAATGTTTCAATAATTCTTAACGTCCAACAAGTTACTATTGGTGCCTCCTACCTACATCATTGCACCTTCGGACCTCCTTATATCCGTGCACCTACAATCGTACCTATCAAGCTATACAGTTGGCATTTACTTATGAATGGATTGATTGTAGATTCGCCCCACCACGCCACTAAATATGTACTCCGCGGTGGCCGAATCAAAATAGAAACCATGTCCCCGCCGTGATTGCTCACGTGCATACAGCATTCATTCCGAAACAAATTGTTCGGAAAACTAAATGTTCAGAAAACAGGTGCATAAACATTTCCTAGAGAAAACTATTACACCGTCCTATTTGAGACCCTATTTTCTGTAGGTTAAGAGTACCAAGGCGAGGCTGGCTGCATACATCCGTGTAAAGTTTACAAGTCAAGCACGAGATCACACCGACACGACGTCACACGCACACGTCCACAGTCGGCCTCTGCGCCGATCGTAAATAACTATGTGTTTTGGTCATATAATACTTGTGGGTGAATCTCCGCATATTCAGAAACAAGTTTCCGTGAGAATTTTACAATATCTTGGAGATCCGCGAATGTTCGGTGCAAAGATCAACGCAAATGGGATTCTATTTTAGGCAATCGGACGCGCGTGATATGATAGTGATGCCTGGTTGAGGATCAGTTCAATTGTAGGTGTCACCGAACTAACAGTTACGCGGGTACATACAATACATAAATACATAATGTCTAATTCTACGAGCAACAGTTACTAATAACGTCAAAGCAGGATTCCAGACAGCTCTGACTACTAAGTTATCAATGAGGGCTACCGTTTTCGTGCTCACTAGTTGGCGCCACTGTCGCGTGAGGTCCAGAATATAGCTTTTATGGTGTGTAATTTGTCATCACGATGGAGAGAAAAAAAATCAAGTTTGCCATTAAATCTTAATATTACAATTACAATGCATCGCGCATGCGCCGCAGTCCAGCTTTGTTACGAAAAGAGGAGTAAGTACACAAGTAATTAAATAATTTACATTTATTTTCTAAAACACTCTCATTCATTGATCCTTAACTAGTATTTGCCATAATTAATAGAAATTATTGCTAAATATTCGAAACATTAATCTAAAGTCGCGATGCTGTCGCGCGTTTAGTATCGATGCTAAAAATCGCAATGCGTAAGGGTCTTAGGTCCTAATTTTAGATACGTTATGTAACATTTATTTTCCTAGTCCCCCTTATAAAACACTCTCATTCATTGACCCGTAACTAGTACGTATTTGCCATAATTAATGGAAATTATTGCTAAATATTCGAAACATTATTCTAAATAGAAATAAACCCGCCAATCTAACCCACAATCAGTGACATGTGACATTTCGGAGACCTCATTGCGTGCTAATTCTTATGTGCTCTGACAGTGGTAGGTAATAAATTATCTAAATCAGGTTTATGTTATGTTATTGCTATGCTATCTCCTTATATACCGATATTAAAAATGGAATGATTCTATGTAAACATAATATAAATTGATCTGCAGTTAGTTCAACAAAAAACATAAACACAATGTAATGTGTAGTAGAGTCGTTACCTCCTTTAATATTATTAGTCCTTCCTTATTGTCACAGAGCCCGTATTCTTACTTATTTGGTTAAACGTTTTTATTGGGCTCGTAAGTGTAAATGACCAGCTAAACTTTATTTATAACTTTAAAACGATTTCTCTATTAGCATCAGGATAAGTAAATTAAATAATACCTACCTACTATCAAGCTTTAAAATATGCTTATTTGATGATCTTAAATAAAACCATTAGATCATTACTTTGACGTGTAGGTACGTTGAATTGAAATCCGAAATTAAGTTTACAAAATCTTGAATGCGGTAGGGTAGGTAAGTGTGACTGGCACTAAAGAATAAAGTTTTATTTTTCTGGATCATGCTTTTAGAAAACAAAACCTTATCTCGCGCGACCAAAAAGTTCTTGTGGGATAATAGCTTACAAAAAGTCACGGCGATAATGCGAACGAAGTTCATAAATTATCCGGTTGCAGAAATGACTCATCCATTGGAAGCTACATTCTCAAGGAAAAGTGGTCTTAAAATCTTACCATTTCGTTACTTAAATAGGTAGTTAGGTTAGTACACGTTACTCATGCATTATGATGCGTAACACTGTAAGTCCGTCTTGGTTTTCCCCAAAAAAATTAGGTTGGTAGGTAAAGTTTATCTTCTACTAGAAAGCTCATGCAGGAATAGTCACCGAACTTACCCAAGCATTACCTAGCTAGGTACCTACCTACTCGTATCGTATTCAAGGAACATTTATCTAATGCGACTCTGAATCGGGCAACTTTTTTTGGTACAATAGTTCGTCAAACCGCGGCAGGTAGTTTAGTTTAAGCTTGGAATTAGTACAGACACTTGACTACATACATAAATGGATAAAATAAACAAAAAATAGGTCACAGTTTTTAAAATCTGAAAGATTTTGCGTAAGTAGGTATTAGTTAAAAATATGTTAGAAGAATTACGTTTTGTTGCATCATTCTCATTTCATTCAACGTACATAGAGAAAAGCACATTTATTTATTGGTACTTAGGTCCTACTTAGAGTGTGAGTTCAAACCAAAACATTTTAGGCATCTGATGAAATGAAAGTTTACTTAAGTAAGTAAGGGAAGTCCGAATTTAAAATTTGTCGAGGTCCCTACTTGTCAAGAGAAACGCTATTCATTTCATAACTAGCTGTTACCTCTACATTACATACTACACACGTAACCTACTGGGTAATGAATGGTTCAACCAACCAAGGTGGTAGAGTCATTTGATCATTCTAAGAATTTTTTAGCATTGTCCCTATTTCAATAAACAAACATTGCTTACTACGCAGAACACCGCTAATGGTCACACAAAATCAATTTTTAATTAGCGTAGGAACCTCAACTCAAAGCATCATAACCGGAACAAACTCCGCCGATATAGGTAGGTACTTACTCGAGTGTTTACATTAATGTCTGCATGTTTGTTTGAATCATTCCTTAAAAACTACTCCACGATGATTTGTTTTCATTGAATGCATTTTACGTTGAGGTCACTGAACTTCAGAGCATGGACGCACTACGCCCCCCGCCTATTCACCCCATGCAAATACCACGCTTCACAAGGAAAACATTAGCACTAAAATAGGAAAAAACGCAGTGTTTCACGTACCCTCGGTTCCACAATCGGCACACACATTATTTCCACTTTTCTCTCGCAACTCCTGTAACAATTTCTGGTTATGATCAACCATCGTGGAACTTTTGCATCAATAATGAAGACACACACGCTAGGAGGCTAGCGTACGTCGCCACTCGAAAGTCAAACGCTTCCAACGAACGCGCTCTCACACTGCGCGAGGGAGCGAGCGCGAGCGAGACTTCGACCCGACGCGCGGCGAATCGGTTCAACAAACGCCATTACGTAGTAAAAATATTTCCCGTTCCACTCACACACTCTACGTTGCGCATTGAATGAATGAGATAGAAAGAGAGGACTATTTTCGGTACATGAATGAACCGAGTGAGTAGTGGATGTCTCGTAAAACTCTATTTGTGTGTGTATGGCGTAGTATACGCAATACGGCGCGAATACAAGCACCCGTCTCGCGTAAATACTGCCGTCTAGATAGCTATACATTCTTGCATCGTTCATTATAAGTAGTTATAAATGGTAACTAACTAGTACCATACAATCGCCGAAGTTGTTGGATATGTTTTACAAACGAACGAAACGAAATTTGCTCACGATTTACTTAATGTTTAGATATTTTCCGTCACAGTGCAAACGTAGAGCGTATCTCAAATGTAGAGCTCAACATACATACCTACAACAAGTAGATAAACACAGAAACATTTCTATGATTCTACAGGTACCATTACAATCTACAATGTACTGTAGAGGTTTGGAGCTTCGCGTAAAACCTCTATGTCACTCTTGTTCGATTCTTCGTAATTTAAAGGATAAAAAACTTTCTTTATGAGTGACTTTTGAAGTGCAAAGGTCTTAACTTTTTCATCTGTCGTCTAATGTAAAGAATCGAAGATATTTTCACGTAATAAGTATTATTTCTATAAAACAATACGTTAAACTGTGATATCATAAAAGTATACCAAAATAAACAAGAAGTCCATCACGAAAGCTGAGTATTTTTTATTATTTGTACATTGCACTTAGAAACATTTACTCAAGTAACACAATCTCATAAAGACCATAACCGTATCCAATATTCATTCGCCAACACCCAGGCTTCACAGTGGAGGCGCCACCCGACCCGTTGTACAACTAATTATGATTTCAGAAAATATGAAAAAATAAGAAGTTTTCCAGTACCAAATACGAAGGATGACCAAATACGAAAGGAACAAGGAAATTGATAAAAATGAGGCCTAAATCCGGACAAAAGAGATAGAGCCGGACAACGAACGCCTGGAATATAAAAAGCTAAGTAATAGAATAAGATAATGGCCACCAATATGGCTACTCTTTTTAACGGCCATTCGGGCCATGTGAACGAATTTCTTGAACAATTTGAAACTATCGCTGCCATCAATGGTTGGCCTGAGGAAACCAAAAGTAAAGTAATCGCAGCTTATTTGTCTGGTGCTGCTCTTTCATTTTATAGGAAAATAACTAATAGATGTTCATTAAGTTTTACGGAAATAAAGGACAAATTCTTGTCCGAATTCTCTGACGGAGAAGATCATATCGCGAATTTCTACAATACCAGACAGAACAATGGTGAACCTATTTTGGATTACCTGTATAGACTAGAGGAATTAGCCTCAAAAGCAGACATATTTGAAGATAAAACCATAATTAACCAGTTTTTACGTAACCTATCGAATTTCCACAAAAATAAACTAAGCTTCCACATTTTTACGTCCCTAAAAGAATTAAAAACAGCTCTCGTGCAGTCAGAGCAATTATTCGCCAAAAATCATGACTTGACAGTCAATCTACCTATTAAATTGACTGGTTCGCTAAATAATACTCAATCGGCTGGGGATTGCCCTATGCCTCGCGAATTATTCCAAACACCTCGCGCATCGCCGTCTTATCAACATACAAGACCGCCGTTTGAAAATACTACATCTAGAGCGACTCAACAAGATTGGAGATCACCTACTAACTATCCAATAACAAGAGGGCAATTTTCCTCCGACCCTCCGGCTATGAGAGGTCAACAGAACTCTGTCACTCCCAATACAAGAGGTCAACAGAACTCTGACACTCCCAATACAAGAGGTCAACAGAACTCTGACCCTCCCAATACAAGAGGTCAACAGCACTCTGACACTCCGGTTATGAGAGGACCACCCCAAAGAGGACAATTTAACCGGAATGCAAGCCAAACAAGATATAATTTAAGGAGTAACTTCAATCATATGGATAACTTATTGGCGATGGAAAGTGTTCGATGCCCGAAGCAACAAGAGGATTTATTACCAATGGAGAGTTCTCAAGAACTGAAGAAAACAGAAGAATCTTTCCCAAGTTTGAAGATGGTTATTAATGACATTGAAGTGTCAGGACTTATTGATACCGGTGCTTCTGTGTCTGCAATTTCGTTTGATTTTTGTAAAAAAATAAATGTTAACCCTTTACCAAATAAAAATAACTTGGTACTCCGAAGTGTAGATGGAAACCTGTTAAACATTTCTGGGAATGCAAGAATAAGTTGTAAAATAGAGTCTAATTTATTTGTTATTAATTTTTTAGTTGTACATAAACTAGCCACTGATATTATTTTAGGGCAGGACTTTTTAAATGATAACTCTGCGATAATTAATTTTAGAGATAAGTTTGTAGATTTAGGTAAATGCAAAGCGCATTTTTGTCGAAAAGATTCTCAAGCTGAATCATGTTCTTTAGAATTGATTAATGAGATTCAACAGGTAGGATCTGTCCCTTTGTCGAAACAAGACTATATTTATTTTTGTGAATTTGCTAAAAATGAAAACTTATTCAAATGCGAGGAGGTTAATGAGATAAAATTTGACATTAATGAAAATCTTTCAAAACAACATAAAGAACTTTTAAATGATTTATTATATGAATATAAACAAAACTTTGCTTTTTCATCCGATCAATTAGGTTGTTGTAATTTAATGGAAGTTGAGATTAAAACAGTTGATGAGAGCCCAGTTCACAGACCGCCATACAGGGTGTCACATGAACAACATAAGATTATTAGAGATCAAGTCGAACAAATGCTTAAGCAGAATATTATTCGAGAATCCAATAGTGCTTATGCATCACCAGTTGTCTTAGTAAAGAAACCGGATGATTCTTGGAGATTTTGTGTTGATTATAGAGTTCTAAATAAAAAAGTTATTTGTGACAGTTATCCATTACCCATTATTGATGACATAATTCTATATCTATCCAACGCTAAATATTTTGCAGATTTAGATTTAAATTCAGGATACTGGCAACTCACTTTAAAAGAAACTGACAAACATAAAACAGCTTTCGTAACTCCTTCAGGGTTATATGAATTCAATGTGTTACCATTTGGTTTGAAAACTAGCGGTGCTATTTTTCAACGAACTATGGATAGAATTTTAGCAGGCATCAAATATAAGAATGCGATTGTTTATATTGATAATATTTTAGTTTATGGTTCGACATTTGAAGAATTTTATAATTCCTTACAACAGGTTCTAGAAAGAATTAAAGTAGCTAATTTAACGTTGAAACCAACGAAGTGTAAGTTTGGGTTTCAACAAGTGTCGGTATTAGGATATGAGATTTCAGCTGAAGGAATTCATCCCAATAAAAACAAAATGGATGAAATTAAATCTATTAAACCGCCTTCTAATATCAAGGAACTCAAGTCAGTTCTAGGTTTATTTTCATATTATCGTAAGTTTATTGATGATTATGCTAATATAGCAATACCAATGACAAGTTTATTGAAGAAAGGAACTAAATTCGTTTGGAATTCGATCCAACAACAGGCATTTGATCATATTTTATATCGAATTCAAAACCCACCTTTATTACGTCATTTTTCTAATAATGCGAAGATAACTAGATTATACGTTGATGCTAGTGATGTGGCATTAGGAACATGTTTGATGCAAGGAGATGATAGTTTATTACCGGTAGCATTTGCTTCAAGGAAGTTATCAGATTGTGAGAGGAGATATTCTATAACAGAAAAAGAATGTTTAGCGATAGTATGGGCGTTGAATTATTTTAAACATCTATTGTGGGGTATGAAATTTGATGTTTTGACAGATCACAAGGCTTTAGTATGGTTGAAAGATAGGAAGGATATGAATGGAAAACTCGCACGATGGGCTCTTGCAGTCCAACAGTATGATTTCAATATCGTACATTGTTCTGGAAAAACTAACGTAATAGCTGATTTTCTTAGTAGAAATCCATTATTATATGATAATAAAAAAGAGGAAAACCAGGTTTTGAAAGGAAGTGTAGCTGAGGATGGTATGGATTTGTTTAGAATAGATGTTGTTAGATTTGAGACAGAACAACAAAATGATGAATTTTGTACACGTATTTTCGATAGACTACGTTCTGGACGTCGTCAGAATTATAAAGGATTTTATATTCAGGATAATAAATTATACCATAAAATTAAAATCAGTAACAAGTTTAAAAATCGTATTGTTGTTCCAAGAAATCTTTTACAAACAGTTTTACATGAAGTTCATGATGATAGATGGATGGGAGGACATTTTGGCTTATGTAAGACGTTATATAAGTTTCGTGAAAGATATTATTATCCAGATGCTGAGGAAGAGATTGAAAGATATGTTGAAAGTTGTAAACCGTGTTTGGAGAAGAATAAGAGTAATTTAATAGCGCCGTTGTGACGTTAGAAAAAAAAGGTATCTGATGTTAGTACTAGGAAATATATCATTCATCATAACAGGTTAAAACCATTTAAGTTAAGGATTAATTAATTGACAGCCACACTATAGGAACTTTAGTAAGATGTCAAGTGAGTATGCTATGGCATGGCTGAATAGCTGAAACCCAAGCCAAATAGTTTAAAAATAAAAAAACATTTAGACTTCTGTCAGTTTGAGTTGTTATTGCTTTTGACGTTGACGTTGACAATCTAAGTGATCTTGTCAAGTCAACAGTTGTCAATCAAAAATAAAATTTTCATTTTGTTTTGTAAATATTTATTTTATTTGAATATAAAATATTACAATAGATACGCAAATATTTAATGTAAATATAGGGTGAGTTATTGTGTTTTAGTGTTAGTGGCATTGTAGATAGATTCAGTTTCTAATACTTATTTTTGTTCTAGCTAGTGCATATCAATTGTTGATATACATCGTTGGGCATCCAAGCTGTGATGAAAGGGGTTCGTGGCTACCAGCCATCACCCAATGGATGAAAAGAAATGTAGGGAAGATTTAGGTGTGTTATTTTTGGGTAATTTTGTGTAATGTTGGGATATTGAATAAAGATAAGGAGGTAGTTAGGTTAGTGAGCTAGTGGTTATTTATGTGTAAACCCTTTGTATTCGCATAGCGATTGGGTGGTGTCTGTGTTGGATACTATACACATTAAATGATTGCAAGTTTTGGGAGATGTTAACGAAGGAATGAAGGGTTAATGTATTTTCAGTTTGAAGAAATGAGGGGGAAGAGTCTAGTTAGGGAATTTTTTCATCACAGGTCTTGGATACTCAAACGGTTGGATGTGTTAACAGATTTACTGGTTTCACAAGTTTTCAACATGTAATATCAAGTCTGACTGGTTGATTTATTCAATATAGTGTTAGGTAGGTAATTGAATTTTTCTAAATTGTTGAATTGTCTGGATTGGTTAATTATGTAGACAGCAATGTTAATTATGTAGTTTGATTTTTATGTGGGTTTTTTCAACCTGAAGTTTGAACGATTTTAACTTGTAAATAATTTAACTTTATCAATTAATTAATTTATTTCTATTTTCATATCGTTCCAACTAGTTGCTAGCTGCAACCTTAAGAGACATTGCTGTATTGTAAATGATATTCCCACATAGGAAGGTTTTATAAGTAATTAATTGATAGGTAAATTTCACAGCTGTGCTTTGAAATTTTACCGACCGGGGGGGATGTAGAGGTTTGGAGCTTCGCGTAAAACCTCTATGTCACTCTTGTTCGATTCTTCGTAATTTAAAGGATAAAAAACTTTCTTTATGAGTGACTTTTGAAGTGCAAAGGTCTTAACTTTTTCATCTGTCGTCTAATGTAAAGAATCGAAGATATTTTCACGTAATAAGTATTATTTCTATAAAACAATACGTTAAACTGTGATATCATAAAAGTATACCAAAATAAACAAGAAGTCCATCACGAAAGCTGAGTATTTTTTATTATTTGTACATTGCACTTAGAAACATTTACTCAAGTAACACAATCTCATAAAGACCATAACCGTATCCAATATTCATTCGCCAACACCCAGGCTTCACAGTACCTACATAGTTAGATGGTTGGTTGGTTGGTAGGTACGTAGCTGCGTCGTAATGTAGGTCAGTTATAAAGTTGAGTTTTAGTCGTAGGTCTGCTGCGCTGCGCGACGGAACGATAGGCAGCAATCTTTTAGTCAGTAGTAAAATATAGTACTACTACCTATCTCATTAATTTATTTTTCTGTTCCGTGCCCAGCCCAGGAGCTCTATTTTTAAATCACTCGCGTCAATATGGCGTGTGATATTCAATGTTTAAAATCGAATTTTTGAATGAAAACCAGTTGTAATCTACACAAAAAGGATTTGAAAAATCATTGCTCAATTTTGTGAGTACCTAACCTACTCACGTCTAGATTTTAAGTGATTTCCGTTTATTTTTAATGTGTTTTCGAACGAAAATCACACGCCATATCCAAGCGAGTGATTCAAAAATAGGGGCCCAGACAGTGCTCTATTTTCGAATCACTTGCGTCAACGAGTGACTTTCGCCCAAAAATAATTTAAAAGTAAACGAAAATTAAGCTAATACATACGCACGCAAAGTACATAGTTACAAAATAAAGTCATCTTGTTTTTAATCACTGCAAAGTTGTTTTCCACTGATTTTCGTTCGAAAATCGAAATATACTTAATCAAAGAAAATCGCAAGCCTGACGCGAGTGAGTGAGGGATTCAAAATATGTAGAGGACTGCTGGGGCCCTATTTTTGAATCACTCACATCAATATGGCGTGTGATTTTTGTTCGAAGATGAAAAAAGATAAGTTACTCAATTTTGTATCTACTCGTGTCTACATTTACTGTGTTTTTTGTAAACTTTTAATTGATTATCAAATGAAATCATTCGAATTTCGAAATATTGATGCGAGTGATTCAAATTGTTTAGAGTTCCTGGCCCACCAGTGGCACCAGTAGGTACTTGCTCTAATTTTATTTACTACTTACCTTCTACCTCCGACCGTCCTCCGATGAGGCGGTTGGTGTTTTTATTCTCAGGGCGGTTGTCATCGGAATCAAAATATTTACTATACCTTATTATTACTATTCGGAGGTTTAATTTGTTTTTACTTTTAAGGGCTGATTTTTCAATAGTCAGATAAGAATATTCGTCGAACAAAATACAACATGGCTAACGTGAAAAGGTCATAATTGTCAGGAGTCATACGTAACTTAATTTTTTTTTAAATCTGTCGCTTTATAATTCATCAGTCAGGAGCCCTTTTTAGGGTTCCGTAGCCGAATGGCAAAAAACGGAACCCTTAAAGTTTCGTCAAGTCTGTCTGTCTGTCTGTCCGTCCGTATGTCACAGCCACTTTATTCTGAAACTATAAGCATCACATAGCTGAAACTTGTTAGGTAGGTGTATTTTGTTCACCGCTTTCCGATTCAGATACAAAAAGTAAGAAAAAATAATATTTAAGGGGGGGCTCCCATACATGAAACTAAAACCTAAAATATTTTTTTTACTCAAACCTATGCGTGTGGGGTGTCTATAGATAGAAAAAATAAAATGATGTAGAGGTTTCTATAACCATTTTTTCTAAAAGTGTAAGGTTTGAGATTTAGACGCTTCCAAAGTGGTAAAATGGGCGTCCCCCCATCTAACTTTTGAACTAAGAAAGTGAAAATTTTGAAAAAAAATATATGATGTAGATCTCAACAAAATCTTGCAACGAAAATTGGTTTGAAGGAGATCGAACAAGTAGTTTTTGAGATATTGCACATTTTTATCAACCGCAAATATAACTTTGTCTTTCATACAAACACTATGAAAAACAAAGTTATTTTTGCTGTCGCAATATATTGTGATGTTTTCGTTAAGTGAAAGTAAGTGGACCCTGAATTCAGTTAAGGGTGGCACGGAACCCTCAGTGCGCGGGTCCGACACGCACTTAACCGGATTTTTTAATCACTCGCTTCAAGATGGCGAGTGATTTTCGTTCGAAGATGAATTAAAAGTCATATAAAAAACCGGCCAAGTGCGAGTCGGACTCGCGCACTGAGGGTTCCGTGACAACTTTAACTGAATTAGGGATTCTTTCTTACTTCCACTTAGCCAAAATACCACAATACTATATTGACCGCAAATATAACTTTGTTTTTCATAGTGTTTGTATGAAAGACAAAGTTATATTTGCGGTTAATAAAAATGTGCTATATCTCAAAAATTACTAGTTCGATTTCGCTCAAACCAATTTTCGTTAAAAGTTTTTGTTGAAATCTACATCATATATTTTTTTCAAAATTTTTACTTCCTAAGTTCCAAAGTTAGATGGGGGGACGCCCATTTTACCACTTTTGAAGCGTCCATTTCTCAAACGTTAGACTTTTAGAAAAAATGGTTTTAGAAACCTCAATGTCATTTTGAAAGACCTATCCATAGACACCCTACATGTATAGGTTAGAGTAAAAATTTTTTTTTGGTTTTAGTTTCATGTATAGGAGCCCCCCCTTTAATACCATTTTTTTTATTTTTTTGTACCTGGATCGGAAAGCGGTAAACAGGATACACCTACCTACCAAGTTTCAGCGGTGTGATGCTAATAGTTTCAGAATTAAAGTGGCTGTGACATACGGACGGACAGACAGACAGACAGACAGACTTGACGAAACTATAAGGGTTCTGTTTTTGCCATTCGGCTACGGAACCCTAAAAAACTCGTTTTCGAACGAAAACCACTCGCCATCTTGAAGCGAATGATTCAAAAACAGGGCCCCTGATTCAACTGACTATTGAAAAATCGGCCCTAAAAGTAATGAACAGGAGTGAACTTACTCCATCGTTGTCTCTGTCTATGAAGTGTTTGCTCTAGTGGCGACAAGAGCGAACCCATTTCAGATAAGGAAATACATACAAAAGTTACATGTTAAATTACAGGTAAGTAGGTATCTAATACTTTCCTTTAATTTGTAGTGCACGATGGTAGTCAAGCACGACGCGCGAGTATGAGTCATGGTCAAAGGTGGTCCATGAGTCGCATGGTGTAGCGTTGTCCGTCCGTACATTTACCTAAGTACCATCTAGATAGGTGTCGCAAAGACATAAAATTAATATATAAATATCAGTGTTTAGACAACACTAGTCTAAACAATTACATAATACTACCAATGTAACGTAAGCCAGTGGAACACTAGTCTAGAGAGTGGAAAAACCAATTTGGTTTCACTACTTATAAATGTTTTAATTTTTTATTGTTAATTTTTGTACTTTTGTAGTGTACCGAATAAATTACTTCTCTTTCTTTCTTTCTAGTGAAGTGTTGTAGCTACGACTGTAGCGAGAGCTGCTATAACCATTGAAGTTAAGCGCTGTACCTCCGACTACGAACTACGACCGTCGTCTACGAAACAGCATACAGTAGTCTACGAGCTCGTAGCTGCCTGTCGTAGCCCAAATGTTCAATCAAATGAGAAACTCAGTTTGTAAGCAAAATGGCGACCGCTCTACAAGATGGCGGATTGTGTCTGAATGTGCCATAGAACTTTAAGCTAGCTAAGTGTAAGATTATAGCTGAGCTCTACAACCGCAGCGAGGCGAGAGTTACTGCGATCAAAGTTAAGCGACTACGAACTACGACCTTAGCACAGAATATATAATAGTACAATAGTACTACACATACAGAACGGACACTCACCTCCCCTCCCTAGTCTGACTTACCTCACTATCGCGCCGGAATTAGGGTTCTCATTGGGGGAGTACGCCTAGCGGGCATGCCACGCGCATGTTTGCGACGTTTACGGAAGTACAAAGTTTTGTGTACGAGAGATGCCTTAGTACTGTGCAGTGTACGTGTGTCTTTCTTCCTCGAGAAATGACTCCGATATGAGCTTTTTTCGTTTCCCAAAAGATGAGAGAGAGACGGTAACTTTATACAAAATATGCAACCATAACCTATTCTAACTATTCAGTTACAGTGAACAAGTTTAAAAACGTTAGGTAAAGGAAACATTCTTTCGAATTATGTGTAGTTAAGAAATTATAATTGTAATATTTATGTGATCAGTGAAATCAGCCCCCTTACTCTGGACACAAAACCCGATCCAATGAATATACCCATCCCTGTCACACGCATACACGGCCTGGTATGAGTGACAGGGATGGCTATAACCATTGGATCGGATTTTGTGTCCAGAGTAAGGCCTCAGGTGTTGCCAAGGTAGATACTATCTTTTTATTTCTCCACTATACCACGTGAATATGACATAATACGCAAATTAGTACTCGTTACGTTGTTTACTAAAGTAATCAGTCAGGTATCAAACGAATGCCGAGAGTCGCATAACAATGGAATTTTTATTGTGTCTCGTTTACACATACTTGACGAGTTAAAGTAAATTACGTTGTTTAGGTATCTGCACATAATATATAAGTATCTGTTTATTTAAGTGAAAATAGCTATGACCGGTGTAACAGACTTTGTCAACCCTTAAGTATAGCACGCACACAAACGCAGCGTCTGTGCAACACGCCGTCAGTCAATCAATGTATGGCCATTAAAAAGTTTCTTCTGAGTGTCCGGGGTGTGACCTTAGTCTGCAAAACAGCGTACTGTAGTCTACGTACGAGTTCGTAGTCAGTCATAGTAGCAAAGCCACGCAGCGCCGTCTAGTAGTCCGTGTTGACAACAGTGTTGTCACAACACCTTCCATTGGCCTATGGAGCCATCCATTGTGTAGTTTTGTTTCTAAGATAAGAACGACATGGACAGCATTACAGTATTATTTAGTTTCTTATCATAAATGCATAATTCCAATATTTTTTTTACAGTATGTTATGAACTAAACTTTCCAATGAAACGATTTATAATATGAATTAATTTAGATGTATAAAAGTAGATTCTATTGCCCAAATGATACTTTTTTGACATGGCCGTTTAGGGCTGCCAACAGGTAAAATTTTCCCTGGAATAAGGAAAATATAATGGCAGAAGGATACTTTTCATGGTATTTTTTGACGTGATGATTTAATGCAGAGCACGGTTTTTTGATAATTATTTAATATGGCATTTTCTCTTCCTTGCCGCAAAGGAATTGGGGCGATTGAAGTACGTCTGTTTTATGTTACCTTACTTATTTATTATGTCTAATATTCACAGTAATTGTGTTAGGATTATCAGATATCCTTAGGTGTCCCACAATATTTGTCTAAAAACGTGATTTATTCCCTTTTGTGATTTGCACTAGACAAAAACTTTCCCCCCATTTTTCCAGGAAAATAAAATTTGTAGTTTGGTAGCACTAGCTGTCACTGTCACTACTGTCAGTGTCAAAAGCTGTCAAATGCCGAATTGTGAAAAAATCCTGCGGATCCAGCCAGAAGCATCGACTTATCGTAAAATGAATTAGTTTATCACGAAATCTAAGTTTCTGTGAATTTAAATCAATACCAGATATCTGCCGTAAAGTTCAAGATGGGGCGTCGTTCGATAAATACCACTAAAAGTGGTAAATACATGAACCCGACCGATCAAGCAAGTAAGTGATACACTAACCAAGATGCTTGTTGCATTTTTTTCAGAAAATATGTCTTTTAGGTATGGATTTTCCTGATACTATGTCTTTTTATAGGAAAGGAAGCCAGAAAGAAAGAGTTGAAGAAAAACAAAAGGCAAAGGCAGATGGTACGAGCAGCTGTTTTAAAAATGAAAGATCCAACTCAGATATTAGAAGAACTTCAAAAAATTGATGAAATGGGTATCTATTGCAATATTTTACTACTATAAATATAACAATTAGTTCAAACGCTACAAGAAAATAGCTTTATTTAGTTTAAAATAATCTTGAATGACACACTCGTATTAGAATTTCATGTGTAGTTTTCTATCAAATAAGAGAATCTCGAGGGCTTTGATTAGAATTAACTAAAATGATAAAGTATTATTAAAAATTTTCAGAATACAATGTTCTTCAACCATCACCTCTTAATGAAAAGGTCCTGAAAGAGAAAAGAAAAAAGTTGAGGGAGACATTTGACAGAGTCCTCAAGATGTATGTGAGTATCAACACTTGAAATGCTACTGTTAATCAGATAAAAATGGGAAACTGATCTCATTGATGAAAATCATAAGAAATGTATTTAATTTTATGTTTGTACAGGATAAAGATGATTCAGAGAAATGGGTGGAGCTGAAGCGTCAAGAGATGGAGTATGAGAAAAGAAGGGCACATCTAATATCTTACTATGAGTCAGTGAAACATGCACAATCGGTGCAAGTTGAAGATATTCCCTTGCCAACTCTTCAAGTAAGTATTTAATCAACTGATCTTATTTGAATGATATTGTAGTTTTATCCGATGGCCATTGATATTTTTTTATATTTGGAGCTGGCCTTGGTTGTTGCTTCTGATCATTTGTATTATGAAAAAACATTGTTACTGGCGTTAAAAAAACATGTGAATCCTATTCTTTAGTAAAATATTGAAAGAAATAAAAATAATTTATTGGAGAGACATCATAAATTACAAACAAAAAACATTGTAGGAAAGTATGTACACGTAAAAACATTACCATTTTCTTGCAGTTAGAAAAAATCCAGATGTCATGCATTTTATACTACTTATTAGCTTACATCATATCTATAAAGCCATTATATTATCTATAAAAATTGTGTCTGATGTAATATTTCAGGTTCCGGAAAATGTACTTTACGGAAATATCCCATCACAAATACCTTTGCCGCTTGATTCTGGTCATCCTAACCTACATGTCAAGCCAATACTTAAAAAAGATTCTGTGTATAAAGTAAGTATGTAATATCTAAACAAAATAGCTTTCAATTTTATATGCATATGTTTGAATTGAAAACAAGGATGGTAATTTTGAATTCATAATCAAATTATTTAAGCTATAGGTAAACCACTTCATTGAGACTTCGCCTGCGCGGCCCTGGGGGCTTGTATCCTCGTCGACCGCATTCCTCACGCAACCAGCTCTTGTATTCTCCCGCATGCCTGTGCCCCGCAGGCGAGGTCTCAATTTCGTGCTATAGCATGCTGCCCATGCAAAAAAAAACAAGTGTCTTTGCCTCAAGACTTATCACTAATTTTAAAATTTACCAATATTCACTCACATTATATATAAGTTAAATAAATTAAAAAACAATTCACATCAACAGGAACGTCCTGCCGGAATAGAGCCTCCCGGCGTGCCACCCGGTCCTCCCGCAGACTTCTACTTCTTGATAATGGAGGAGGCCAAAAAGCTTAAACAACAAGCCAACGAAAAGAATAAGAAGATCATCCGCTTTGTGGACATCAACGATGACGTACCGCCTGGGACTATAAATCAGTCCTTCCCAGTAGGAAAATTTCCTAGTAAACTTAAAATAGCTATAGTTCTACTTCCAGCATTTTCAAAACCCTTTCCAACACAAATTTTTGACCAAATACAACACTTAAGATGCCAATCAATTTGGATTCCGACAAAATAGTTCAACCTCTCTCGCAGTTTATAAATATAACCAGGAAATATTGAATTATACGCGACAAATGTTACGCAGTTGTAGTCCTACTTGACATGACAAAAGCTTACGATATGGTCTCGCGTTCTATACTACTTTCAAAACTACACGGAGTCGGCATCAGAGGGCTGGCGTACGAATGGTTAAAATCCTACCTCAGTCACAGAATATATAATAGTACTACATACAGAACGGCCACTCACCTCCCCTCCCTACTCTGACTTACCTCACTATCGCGCCGGAATTAGGGTTCTCATTATGGGGTCGCCTAGCGGGCATGGCACGCGCATGTTTGCGACGTTAACGGAAGAACAAAGTTTTGTGTACGAGAGATGCCTATGTACTGTGCAGTGTACGGGTGTCTTTCGTCCTCGAGAAATGACTCCGATAGAAGCTTCTTTCGTTTCCCAAAAGATGAGAGACAGTAAGTAACTTCATACAAAATAAATATGCAACCATAACTAACCTATTCTAAATATTCAGTTACAGAACAACTTTAAAAACGTTAACATTCTTTAGAATTATGTGTAGTTAAGAAATTATAATTGTAATATTTAAGTGATCAGTGAAATTAGGTGTTGCTAAGGTAGATACTATCTTTTTATTTTTCCACGATACCTCGTAAATATGACATTACGAAAATAAGTGCTTGTTACGTTGTATACTAAATTAAAGTAAATTACGTTGTTTAGGTATCTGTTTATTGAAGTGAAAAGAGCTATGACCGGTGTAACAGACTTTGTCAACCCTTATAGCACGCACACAAACGCAGCGTCTGTGCAACACGCCGTCTGTCAATGTATGGCCAAAATGAAAAGTTTCTTCCGAGTGTCCGGGGTCCGGGGTGTGCCTCAGTGACAAAAAGCAATGCGTGCAGGTAGACAACCACGATGAGACTACCGACGAGATCCATAGCGTTCGCTTCTTGACTTCTTGACTACCAACTGTTCCATTCCTCAGGGGAGTGTACTGGGATGCTTACTCTTCCTCATTTATATTAATGACTTGCCTAAAAAGTTTAATCATAATGACGTGACGACCTAAGAGCATTTGTACCTGAGTCATAGATGTTGATAATAAGTAATTAAGTATTCATGGGAGACGCTGCCGCCGCCATAATTATTGTCTTAAGTTAATATTTGCTTCAAATAATTTGGTTTAGATTATTTTTAACACTCACAGTGTCATATTTGTATTCTTAAAAGATGAAATAAGAAACCAAAAATTGCGCACGGGCGGGACTCGAACCAGCATCTTTCTGGCTAACCGGGCCAACTGCTCTTCCAATACGACAACTTTACAACCGACAGCACGGTAGCTCAAACAGACGGGTAGATGGCGCTAACGTCACGCAATGACTTATGCATAAGAGACCAAGAACTTCGCGCGGGCGGACCGACAGCACGGTAGCTCAATTAGAAGAGCAGTTGGCCCGGTTAGCCAGAAAGATGCTGGTTCGAGTCTCGCCCGTGCGCAATTTTTGGTTTCTTATTTCATCTTTTAAGAATTCAAATAAGTTGCTCCGTATGTGAATAAGTTAATATTTTTTTTTTATAGCCACCACAGTGCGAGGCACCTCAACTGATGCCTGCTCAAGCTCCGCCATTAGTAGACTTTGACGGCGAAGCAATGGACGAAGACCACCCGTCTAGTCCGCCCGGCGTATCGTCCACTCCTGCGCCGAAACCTACGTCACTGCAACAGAGGATGTTGGCGCTCTCCGGACAGAATATAGACGACTTTATGAAGGAGATGGAAGAGGTGCACAGGAAGAGGGAAAGGGATAGAGCTGCTGATTTGAATGCTAGGTAATGACTCTTTTTTATAAAATACAACTTACTATAAACATGTAACATATTTAGTGCTTGCTTACTTCTAATAGGCTTATAGGCTACATTTTTATTTATTCTACCTTACATTACATAATATCTAATCTTTGACTGGCCTTTGAGACAAAATTCTGACAAACTGTTCTACAGTGTGGCAAGAAATTCAAATAACAATGTATTGTGCTACATGCGTGTTTTTTTTCTAAATTATAAATTTATATCTGATTCAGTGAGCTAGCAGCTACTCTTAGCAAGCAGTTCTATTAGCTAAAATGCACTCATCGATTTTGTCTATGAGTGCATTTTATTTAACCTGATGAAGAATGCCAAAAGTCCTTCGTGGTATTCACTGTTCCGTCACTACATTGAGGCTCTTCGCTAAGAAAAGTCGACATTTTCGAGTATGTTTGACAGCATGATGATCATAATGTAGCCAGGTTTCAAAAGCACAGACGACTGTTTTAATTAGTTTTAGGTTCACGATATACTTACGAATCGTTCGTTTTATTGTATTTATGATAGATAGACTAGCCATCTCATTGATCTCAATTTCTTACCAGACTGAGCGCCCTCAAGCGTACGACAGGCCACGACAGCGATTCCGACAGCGACGGGGAGGGTGGTCCGCCGCAGCAGCCCCCGCCCGAGCTGCTGGAGCCGCCCGGCGCCGAGCTGAGGCAGCTGCCGCCGCCGCTCATGCCGCCCGGTAACGTAGCC
>OY757261.1:8635077-8702577 GCA_963584085.1 Pyrausta aurata
AAAAGGTATTAAGCGTATAAAATTAAATTGTCCTATACATAAAAGTCCTTCGTCCGCGCAAGCTTTAGCAGCAAGTATCTTGACCATTATCATCATCAAACGCACATCTAATCTGATCTAATCTGATGTACTCTCTATCTCAACCTCAAACCAGGTGCAACAATCAGCGCGAAGCCTCAAATCCGCAACCTCTCGGCGGACGTGACGCGCTTCGTGCCTTCAGCTCTCCGCGTCAAGCGCGAAGACAAGAAGTCCAAGCCGGCCAAGAACACCAACCTGCACAGACCGGCCGAGCTGCCCAAGGCACCCACTAAAGACGACGCGTACATGCAATTCATGAAGGAGATGGAGGGACTGTTATAGTGTGTAAGTGTACATATTGTGCTAGATAATATTAATAAATATCGTGTATAAGATATTATCCTGCTAGTTTGATTTTTTCTTTGATTAGTCCAACGCGACTTCGTCCGTGCGTTTTGATTTTACTCTGTTCCTGCAGGTCGTAGCGTGATGTTTTATAGTCTGAAGCCTACCTAAATTTAATAGCCATCTTACTCTCTTTGATTTCACTCTTACTTATTTCGTAGTAATAGTAATAGTGTAAGTAATAGTAGTATCTGAGACAAGCGCGTTCAAACGAGAAAATAAAAAAGGTAAAACCAGCCAAAAAAAAAAATATGAGTGCGATGGAGGGACTGTTTTAGTGTCTAAGTGAATATGTTGTGCTAGAATCTAGATAATAATTATTGTGTCTAAGATTATTGCGTTGGTTGCGTTATGATTGATTAGTCCCCCACATCTTCGTCCGCGCGTTTTGTTTTGAAACCAAAAAATAAAAGGATAAAAATACATTTTCTGGTAAGATTTTCCTAGCTAGATGGATCGCCTATCGCCTTCGAAACCCCCTTCAGACTAAGTTTCATGAAAATCGTTGGAGCCGTTTCCGAGATCCAAAATATACAATGGTTTTACAATATTTTTAACACTCACAGTGTCATATTTTATTCTTAAAAGATGAAATATGAAACCAAAAATTGCGCACGGGCGGGATTCGAACCAGCATCTTTCTGGCTATCCGGGCCAACTGCTCTTCCAATTGAGCTACCGTGCTGTCGGTCCGACCGCGCGAAATTCTTGGTCTCATTGATACGTCATTGCGTGACGTTAGCGCCATCTACCCGTCTGTTTATGCAACAGCGGGCCAAGTAGTTATTCTTTACCGACAGCACGGTAGCTCAATTGGAAGAGCAGTTGGCCCGGATAGCCAGAAAGATGCTGGTTCGAATCCCGCCCGTGCGCAATTTTTGGTTTCATATTTCATCTTTTAAGAACAAAATATACAAATATAAATATCTGATATCTAAACGACTTAAATAATATTTTTGTGTTAGCTATCTATTCTCTATTGACAATCACCCCCTTGAATTTGGCTCGTACTTTTTTTACACCCTGTATAGGCGATTATAAAACATCACGCTACGGCATACACAGTACATAATTAGCAAAAGTCGTTAACTAAAATTATTCAATACATTGACTCTTAAATGCTTGAATGATTCTAGGCAAATGTAATCATAGGTATGTTTAAGTTTTGTCATCTACACTGATAGATAATAATGGAATTCCCAAATGTTATGTGCGTTCAAAGAAAATGTCCTATCTGGTATTTGTTTGTGAAGTATTACTAACCTACATCGTTGAATTATTAGAAACATGAATAATAAGTTAATATTTTAAAGGAGAAATTAAAACATACGTTTCTATGATACATAATTTTATTAAACTAAAGGAAATAATAGACCCGTTATCATGAATCACATTTATCAATCTTTGGTATCCACTAGAATTATCAAAGAGCCTAATTTACGTAAATATCAAGTTTAATCTTCCATTTCACTGATTGAGTGAGACTTAAATCAACATTAACAATAGTTTTCGCAATTTACTGGGATATAAGGTGTGATAGGGTGAATTTGACTACATGTATAGTGCGTATATTAATAGATTGATTTATTATTTACTAAAAACTTCGGTTATCATGCCCGTAGTTGTTAGTATTAATAGCCATTAGCCAATTTCACCACCTTTTATGTGAATAACTGACTTAAAATTACTCCATAGTATACATTAGACAAATAAATATAATATATCTAGATAGATTATATTTAATAGTATAGATATGCTATTTTAAGTAATATGTTCTTATCAAGTCTCTATAGATTAAAATTATACTATAAGGTAAGTGCTAAACAATGAATTGAGTATTATAAGTTAGTTCCAGATAATTGTGCATTATATTTTTTTTATATGCCGCAAACAGCCCAACAATTGTCTGATTCCGGAGTAAAGAATGACGGGGCCATCTCCCCTAAAAACTTTAATACATATAACATCCATGACTCAGACACAAATGTTCGTGCTCATCACACAAACATTTGCCCCTTGCGGAATTCGAACCCGCGACCGCTGGGTCAGTTGTCAGGAGCGCTAACCACTGCACCAAACCTGTCGTCATTGACATCCATTTTTGACACCCGTCCCACATATCTCCACTAACCCATATTAACCGATTATTAACTTAACCGATATTAAATCAGTTAACACGCTACTGCGTTTAATTTCAACCGTTCCGTGAACCGCGATCACGATTGCGCTGGAAAATGACCAATCAGAAAATGGCAAATGATGAAATTACCAATCAAGAGCGGCAAATGACCAATCGGGAGCGTTGTATTCCCCTCGCACACTTCCTTAAGACTTTGGCATTAGGATTTTGCAGTTAGGTTTTATGGTAAATAAAACAAGCAAAAATAATCCGTCTTGCTAGTGGGTATGTGGTGGATGATCATCATACATACATATTGAAATGAAATGAAATGAATTTTTTATATTGCCTTTACAATAGATACATATACATACTTAATCATAACAAGTAAAAGGCAAATGGAAATGACTCAGCGTATGCTGGGTAGGCCCTACCAGCCTAGCCAACGCCGATTTTCAGTCACTCCCATTTCTCTCTAGGTGGTAAACGAGAAGATCAATAATGGGGGCTTAGTAACTTTCGAAAGCTAATTGTACACGATAATAATAGTTATAGACTACATATTATATAAAACAAAAATCAATACTAAACTTGCCTTGGTTCCTCATTATCAAGGTTACAATATTAAATAAAATAAAAAAGAAAAATGAAAAAGCGCGAAAACAAGAGCGCGCGATGCCCGTACCCTCCGTGTAATATGTGTGTACATGTGAATATATGTATATATGTATTGTTTGAATGTATTGTGTTTGTCAACATTTAGAAGAAGTCTTTCAGAGCCAGTAACTTCCAATAGCCACGAGTAAGGTCTTCCGTAGCAAGCTGTTTTTTTAGCAACGCAGCTTTGTATTTACCCTTAAAGCACTGCATACTCATATACTCATATTGATAGAGATTAACTCCATGTGTTGATAATTAATCTATTTCCGTAATATAACAATTATATAAAACATAATCTGACAGGTCTAGTGCTGTCCATGCGTGCTGTTGTCTACCATAGTAATGCCATAATCGATTATCCGTCTAACAATATCATGGTACGAGATGCGAAAGTTAGCTTGCACTATCTGAAACCTGCTTTAGAACTAAGTAGTTAACACATCGCGTACAGTTCAGAGGCCGAGCAAGGTCTAGCGCAGCAGGTCATAATGATCTTCTTCCGCGCTTCCCAGCGCCTGGTGGTGGCATCCTCCATCGGGATCAAGGGCATGCTGTTATCGATGAATAAATCTGAAAAAATATATAAAAGTAAGTTTCTTAGTCAGTCAAGTCATTCGAAGTCATTAATTTTGCTATCACAAAGCTTTTGCGTGGTACACAATGCACGTGGTGAATGTATGACTACAATGTTTTTTTACTTGTGGTTTGGTTGGATATAGGTGATAGTCTCAGCAAACACCTCAATAAGGTTATTTAACCCTTGGAGCTAACCATATTGAGTTCGAATTAATTCTGATACCTATAGTAGTTCATATATGAAGTATGTATGATACATAAAGTGTTAGCATGATTGTAGAGCAGGGATGCTCAGACTTTTTGAGATCACGGGCTACTTTGGCAAATTGTGAGCACATGGCGGGCCACCATAGAATTTTTTCAACGAGGGGGGAGGGGACGATTTGATTCAGCTCAAAAGAGTTAAATGAATAAATAAATAAATATGCGCCAGACAACACACCAATTGTCTGGTTTCGTGGTAAGGAATTTTCTTGTGTTACGAAGTACCAGACAACGATAATGACGGGGGCGTCTCCCATAAAAACTTAAATACATATAACATTCATGTCTTAGATACAAATGTTCGTGCTCATCACACAAACATTTGCCCCTTGCGGGATTCGAACCCGCGACGGCCGGCGTAATAGTCACGAGCGCTAACCAATACACCAAACGCGTCGTCGAATATTTACTAATTCACTGAAAACCTTGACTACACGTCAAAAGGTAATGAAAATAGCGAAAATGACAAAGATCTAGCCTTTAATTTTTCGGTATCCTTTACCTAGCAATTTTAGTTGAAGAAATAATTTTCCTTCAAATGTTCGAGGAAGTACATCTGGTGGCGGCCTAGCGGGCCACTCGAATAGTGCTCACGGGCGGCAGTTTGTGCATCCCGTTACTGGTTTTTTACAATACCGTAATAAGAATCGCGCTTGAAGTTATATGAGACATGTGTGAAATTATTTGTATGTTTCTAAATCTTACCGGCATATTCCCCATACGAAGAGCACAAATTGACCATATGGCGAGTAAGCGATCTCACACACTCAGCAAGAGGGTAGTCTACATCGCTCGGCGGGAGTATGTGCGGTTGCACCAGATCCTGACTGCAGGCTACGACGAGAGCTACTAAGACGCACTTGCTATCCATTTTTGCATCTAAAAATTAGATAACGTCGTAGACGATGAAAACAATGCGCAATGGTGTCTTAGGACTATAAATAGATATCATCTTGTTACAAGAGTCATCTTATTTACAAACATGGACACTCGAGAAAGATACAAAAACAAATTGATATTTGTTTGCGATCTAAACTCAATACTCAATACTTTATTGCTCCATAATGTACAATTTAGGCAAAGTGCAGACGATCATTATGGACCCTCTCGGGCGCTGCAAAATAAGTACATAATACAGAGAGAGGAAGCTTTACTGTAAAAATTTACAAGACAGTTCCTTCTTAATATTTATTCTAGGATTCTCTTGTTTTCAGTGCTGCATGTGAGCGCTAGTTAGTAAGTAATCATATTTCAGTTTAGTTTGAAATAGAGCTAATGCGATAGTTGGTCAAGATGCGACACAACTTGGTCTTTTCAAGTGTAATTTGTGTGGCATACTATGTATATATGTATTATGTTTTTGTCTCACGTCCTAAACTCACCGTAAAATTAAGGGAAGCCTGTAATTAGCTTTGCCTGTAAAAGCACTAGATAAGAAATATTGTAATTTCGCAGTTGGTTTTCTTAATAAAATAAAAACGCTACGCTCCATAGCCCTCTGGCAAACGCCAAGCTTGAACTTTTGGTTTTTGGATTTTGGGGGTAAAGAAGACGGATCGGATTCGAAACATCACAATCCGATCTAAAACTGGTATAACCGATGTAGGTGTGAGCACCACTAGCTAGACGAGGATCGAAAGGTAGACCCAGGTAAAGATTGAGATACGATATGGGGCCCTATTTTTGAATCACTCGCTTCAAGATGGCAATCATGGCGAGTGATTTTCAAATCATTCGTAATTTTGACGCAAGTAATTCGAAAATAGAGCTCCTGAACCAATTCTGCGAAGACTGGCCAGCACAGACCGGTAACCGGGACCACTGCGCTTACCAGCGATTTCCTATAAAATCGACGATTTTTACTGCCTTACTGACACATTTTAGACTATATTTTTTTGCGTTTCAAATATAATAAGTGGGTATGCAATGTTATCCAGTTGGTGACCTTTTTTTCTAATTCTTTTCTACTTCCTCAAATAAATACTTATTAAAATCCTACAAAGTGATAATATGAGTGCTTAATAAACATAGGTACTTATTTTGTTCAAGTGGGTCAATTTAAGAAGGCTAAGGAACTAAAGCTCACCTGATTCCAAATGTGCTCCAAACCACAAACCACCTCAACGCAGGACTTTTCATCCAATGTCGGCGAGACAAATATCTCGAGCCTTTTATATGATTTTCCTGTGTACGCACTACGCAGGTTTTCAATAAAACTTCTTATTGATGTTACAAGTTTTAACGCGAAAAGTTTAATAGAATAATTATTTTTTGTATTATGCGCGAATAATATTTGGGTCGCGATACGAAACGCGAGCAGAACATGAATGAGAGCTATACTCTAAAATTCGGTAAACATGTCATAATAATAACCGGTGTCGTACTTTATCTTAAAAGTTTAAACTACTTTATCTATTAAGCATACCCAATGACCTCTATGTACTATAAAAATTCACGGCAAAATGTAAACAAATCGACGACTTGGGCGCTGTGCCTGTGACCCTGGTGGTAGGATATACGCGGAACAAGGATCGAAGGGACTTGTAGCATTTCATATTACTTATCTCTATGTCGATTCTTATAGTAACGCGACACGACTTCTTAAGGAATGATTACGATACTCATTCATAAAATATGTAAGTAGAACTAGCTCTTTTAATTCAAGTGCATTCAGCCAACCCTGGATAAAGAGCTTGTAAAGAAGTTTCTTGCATAATACTAGGTGTAATTATTACATTACATTAGTGACAGGTGTAATAAAGAAATACAAACCTAGTTACCCTAAACTTTAAGGACAGCAAACATGAAACTGTCTACTACGCCTTTTGTCTTTTAAGAAGCCAATAGCCAAATTTCCCCGGTAGTAGGTTGGTAATTTACGTCAAAAGAGCCTTTAGAACGGAAGTATTGCATGTAAATGTATCGATCAGTAAATTCAAATTCATACACTTAGGTAACACAACAAGATGGACAGACGACCTTGTAAAGATCGCAGGATCACACTGGATGAAGAGACCTCACAACCGGACACTGTGTAAAGCCGTGGGGGAGGCCTATGATTAACTCTGGAAGTCCTTTGGCTGTTAATAATGATGATGCCACTAAGGTAACCGTCCTTCAATAATTCTCCATATAAATCTTTTCAAAAATATATGGGACTAATTTTCGTTCTAAGTAATACCGAATGCAATAGATTCTATTGAATAGAACATTAGAAGCTAAGCACAAATAGGATTATTTTATGTATTTTATAACACCAAGAAAAATAATAATAAGACAAATCATAGAAAGTAACTTAAACCTACCTATTCAAAAAAGGTCCCGTCTTCTTGTGGCAAGGAGGCTATGATGCTGGCCGCGTTACCGTTGTATAGCTATGCTAATCCTTTGAGCTAGAAACTAGCCAGCTTTATTATTTGCCGTAAGTGACAGAATTTAATTTTGGTGCAATTTTTCCAAACAGCAAGTTACCCACGTCCCCACGGTGCAAACATGTCAACGCTCTTGCGAGTGAGACGTACTTGCAGCGCTTGGCGTTTTCAACCAAGTTTAACTAAAAAGAGCAGATAATGGTGCAACTAAAGGAGAAGAAACGTGAAACTATTGGGTGTTGAAGTGTAAGTGGTTGTAGGTTGTAGGTACTTCAGTATTGTAGTAAACAGATTTCAAGTTGATATGTCACGGTCGCTTGCTAGAACCAATTAACTACAATCACAACATTGCGATAAAGATTATTTATTTGTTATGGTAACTTGTCAAAAGATTGCTGAAGCAATAGACACGTGATTCACGTTAAATGATAAAGGTAAGACCAGCAGTGGGACAATAACGGCAAAAAGAAAAATAGGAAAGGGCCCGGTGCTATATTTACTTTACTGTAAAAATATTCTTTTAATTCAATTTACAATATAAGTACTTAACTAAACATATAAATTTAATTAAAGTAAGTATATATTGTTTTAAACTTTCATGGTCGCTTACTTTAGAATAGTTAGATACGAGATTGCTACCATGCACCTTATTATTTAAGACTTCGAAGGAGTGTAGACCGATATGTCTGCCAATAACAACCCACCCGCAAGTTCTGTGATGATGGCGCTTGCAACGGTGCCGAAATATCAGAAGCTCATATATAATAAGGTACATGGTAGTAATCCCGTATCTAACTATTCTAAAGTAAGTAAGTATGCTCTTGTCTCGGACACATATTTCCCCTGAAGTCGGGTGGCGCTCGCTATCAAGCGAACTATAACCAAAGATATGGCTGCGGACTGCGGAGAATGACCTGCAGATCTATTTCGACATTTAATTTCTTCCTACAATGAACGTATCTTTTTGGTAGGTACCTATTGAAAGTACTAAGTCATTATTTCTAAAAGAAACATAGCATAGTATTTTAGAAATGGTTACATTGCTATGTTTAAACAGGCAGGAGTAATAAGTGTTTCGTGCAGTTTCATTACTTACTCATACTATTTCAGGAAGCGGTGAATATGATGCTACCTGTCTGTTGGGGCTAAGTATCATTTAAGGAAAGAAAAAATCACTGTTTAAATAAATGCAAGTTTAAATATGAATGTCGTAATTAAAATACTGTCTATAGCGGATAGACAGAAAAAACACATATTTATTCAGGTTACGACATGTGCCTTGCTTTGCTATTTCACTAGGCGCAAATGACTTTTACTCCTCGTCAAAATAAAAATAAAATAATACATGATTTATTATTTTCGACTGAAGCGTTCTACACCTATCTACCTACTGCGGTCTTCAGCTTGATAACTTGGGATAACGGCATCTGCAATTCCTCGGAAACCTGATCTGACTATCGTTTGGTACCGGTTACTTCTAAGCGTCGTCTCTCTCGCAAGACGTCACGTCTAAGCTTTCGTAGCGTGAGGTCGTATGTAGCTCCCGTCTTTAACAATATTTATCTACCGTCAACATGCCATTAATTAAGTGTACAAGTTGTAAGAAGAATATAACAAAGAAATCCCCAGGATTGGAATGCAGCAGGTGTAATAAAGTCGTGCATGCGGATCCTCTGTGTTCGAAGCTATCCAATAAGCAGCTAAACTCCTTGCGGAATGCAAATGGTATGGAATGGAGTTGCGAAGATTGCTTGAGCAACCTGTCTCGCAGGTCATCGTACCTCATCCCAGAAGGAGATGCCGATGACGACTCAGACACGGGTCATATTGTTGGCAGAAAACCCACCCTGGATACGGAAAAACTCATACAGGACATAGAAAAGGAACTAAGAAAGGCATTTCGTGAGGAAATTGCAAACCTCGAAACATCGTTAGAGTTTCTTAGTGAACAAATTAATACCATGGCAATATCTATAAAAAACCAAGACAGTAAGATAAGGGACCTTGAACACAAGAACAAAGATCTAAGCAACCAAAATAAAAACCTACAGCTCAGAGTAGCAGTTCTAGAGCAAAATATGCAACAGGTCGAACAAAAATCGTTGTCAGAAACATTAGAAATAGCTGGATTACCTGATCTACCAACACAAGAAGTCGAAAAAGTTTTAAACACAATCGCGTCTAAACTGGAGGTGGATAACACTGAAATCAAAACATCCCGCCGCATATTGGGAAATAAAGAAAAACCTGGAATTATCCTGGTACAAATGAAGTCACAGACCGGAAGAGATAAATGGATAGCAGCCAGCAAAGAAAAACAAATCACTACAGGAGTCATACTACCTGACATCCAAAAAGAAAAGGCCGAAAATCGGGTGTTTATTAGAGAAGCGCTATCCAAGTCAATGAAAACCCTTTTATACCAATCAAAACTACAACTGCGGGGTAAAGTTCAATTCATATGGTACAGGGATGAAAAGGTATGTGTAAGGAAGAGCCCCGATAGTAAAATCTTCTACATTAGATCTATCAGTGATATTAAAACTGTTCTAGAACAGCTACAATAGTCTAGTTAAGTACTTGCTCAACTCCTATTTTTTTTCTTTTTTTCTTTTTAAGAATTTAATAAGTTTGTACATTTTTATTGCTTGCAGTATTATTGATATGTCACAAATAAAAGAATTTTTTGATTGTTATAATGTAGGTAGTTTTTTCAAACGGCTGCCTAGCTATTATAACTTAACTTTTTCATGTTTGCACATAAATATAAGATCCCTTATTAAAAATCACAGTAAACTACTACAGGTTATTCATAGTTGTCCTTCTCCACTAGATATGATTGTTATTACTGAAGCTGGAATATCTAATACTGTTGCCCCATTATTTAATATTCCTGGCTATAAAATGCACATACAACTAAGGAAGAATAAAAAAGGCGGTGGTATCATCGTCTATACCAAAGAATATCTAAAGTTTACACCAATTCAATTTAAAAGTTTCACTTTTGAAAGCCTATTTGGAACATTAAAAACAGAAAATGGTCAAGAAATAGTTGTATGTGCCATTTATAGGCCACCATCCACTAATAAAAGTATGTTTATAACAGAATTACGTAGGTGCATTCCACAATTTGCGCTTAAACAAAATTTACTTCTCATAGGTGATATGAACATAGACCTGAAAAAACCCGTCTCGTCATACAAAGATTCATATTTGGAAACACTAAGTGAGTGCGGTCTAATGTGTGGAATCACTGACTTTACAAGAATCGAAAAAAAATTAAACGTAATCACAAAATCTTGTATCGACCACATTTTTTGCGCGCTTCCCCGCATTAGATCCGTACTCGGCCGTTATCGATCTGGCACTGGCCGATCACTGCGCGACTGTGATCGCCTGTGCGAGCGACGGAACGAAAAAGGATATACAGGGTGCATCGGTACAAAAACAAATCATTAACTACGATGTTTACTACAATGAACTTAATAAAATTAATTGGAATCAAACTAGCCATATGAATGATACTAACGAAATTCTAAATTTTATCTATAGTTCTTTTAACCATGCAAAGAGTAAGTCATGTTCAACAAAGACCTTTAAACAACATACCAAAACTTTTAAAGTTCCGTGGATGGATAAAAACATTGTAAGATTATGTGATAAACGTGACCAACTCTTTAGTCAGTGGAAAAATAACCCTACCGACCTCTCTCTAAGACTCGAATATAATAAGGTAAGAAACAAAGTACACAAGGTTATAGAACACCGTAGAAACAAATATTACATTGATTATATTAATAAAAATTTTAACAACTCAAAAAAAGTTTATCAAATAATTAATAAAATGCTTGGCAAAATTACTTTAACCATAGACGACGTAATAATAAAAGCCTTTGCTGCACAGGGATTACCTGATAAATCCATCGCTGATAACTTTGCTTTAGGGTTCGAAAATGCAGTTCAAAAAATTAAACCTAAATGCAGTATTCGACTTTTAGGTGATAATTTGTATTATAACTCGACAAATACAAGTATACATTTTCAGAAAGCAACAAAACAAAAAATACACAAAATAATAGGAAGTCTTAACCCCAACAAAGCTGCGGGCCTTGACAATATTAAAGTATCGGACGTTAAAATGATAGGTAAAAATATCGCTACTGCTATTTCTAATCTTATAAACAGCAGTGTTAAACAAGGGTTGTATCCAAATGATCTAAAAAAAGGGTGTGTCCGGCCTATTTACAAAAAAGGAAAACGTGATGACTATAATAATTACCGACCAGTAACTTTACTCTCAACCATTGACAAGATAGCTGAAAAATACATATGCGAGCAAATACATGGTTTCTATAAAGATAACGACGTGCTTTACAAAAACCAGTTTGGCTTCCAGCAGGGTAAAAGTACTACAGCACTACTTTCTAAATTTGCGGATGAGGTCAATGAGCACCTAAATCAACGAAACCATGTATTGGCTCTGTTCATAGACTTTTCTCGCGCATTTGACACCCTTGACCATACAAAATTAATATGCAGGTTGGAAAACTGTGGTATACGAGGACCCTTACTAAAGTGGTGCAAAAACTATCTAGAGGATCGAAATTCGGTGGTAAAAATACGTAATACCTGCAGTGATGCTGTATCTTCTCCTCAGGGCACAGCACAGGGATCGGTAGTGGGTCCACTGCACTTTTTGACATATGTAAATGATATGAGTGGCTGCATTGAACACTGCACTTGCTATCAATTTGCCGACGATACGTGTTTGATTGTCGGAAAAAAGGATGTCGGAGAAGCAAGTGCATTACTTCAATCAGATTTTCTGAAGCTAACCAAGTGGTGTCATGATGCAGGCTTAGTTCTGAATGCGAGCAAAACTAAACTAGTACACATAAAATCACCGTACCTTAAGCATTCTTCGGAACCAAATATAGTCGCTCATGATCATCAATGCTTACATGCCAACAGTTTCACCTATTGTAATTGCCCTAATATTGAACTAGTCGAATCTCACACTTATCTCGGACTTATAATAGATAACAGATTCAACTGGGGGCAACATATAGATCATGTGTGCAATAGACTAAGAAGTTTTCTAGCGAACCTAAAAATATTAAAGGACCGTGTAGTATCCCGGCATCCCGGGTATCGACTCCTTACGTCACACTGACTAACACGACCGTCCTTTACCGTGGTGGCGAGTTAACTATCCCCACTACCACCCCGCCCCGGCGTCGTCGGGGAACCAGTGTGCGCAGGAGACGACAGAATACTTCCTTCTCTTTTTCACATACACTACATCCCTCCTTTGTTTTAATTTAAATAAAACTATTTATTTTATATCTCGATTAAATCATTTATGAAATCATCAATTTATACATATACATATTGATATTGGTATTGACATGTTGATATATACTTTTTTTTTATCCTTCTTCCATCCTCCCTTATATTATATAGCTTTTTTTTTTGCCAGTTTCCTATACCTGTATTCAAGTGGAAAACGTTTTTACTTAAATTCTGACTAAGTGTAGTTTCATCATTCCATACTCCAATGTCCCCGTTCTAATATTCTGAATGCAATACATCAACGAGAGCAGTTTTTAATGAGTTAAAAGCTGTCTGCTGCCTTTCCTACCTTGACTATCTGATATCCAATTTTGTTGTCATTCTTCAAACGAAGCAGTTTCTTCAAAGTTCGGTCTTTGTAGCCTCATTTGGTATCCACTTTTCTACATAACATATTAATCTCATAAAGATTAGCAAATCCGCTATTATCGTATAGCTTTTTGCGATATTAAAAACCTTTCGCAAAAATGAATGTTATCATGTGCCTTTAGTCCGGGTCCGGGTGAAGTTCAAGCTGATGAAAAGCATACCATATGACGTCTAGTTTACTAAATACTTCAACGTCCTAATTATTCAGTAATATAAATTAAATCAATAAAAATATTTATCTCTTCATATACACTCACTTCAGACCCTACCACAGCCTCGAGCAACTGTGGGCTAGAGCTGGAAAGAAACTATGCAAGAAACATAATTCACTATAATTGTCAATGCCTCTTTTAAAAATTAACAATGTTTTTGGTTGTTAAAAGTAATTCATACATTATGATATTTTTAAATAATTAACTTCTTTTTAATACCCTTCGTCATAAAAGCTTTTGAAACAACCAAATCATAAATCGGTTAGTCTACTACTTATGTTTCTTATTATTTTTTCTTTTTGTACATTACCTTATGAGAGAAATAACGACCTTTTAAATTCTAAATTGTGAAATAAGCATAACTTTATTTTACTTTTTTGCGTAAATAAACATACAAATATTACTTTTCATAGAAATACTGAAAGTACAGTACAGTTAACATCCTTTTTTTACCACTTCTAAAGAACCTGAGGTTGTAATGTAGATTATAAATTGGACAGTGTTATGCAAAAGGGTGTCAAGTGACATATTGGTCATTTCGAGATAAACGCGTTTAAAGATTTTCAAGGTCGTCACTTTTAAAAATTGCTGTAACTTCGTATTTACACGGTGTACATGCCTAGAAATTGGCATAACTACAGAATGAAATGTATATTTTATGCATTTGATGTTCATTTGTGTGAATAATAATTATACAAGTAGATAAATGCAATTAAAACATTTAAAACCTTTTTGCTATAATAGGATATAGTTGCAAATAATTTGCTCAAAGGTTTTAAAGTACTTTAAATCCTTTTTGCAAAACTCTGTTAAGAATCCAATTAGTATTAGTTTTATAGTCAAACAGTTTTAACGACATAGTTTTATATATTTGAATGATTTCTTCATTTATATATCATTTGTTTTATTTTGTAGAAGTTTATAAAAAGCGTTACTTTCAATAATTCTAACGTTCTGGTGTATCCACACACTTTTTTATGTAATCTGCGTATCTCTATGCATTTTGTAATACTTGATTATTAATTAACAGGCTGCCCATGGCGTAATCAGCATCAAATACAACTTCAGGTGATAGCTTGATCAATCAAGACGTATCATCATAGCCCCGGGAATATTTTCAAAAATTTTATATTTTATCTTGTTATAATTTGTATGTACCTTATACTTCCAAAACCTCAGTAAATTGCTTCTTTTTGCCAGATTTTAATAGTAAAAAAAAAAACAGATATTAAAACATAAGACTCTTACATCCATAAGTAACTATAATTTTATTAAAAAATAATAAGATGCCTCCGTATAATCAATAGAAAAAATCAGTATTTTTTAAAAGTTAATTTAAAAAGAACTCTGATTAACATATAAGATAACTATTTTCACAATAAAAACCTCTGTTCTTTGTAAGGATTTTGGAATACATAGATGTTTTTGCTTAAAGTAAGTCAAACTGGATAGATTTTTAGGAGTTATTAGGTTAAAAAAAAAATTTATGATGACTAGGAGGACTTGTCATCCAATTTATTGGTCAAAAATCTAAAACTGTGGACTATGTAGTCATTATTTAAAGACCCGTGCAAGAAAAAAACGACAGCTGTTTAAACCTGACAGAAACTATTCAAAAAACATAATAATTTTAGTATTTCCAATAATAAACATGGACTTGAAACCTTTTTGTAAAAATAAAATCAGCAATAATAAATCGCTAAACGGTATCAAGTAACACATGAAACCTTTTTGCAAATATCAGTATATCCAATGGATTGTTTCGCAATACGTTATTTTGTGAAATAACTTTTAATATATTTTTTTCTAAGTTAGACCTTTGGGCGACCAGTTAGAGGACGTTTTTGCGAATCCAGTGGTACCAATAACTCCATACCTGATTTTTGGTCACTTGACACCCTTTTGCATAACAGTGTCCAATTATAATAGCTCAAACAAGGTATGAATATAGTTGGTCTATTGGAGGCAAGTGGTAATTTTCACGTTTTGTAGCACGCAAATGCAAACATCATTCCCATCAATTGGAATGATCTATTCTAACCCCCTCTACTTTTCAAATATTATGTCCTATCACTCCAAAAGTTCTTCTATTTTTTTGCGTCGACTTTTTCTGTGATACAGGCTTGACTTATCAATATGTTTTTATTATCATCATCATCAAACTCTAGAACTTGGCCGTTGTCAGCGGAGCTTTCCATATTTTCCGAGTTTCTACCATTTTCTCGACTTCCTGATACGATACGACGTTAAACGTTAGCTTTATTTGCCCCACATAGCTTATTATTCTTCTTCCTCGCTTCCTTCTATCTTTCTATTCTTATTTATTTTTTATTTTACAAAGGTGGACTTCTTCCCTCTATTAAGGTTTTGATCAAATGATTGTGTCGAATCAGGTGCTCTAACATTTTTCCTCTTCTACCTTCTATCGTTTCTATCTTTTTTTTTTTTACATTGTCATCCAAGTTACAGTTCTATATGCAATCAAACATCGAAAATGTTTCCTAGTTTGTTTAACCTATTTTGAGAACCTCTAAATCAATTGCTGTCACTCCTCTAATTACGTAGAATTTTGCATTTTTTATCCTTATAATATGAGAAAACTGAATTTTAGCACCAAAGAATCCTTGTGTTATCAAATGGAAAGTATAAATTGCACTTGTAAAATGTTACCGTGACTCTGTGCCAGACGAGGAATCGAACCCAGTAAATGGATAGTACTCTCATATGCCAGAAAGATCCTATCTGATTGCTTTGTTTGTTAAAAACCTGTATTATGTATTTTTTTCACCATGTTGTCACTAATTAAGTTTACACCCGCAATCGATCACCTTTTGTTACTTTTATTCCTCCTACCGTACATTTCACCATATCATCGTCCCCAGCATTAAACGCATAGTGAATTTTCTTCCTCTGATTTGTTAGTACTTGTTGTTTCTTCAATGTTTCTCAGTTCCATATTCGTTTGTTTTCACCTTTTTATTGGTAATTCTGATTTATACATAAATCCGCATTCGTCTTCCTCTTCAAATAACTGCTTTTAAGTGAAATATTTTCTCTCATTTTTGACACCTTTTCTTATAACAGGGGTTTTTTTTTTACAACTTGTATATTTCCTTTATTGCTAATTTTTTAATTGTCTTTTCACAATTTCCAAAGTGTTAGCATCTATAATGATTTTATTTAAAGTCATGTCGTCTCCTGACTTCAAAATGTTTTATGTCGTAGCTTTTTAGAATTGTACTTCTCCGTGAGTTGATATTTTAAGTCTATGAATTTGAATTTAGAAGCTTGCTGCCGAAGTCTTAATTTTTTTTTTCTTATTTTCGCCTCGTTTTATACCTCTTCATTCGTGTCTTTTAAATGTCTTGCTTTGCTGGAGGCAAAGTATTCATCCATTTTGTTTATGGCTATTTTGAATACATCTATTTGACCATCTTTAAGTTGTAGTCCACCACAATTCAATAAACTTGCCCGTTTTTGACTGCTTTGTTTTAGGTTCGCCGCTGCTTTTAGGTAAAATTTCACTTCTATTTTCCCACGTAAGTAATACCGAACCAACTTCACCATTGCATTCAAATTTTTCTAAGAGAAGCTATCAACAAAAGTTGTTCGCTCGTAACCCACCCACATTCATTCAATAACCATTTCCATGTTATTCATTTTCACCACTATCAATTATCGTCAATTTAAACTAAAAGCCTACCTAATCATCATTATTGTCTTTATTTTCATCATCTTCATCGTCGTATTATTATCATCGTCATCATCATCATCCTGCTCATCATGATCATCATTATCATCATCATCATCTTCATCGACATCTTCATAATCATCATAATCGTCGTCGTTTTTATCATCATTATCATCATTGTCATCTTCATCATCATCAACATCATCGTCGTCTTCATCATCATCAACATCAACGTCATCGTCATCGTCATCGTTATTATCAGTGTCATCGTCTTCATCGTCATAGTCATCGTCATTATCATCACTATCGTCATTGTCATCATCATCATCATCATCAACATCATCGTCATCTTCATCATCATCATCGTCATCATTATCATCATCATATTCATCGTCGTCTTCATCATCTACATCATCTTCATCTTCATCATCATCATCAACATCATCATCATCATCGTCATTGTCATTGTCAGTGTCATCTTCTTCATCGTCATAGTCATCATCATCATCATCGTCATCATTATCATCATCATCTTCATCGTCATATTCATCATCTACATCATCTTCATCATCATCAACATCATCGTCATCATCAACATCATCATCATCTTCATCATCATTAACATCATCATCATCATCGTCATCGTCATCGTCATTGTCAGTGTCATCGTTATCATCGTCATCATTTACATCATCATCATCTTCATTATCATCAACATCATCATCATCGTCATCGTCATTGTCAGTGTCATCGTCATCATCGTCATCATCTACATCATCATCATCTTCATCATCATCAACATCAACATCATCATCGTCATCATCTACATCATCATCAACATCATCATCATCGTCATCGTCATGGTCAGTGTCATCGTCATCGTCATCGTCATCGTCATCGTCATCGTCATCGTCATCATCTTCACCATCGTCATCATCTACATCATCAACGTCAACATCATCGTCTTTAATATCAATATCGCCATCTTCAAAGTCATTTCGTTAAATTAACACCATTTATCAAAAGACTACTATTATATCTAATAACCTTGTTTTATTTAAATTTGTGTACCCAGTCGCGTATCGCCCCAATTGCACGCATGTACATTTTATATTATGTTTAATTTTATTGAAAATAAATACCTTCTGTAAAGAGCTAAACTCCCATTTATTGGCCTAATAAAGTAATTTCTTACCAAGAATAAACTTTCTCTGTATTGTGTGTGAATTTGAAACCATTTCAAATTCACACCCTATCAATAAGACAAGTGGGTTGGTATTATAAATTAGACCTTTACTTCAAATCCTTCCTTACAGTTATTGTTATTAGTTATTAATTGTATTTTTAAATGGAATACAATCAAATGTTATATTCAGCTCATCATTGCATAAAAGAAAGACTGGCCTTCATAAAATTTACAGTTAGCCTTATATAAGTGAAAAGTATCTTAAGAATTTATTACTGCATCTATTTATTATTACTATCATCTATAATTATCTGTATCTGCATGTAAAGAGATGAAATTTAAGTTGTATACACTCTCTGTACATCATTTTCCAATTTCGCTAATATAATCAAAATATTTTGATTACCTCTGTATTATGTTTTATCCTATCCTATATTAGATATACTTCATCATGCTATGTAAACATGTTTTGGATTGACAGTGCTAGGATACCTAGACCCTATATTATGTAACTGTCTATAATTCTGGTTTGTGTACTTAACAAATGAATTGCTCAAAAACTGACGAAAGTCACATCAATTAATCGCAATAACATACGAATAGATATTATCAATTATTAATGCTCTAACTTAATTATTTCCGAAACACCACATTTTCTCGTTCGTCATAATGTTACGTTTAAAAAACTTTACGTTTAAACAACCATTGAAATGCATAAATATCAAATACCTATATAGGTAATACAATACATCACGTACCCCGCTTTATTAACCATTACGTTTTGCTGCATAGCCTTTTCATACACCTACGTTTCACATAGGAGGTACACATGGACTTCATGGGTATTCACATAATATCTGTACGTAAGGTTTTATTATCACAAATGAATTCCCCTAACGTTAACTATTAGGAAAACATTATTTGGTAACTTCACACCCACTGTGCCTGCGATACGCTTACTTAAAATCGTGTAAACAACACAAACAAAGCTATTTACCAAATATTTATTGTATTTCCCTTCAACATTGCGTAAAATAGGATACTAATGAGCTGTTAGCAAATTTGATAAGCCCGATGTAACTTCAATTATTGTAGTAAATGCATTATTAGTCTTATATCAAATACATATTGTTTTCTCCCTTTTTTTTATAAAAATATAATGATTCACAGTACTTACATCCTCGTTGCCAAAATGTAGTATCCCGGCATCCCGGGTATCGACTCCTTACGTCACACTGACTAACACGACCGTCCTTTACCGTGGTGGCGAGTTAACTATCCCCACTACCACCCCGCCCCGGCGTCGTCGGGGAACCAGTGTGCGCAGGAGACGACAGAATACTTCCTTCTCTTTTTCACATACACTACAGACCGCATACCATTCAAGGTCAAAATAATGCTATATAACGCTCTTGCTGATTCTTATGTTCAATATGGACTAAGTACTTACGGTCGCACTTATAACAGTTACCTGGATACCATTCGAAAGCTACAAATTAGAATACTAAAATTAATTGTATCAAAAGAGGTTAAGGAACAGTTTCGTGATAAACCAATAGATCTTTTTAAACACTGCCAAGTATTACCAGTCCATCTTCAATTCGAATATAGTCTGCTGAAGGAACAATTTTTCAATGATGAACTAATTAAAAAAATTGAACACCCTGTATATACCCGTTCCATGGCTAGTGAGCGCTTATGCACGTCACGAGCAAACAATATGTACGGGGAGCGAACTACACGTTATCTTGTACCGCGTTTTATAAACAAGATACCCCCACATTACAAACAAAAATTAACAAAAAAAAATATCAAAACGAAACTTAAATATTTGTACTTAACATAACAGAATGCACCTGCAATATTTCTGTAATTAATTGTTATGAGAGTAACTTAATGCTAATTGATAAAGCTACATTGGCTATCGAATAAATGGTGTCAACGTGTGTTAGCTATACAATGTAACGTATTAAACATTGTTAGAGACGTAAGACTGATGCGGCATTGCAGACAAACCTCAGTGGTTTTTGTCAATGTCTTTTAAATGTTTTATTAGTTAAGTTTTTTTTAAATGCTAAATAAATTAAAAAAAAAAAAAAAACTTATAAGCTTTTCCAGGTTGTCTGAACTTCGTCGTGCCTGCTACATGACTAAAAGGCTGCAGTATTATGTGGACTTCAGTTACCTGTTTGAATTTTATTCGTCACGTCATTATAATTTTCGGTAATGGCGGCCCTCTCGAGTCTCGACAGAGTTAGCTAAGTACGCATGAGATATTATATTATTGTGCTCAGTTATGTGCGCAATACACAAGTGCACTCTCTGTCCCTTCACTCTCATTAATTCGGTGAGACGGCAGTTCGACATGACCGATGAGAGATCAGAGGGGTGATTGTGTAAAGCGATCGTATTCATTTGACAGTTCAAAACGTACGATATGATCTGTCAAACGGCTAAGAACAAAGGGTTTGACAGATCATACCGTACGTTTTGAACTGTCAATTGAAAACGATTGCTTTACACAATTCCATACCAGATGAAAGACCAACGGCTTACCGTGTTTTCCGAGGCACGGCGCTGTCATCGCATCATCACCACCACTTCCTGACTCCAAGCTATTTTCAAGTATTTTCAAGACACCCTGAAACAAATTTCGGCCGAAATTCGAACACGTTTCGGCTAGCCAGCGAACTAACCGCTACACCAACGAGGCAGTATACCTCATAATATTAATACGAAATAACAAAAACCGCAAGATGTCAGAGATAAGTATGTTGCATCACATTACATTTTCATGTATTTCAGGTAAAAAGTCAAATTACGATAAAATCCATTCCACACTGAATAATGTCACAGTAGCAGGTAGGCGCTATATACCACCATAGAAGAGGAGTAGTACTATCACAAAACAGATAGTGCTATATCTACTACTATACAATGCACCCGTGCGAAACCGGGGCGGGTCGCGAGTTTGCATACAATGGGCCGATACACAATCGATATAGGCGATTAAGTTGGCAGCGATGATAAAAATGCAAATACTTCTTGTGTGGCCGATATAATAGCACGCTTTGGTTATTTATTTACACCGTTACGAAGTACTTGAGGTAATGTCTTTATTTGTTTAATGACATTAACCGCCATGTCATAAAAAAGGCTCATGCGTTGAATATTTATGATTGCAAGACATAAAGCCTGTAAATGAGAGCCATTTATTACAAAATCATAACCATATTTCGAATTTTATTTATTTATTCTTTATTGCACAAGTAAAACAACAAATTGTGGACTTAATGCTTAAAGCATTCTCTACCTGTCAACTATAGTTTGTTCAACCATTTAAGTTCAGATAATGCTCTTCGAAAGTTACTTCAAAACAGCAGTTACTGACTTTTTCAATGTTTAAAAGCCATTTAAAAAACTGAAAATTCTTTAGAGTGTTTGGCGCAACTGAGTTAGGAAGGCAAAGGGAAGCACATGACCGGGGACCTATCTTCATGAACGCGTAAAGGTTTTAAATTCTTATCAAATACTTATGTCTATAATACCTTTTAACTGTAACAAAATCAAACTTCTAAACCAATGCAATCAAAAACTACACCTGTTTTTGACGCAAAACGACTGTCACATCGTTTTTGAAAACGATTCACTCAGGTTACATTCAGGTTTTGATTCACTTGAGTGAATCAAAACCTGCAGAGTACTTCCCGTGATCTCAGAATCTTGAAATTTAGAACGTAGCAAGAAGTTGCGTTTGTCAGTGCTATATGACGATAAAACACTGACACTGGCACTTGGCCGGTTTTTTCATTTTTCGGATTGCCTCAATTTCTGTTATGAAGGTAGTACTATTATATATTCTGTGATGAAGGTCTAGTTAGCACCTTAGTTGGACATAGTTTTGCAAACCGGAAGCAACCCACAAAGGAGAAATCCGGTTCCCATAGAAACTTGGGCCTAGCGTTACAGAGCTGTAACTTGGCCTATATTTAGGTCTACTATAGTTTTCTCACGAGGCCCATTTTCACTACAATTTTCAGTGGCCAAATCAGTAAAATAATTTACTGAAAATATTAAAGGTTATGTACAGTCACCGTCAGATATTTTATAGCAGATAAGGTGACCAACATTTGAACAGTTAAAATATCAATAAGTTCCATACAATACAAGCTTCTATTAATATCTGACCATTATTTAATTATGTTTTATTTCCATTTTGGGTAAGATTTAAACAGGGCGATCTAGCAAAAATATTCATTCTTTTGGTAATGTTTCATGCCTGTAACCGTCAGGCCCAGAAACGGGTTTCTCCTTTGTTAAAATGAGTTTACATGCTATACTGTTGAGATCACCTAATGGGCTGTCAGTGTAAAACAATATTTTAGACCTAACCATCTCACAATTGCTTGATAAAGTAATAGCTACCTTGTGAATCTCTTTGACTTTAATATTGGCAACCACACAACTCATACAATGTAACACGAAACATTGTAGAAAAAGTGTCATTATTATAGGCAACGTATAATAAGATTCCTAAAAATAAGTTTTAATTCATCTGGCACATGACATGTTACACGTGGCGTAAATTATGTAGGTTGAGTAGATAGAATAGTTCGGTTAGTATAATGTATAGTTTTTTGACTAAGCACTATGACTACAAATCTTAATTTTTTTCAAATCAAAATTGAACTAATAATGATTTAAAAAGAACGTAAAAAAAATATAATATTAGTAAGGTAACTGTAGTATGCCAGACCATAATCCCCTGGGTGGCTTAAGATCTACTTACAGGACACCATATGTATAGGTACTAAATAAAAAACCGGCCAAGTGCGAGTCGGACTCGCGCACTGAGGGTTCCGTGCCAACTTTAACTGAATTAGGGATTCTTTCTTACTTCCACTTAGCTAAAATACCACAATATTATATTGACCGCAAACACAACTTTGTTTTTCATAGTGATTGTATATATAAAGTAAAGTTATATTTGCGGTTCATAAAAATGTGCTATATCTCAAAAACTACTGGTTCGATTTCGCTTAAACCAATTTTCGTTGAAAGTTTTTGTTGAGATCTACATTATATATTTATTTCAAAATTTTCACTTCCTTAGTTCAAAAGTTAGATGGGGGGGACGCCCATTTTACCACTTTGGAAGCGTTCATCTCTAAAAGGTTAGCCTTTTAGAAAAAAACCGGCCAAGTGCGAGTCGGACTCGCGCACCGAGGGTTCCGTACAAACCTGCAAGGTTTACAAAGTTCGTTCATTACGACAATCGAGTCATAACTATGGTATTTTTTTTGCAAAATGAAATTCATAACATTACAATGGGGAAAGATGGAGGAGCATAAATTTAAGACAAAGATCTCTTTATCGTTTAAGTAATCCTTTATCGCGGTCATTGCTGTAACTACAATTATGTTTACAATCACAATTTTTTTGGTGGTATAACTACTTAAAATTTTAAGCTTTTCGGAATTTTTCTGTTACCTGTGCTGTAAGCTATTGCTTCTTACCAAATTTCGAGATTCTATGTCAACGGGAAGTGGTCTTTAGGTTTTAATTCCCTTGCGTGTAGTTGCAAGTTTCAAAATATGCGGTATCAATGGTTGTACTTTTGCGTTTTGCGTTTTTGCGTTGACTTAGTTTTTTTTTTTTCACGGGCTAAAGGCAATTAGATCTAAGTATTTGATATGAATTTCAACTTGATAGCTCTACGCGTTCATGAGGAAAAAAGTAATAAGTTTATATTTATTAAAAAATATATATTTTGTAATGTAACTAAAAATTTAAGGTTTTCGGAATTTTTCCTTTATGTGTGCTATAAAACGTTGCTTCATGCCAAATTTCAAGATTCTAGGTCGACTGGAAGTACCCTTTAGGTTTTGATTCCCTTGCGAGTACTTGCGAGTTTCAAGATATGCAGCTTAAATTGCTGTTTCTTTTGATTGCGTTGACATAGAAGTTTGATTTAGTTACAGCTTAAAGGTATTATAGACCTGAGTATTTGGTATGAATTTCAATTTAATACCTCTACGCGTTTATGAGGAAATGGGTAGTAAGTTTAAAATTATTAAAAAAATATATATTATGTGATGTAACTAAAAATTTATGGTTTTCGTAATTTTTCCTTTATCTATGCTATAAGACGTTGCTTCGTACCAAATTTCAAGATTCTGAGTTCACGGGAAGCACCCTGTAGGTTTTGATTCCCTTGCAAGTGTCGAAAATTTGCGGCATAAACGGCTGTATCTTTTGATTGCGTTGGCTTAGAAGTTTGATTTTTTCACAGCTTCAAGGGACAGTAGACTTGAGTAATTGATATAAATTTCAGCTTCATACCTCCACGCGTTCCTGAGAAAAAGGGTCTTGACAGACGGACGGACGGACATACGGACGGACGGACAGACGGACAACAAAGTGATCCTATAAGGGTTCCGTTTTTTCCTTTTGAGGTACGGAACCCTAAAAATGGTTTTAGGAACCTCAATGTCATTTTAAATCCTAATCAATAGACACCCCACACGTATGGGTTTGAGTAAAAAATTTTTTTTTGGTTTTAGTTTCATGTATTTCCTTTAATATCATTTTTTTAATTTTTTGTACCTGAATCGAAAAGCGGTAAAGAGGATACACCTACCTACTAAGTTTCAGCGGTGTGATGCTAATAGTTTCAGAATAAAGTGGCTGTGACATACAAACGGACAGACAGACAGACAGACAGACTTGACGAAACTATAAGGGTTCCGTTTTTGCCATTCGGCTACGGAACCCTAAAAACGCCTGCATTTGTTCGCTTGTCACTGAAGAGTTCTCACTTTAAGGAGTTGTAAGTATTTTGATTTTAATTGAACAAAGGTGGTGATGCTGATGAGAGAAATTACATTATGCTCAAAGTAAAATAAATACCTCCCATGCCCAAGTAGAATATTCTTATTTATATACATAAGCAACATAAGCAATTATTAATATACAGGCCCCGACAAAATATATATTTAACCAAAATTTTAAGATTTCTCACAAAAGAAAAAAATGCGCATGGAATTAAAATAAATATTTATTAATCATTATAATTATCTAATCTGTCAGACTTCCAAAATTTTTAAAATATGAGTAAATATACACTTTCCTTTCCGTTTTTGGGCAAACTGATTAATTAATCATAGCTAATGATGAATGACACACGTCGAGGGCCCTCATGGCGCGGGGGCCCCGTATGATTGATACGGCAGATACGGCACGTCTGGTCAAAGGGCAATACTAGCTGAAGTTATTTGCCTTCAACAAACCTTAGGGTTTGCTCAATCTCATTAGTAGTTAATACTCGTCGTGGGTAAGTAAATAAAGCATACCTCTACGCTAGATTGGGCAACTTTCAACATCATTACCAAACGAACGAAACAAATATTTAGCACGTCTATGGGAAATATCGCACTCTCGAAGTTCTCTCGACTTATCTCAAATCAAATTGGGTAAAAAATTATTATTTTTTTGTTATTGATAACTATCTTGGTAGCCGCATTTGAAACGTGTTTTGACGAAATTGAAAGTTGTGCCATTTTTGTTGTAAGACTGATAATATTATTTACTCACTTAATGGTTTATTTTACTTGTTGTAAGTCGATTCAAATGAACGGTTACTAATTTAGAAGTCAAATAGAGTAGCCTAAGTATAACAAATACATTACGTATGGTACCGCGTAAGTAAGCAATGCCTTTATATCAAGTTTTTTTCCCTAAAAATAGACCTATAAAACTAATGATTTAATTCATGACTGCTAAACTTTGCAAAGTCATCTCGATTCGAAATAATTGACAGTTAGGGCCTGCGCAGACTCATGTTCTCTGAGTAATAATACTTCGAAATCGGATGTAGAGTCGCAAATGCTTCATCTTCTTCATTAGTTATGCTTTTGTCGATGGAGTTTTCTCCATGTTTGTCTTAACTGAATTATATTTTTCTATGGATATAGTTAGGTGAATAAATCAGATGCAACATGTTGTTAAATAAAACGACCTTACCTATGTATCTCGCTGAGTGATAAGAATCGAGTCTTTATTTTATTTTAATTTAAATAGAAGACGGTGCCGCTTGCGCAGACCCTAAACGTCGTGCTGTTTGGGAATACCGTCACTTGAGCAGCTGCTTAATTGGTCTTTAGGTCAATGTACTGTTTTTTTGGGGTCGACTCGTGGACTGATCGAATACGCAGGTGGTACTAATCTGACTACTTGTTTGTAATTAGAACTACATTGTTTTTGAGTCTACTCTACTAAGACTAGACTAAAACTAAGTAATGATAAGGGTAACTATGCTGATAATGATTATTAATTTGTACGTAATGTAATGCCAATTAAGCTCATAAGAATACATTTACATTCACGGAAACGTAGGCTTTGCCGGAAAATCAACACGTACAAGAGTATATGTAGATGTGCGGAATAAACAATTTGAAATATGTGGTACCTACTTAATAATTACCTGGATAATACTACAGTGCCACTAGTATATTAGTAGCAGAAAAGTAAACAGACCGTTATTTGACTATTGCCTAGTTTGTACTATGAGCAATCTCTTCTTCTTCTTCTTCTTCAGCACGTGTTTGCCCACTGCAGGGCATATGCCTCTCCAAACTTCCTCCACGCCGCTCTGTCTTGTGCTTTTCGAAACCAGGTTGTGCCGGCTTGGTTCTTTATGTCGTCAGACCATCTGGCTGGAGGTCTCCCAACACTCCTCTTCCCGACTCTGGGTCTCCACTCGAACACTGATTTGCTTCATCTGTTGTCACCTATTCGACAGAGATGTCCAGCCCACGCCCACTTCAGTTTTACTATGAACAATACAGTGGTGGAAGTCTCGTCATTATTTACCTGTCGTACGAAAATAGTGGAATTTGGGGGCAGATGAAGCTCGACAAATGCTGAGACAAAATTCTTGTTTTCGTGTTTTTATTACGACCTGTTTCACAGTGCCCTAATAAGTTCTTGTTATTGTTATCTGGTGAATACTTCTCATAATGACGTTCCAATTTTGAATTATTCTTTGGTTTGTGCTTATGTGTCGATGGTAGCAGCATAATGCCGTTAACAATAAACAAAAGTAAAATACTATGTCGTTAACAAAAGCATTGATTGCACATTCTTGAGAAATCCTTTTCAAAGTAGATAAGTAACTTAACTGTCAAACTTGCGTAAGGCGTGGATACATTTTTTCATAATTACATGCAATAAAATACAATTAAGAGTTACAAAACCTAGATGTAGTTTTTATTGTATGGTTGTAATTGACTTTGATACGACCAAATTGAAATTACAGTAAATTCATGGTCAAGATACGGCAATTTGATATACGTAAGCACCTACACACGTTTAGCCTTATGCAAAAAGTTCTCATTTTCATTTAAAGTAATTAAATTAAGCAATTTGTGTTCTACTATATGAGTAATGATGATACATTCGTATCTATGTGCATCTCGCATTAACAACTGTACGGTTTTATTTAAATGAAATATGGGAATACTATGAGTTCCGGTAAAGTGCATACAAAAATTTTGTATCTGAGAAACCATCTTCTAGGAATGAAATGGGAATTTGTAAAGGAAATTCGTATTATTGTGCGGGCAGAGAAATATGTTCTCATTAGTTTTTACTGGCACTTCGCAAAAGTTATTGAAATATGAAGATCAAGTCTTGTAAGTTTTTTTACAAATAAAATAAATAAAGAATATTTATTCTTCACCACAAACAAGTAGGTAGATATTAATATAAGTTATTAGCAAAAAAAATTGTTGAAAATCACTTCTAGACCTATGGTAAGTAAGAAATTTTCAGGCCACTAGGTCTCCAGTTCTCGACCCCTAGTTTTAGTGTGTAATAATCATAAAAGGGATAATCATTTTATGGTAATAATAAAGGTCAGTCATTGATAAAATTAATTCTTGGCTGTGTCTTAATAAGTTCTGGTTACCGTTATCTGCACAATAACTTCATACAAGATGACGTTTCATATGTGAGTTATGCGTAGGAAATTGCTTATTTGACGATAGTGAAACAGACCTTTTATAACCTGTGCAATCCCACTGCTGGGATGGTATCATTTGTAAACATTTTCTCCAAAATGTATCCATATCCAACGACTCTTTCTATCGCAAAATGAACCAAATCGTCACAACAGCATCTCTTTTTGGCTCTACCTCTGTAGCAATAGCTATCAGGGGCCCTATTTTTGAATTACTCGCGTCAATATTACGAGTGGTTTTCGTTCGTAAACGAGTTTTTTTTATGACTTTTAATTCATCTTCGAACGAAAATCACTCGCCATCTTGAAGCGAGTGATTCAAAAAATAGGACTCATGGGCCTCTATTTATGAATCACTCGCTTAAATATGGCGTGTGATATTCCTTCGCAATCGAATTAAAATACACGGAAAATCGCGTAAAATAATAGATGTAAATACTCACAAAATTGAGATCTTTTCTTCAAGCACTGTAGTGTGGGGTTCAACTGTCTAAATCGAATTAAGTTAAAATATGTACCTACATTTCTATGTTTTTGATACAAAAAACATAGCATATTTTAACTTATTTCAAACACATGTTAAACTAATAAAAAGTCAGCTCCTCACATAACTACACGCATTTCGAATACTAAAGTGTGTCTTTTAAGGAACAGTAGGATACCCCGATGGGGTATGGTATTACAACTGAAACAAAAACATGTGTGTAACATAACTTACATAATGTAGGTATGAACTTTGGATAATGTAACAAACCTTGACTCACTCACCTTTTGCTTACAATTTATATTCAATTGTTTCATGTAATTATATCTTTGTTAATATTGCTCATCCGTGAGATGTTAGTAAACATACGAGATGAGATTAAAAAATGCAAATAAACATATTCAGTTACAAGATAAGATATTTTCCTGCGTTTGATAAACTTATTGTAGGTAAATGATGTAAAGTTTTTTAGTTTCCATTACCTCTGAAGGGTAAAAAACGGCTAAGTGCGAGTCAGGCTCGCGAATTGAGTGATCCGTGCCAACTTTAACTTAATTAGGGGTTACTTACTCTAGTACTTTATAATCTTTATTTCTTCAATAATCAATATTTGTTACAATACTTTAGTAAAATATATAGTATAGGTACCTACATTAGAAACACAAATTAACAGTGAGCAGCCGGCACTTAACTTAGGAAAATCCTGTGCTATAAGCGCCAGCTGTCTTCCCAGTGCACATTTTTTTAAATTAAATTACTGTAGCATGCATACTTATTCTACAACTGTGTGTGTGTGTGTGTGTGTGTGTACGATAAGTTCATCAACCAATTTGATACTACTACTTGGATAAACATATCGGACTGATAAAATAAAGTATAGAGCGACTGATTTTAAAATGACAGTTGTATAAATGATTCCTGCAAATGGGTGACGTTTTCAAATTAACCCTATTGTATTTTGTACGACGAATATTTCTTATCTGACTATTGAAAAATCAGGCCTTAGTGAAAATACCTGTTAATTGTTGTCAGAAAAAAATTACGCGTGTTTCATAACAATTTTATGAAGGACAAAGTTATATTTGCGGTTGTTGAAAATGTAATATCTTAATAACTACTTTATTGATGAATCCTAATACAATTAATTTAATCTGACATGCTTCAATTTATTAAATGTGATTTCAATGTGTTTATTTTATTTATTAATTTGTTCTTAATTAATGTCATTTTTAAGTATGCCAATGTATAAATTTTGCATGCTGTCTGTAATAGCAAAACATGTGCACTAATTTACCAGTATGTACCATCTATATATACTATGTTTTTATGCAAATAAATATTCTGATTCTGATTCTGATACCGGTTCGAACTCTTTCAACTTACCACCTGATCTCGACAAAACTATAAGGTTTCCGTTTTTGCCATTCGGCTATGGAACCCTAAAAAGCTTTGACCTTTGAATCCATGATCTTATTATCAAAAGCTCCTTCAGTTGACGATTTGCTGAAAGTGAACATCAACTAACCATAGATCGTAAAATATCTGGAGCTCAATTTTTGAAGCACTCGCGTCAAGATGGCGAGTGATATTCATTGATTAAAGTCAAATTTTGGAATGAAAACCAGTTGTAATCTACACAGGAAGGATTTGAAAAATCATTGTTCAATTTTGTGAGTACTCACGTCTATATTTCGCGTGGTTTTCGTTGATTTTTTATTCGTTTTCGAACGAAAATTACTCGTTATATTTACGCGAGTGATTCACAAAAGGGCCCCTGAAATTCAACTCGTAAACGTAGATCTAAGTAAAACCTGTTACGAACAAGCGTAGTAATTAACACAACAACAACAAATGGGAAACATAGCATCGAACCATCGACCTCCAGAGGATAAAGACAAAGTTTTTATTCAGAACGATTTGTAAGACGTACATTTGCAGGCAGACATATTAAACTTACAGAATTACTGTTATTTTTTGGATTTTAGGGCTTTTAGACTATGTAACGTGAGTATATTAGTTACCTAGTTACATAGAAAGAGTGGAGTCCTAGTCCGAAATTCTTTAGTACTTATTATTATGTCATGTTTAGTACGCATTTGCTGCTATCTAAATATAAGATATTATCAAAACATGAACTAACGCATAACGTTTATCAATGCACCCAATGAACTGCGACTATTTTGTGTTGCATACGAAACCAAATAGCATTGTTTTAGAGTGCGTCAGTGCACTTTGATGGAGTGCATCGAGTTACCATATTGGTGATATTGGTGTGGCAAGCGCGTGTTGCTTAGGCCCAGTTTTTTCATCGACAGTAATGGCAAAGTAACGTTACTAGCGGTTGAATATTTACAATTGTGTGTTTTGAAGAAAGACTACCTTATACAAATGTCAGAATAGCTATTTTAATGATCATTGGTTCAGGTATTTGTTCTTCTAACTAAACATATTTTATCGTCACGTTCTTTCTTTTGTGCCTTTATCACCGCCTTCGCGCCGCCTGTATTTTCTCTGTAATATACCTATGGTTGACTGGTAGAGAATGCTCTTTGCATTAAGTCCGTCATATGTACCTTTTGTTTGTGCATAAAGTGTTTTAAATAAATAAAATAAGCACACTAACATCAATATTCAACCGCTGGAAACGTAACTTTACCATTACTATCGATGAAAAAACTGGGCCTAGTTTATTTCGAACGGGAATTGTTGCGCTTGCGCCCTTCGTTCGGCTGTTGTGCGCATGGAGTGATTCAGTCTGGCTGACAGCTGCCGGTTGGCACCCGCTCGGAAACGGGCTTGCCGCATCTCTCTGCCTGGCTGCCATTGCCACTACACTACTCGGCACGCGAAACAGCGCTGGGGTTAGCGTGCGCGGTTCCATCCGTAGATCGAAACATTCGATTTTCGAACGCGCCGTCAATTTTTTTTTAAAGAATTAAAATTTTCAGCCAGCTTTTCACAACAAAAATATTTGAGTCATCGCAGCGTAAAAATATTTTTTCCTGTGTTGTTTTTGTTTGTGTTACAATTTCACCGGGACTGTTTGTGTCGTGCACTCGTGTAAATTGTTGTGAACTAATTATAGCCGGCATTACAAAAGGTAAGGAAACTCTTTTGTGTTTATTTTTATTTCTTTCTATATTTGTACTAAGCGCACTCGTAAGGTTCAAAATTTGAATTAAATGATAATAATATTAATAAATAAATTTACTTTGAACAATTATTATTGATTAATTATCATGCTCATTTTGGTTTGTGAGCTGAGAGTTGAAAATTTACAAAAAAAATATGGTTATTTAAAATTATCGAATTGTATTAAATTGTGAAAAAAACCGGTTAAGTGCGTGTCGGACCCGCGCACTGAGGGTTCCGTGCCACCCTTAACTGAATTCAGGGTCCACTTACTTTCACTTAACGAAAACATCACAATATAATGCGACAGCAAAAATAACTTTGTTTTTCATAGTGTTTATATGAAAGACAAAGTTATATTTGCGGTTGATAAAAATGTGCGATATCTCAAAAACTACTGGTTCGATCTCCTTCAAACCAATTTTCGTTGCAAGTTTTTGTTGAGATCTACATCATATATTTTTTTCAAAATTTTCACTTTCTTAGTTCAAAAGTTAGAGGGGGGGGGACGCCCATTTTACCACTTTGGAAGCGTCTATATCTCAAACCTTAAACTTTTAGAAAAAATGGTTTTAGAAACCTCAACATCATTTTAAAAGACCCATCCATAGACACCCCACACGCATAGGTTTGAGTAAAAAAAAAATTTTAGGTTTTAGTTTCATGTATGGGAGCCCCCCTTAAATATTATTTTTTCTTACTTTTTGTATCTGAATCGGAAAGCGGTAAACAAAATACACCTACGTACCAAGTTTCAGCTATGTGATGCTTATAGTTTCAGAATAAAGTAGCTGTGACATACGGACGGACAGACAGACAGACAGACAGACAGACAGACAGACAGACAGACAGACAGACAGACAGACAGACTTGACGAAACTATAAGGGTTCCGTTTTTTGCCATTTGGCTACGGAACCCTAAAAACGCACTTTAAATTATTTTTATCTCTGTACATACGTAGTGCAGTAGTAACTTATGTAATTTTATGCAACATTTGACTGATAACAATATCAGACAGGCCTTGAACTCAACATTATAAGTACTAAGAAACATCCTTTGCGTTATACTTATTTTCAGGCTTAGTTGCACCATCTTACTTTATCCTAACTATGAAACTGTAACCTGCCTTTTCGTTGTGGAGTTTGACAGATATTAATTCACCTAGTTTTAGTAACTTTTATTATGTAGTATACTACAGATTACTTTTTTAAAGTAATTACCTGTATTTATCCTGCTTTTTAAGTGTCCGGCTAATGAAGAAGTTCCATGAATAATGCCTTTTTACCAAACGATCAAATTTTACTTTCCTTTATTTATGCGCTAATCTAAATACAAAGGGGATTGTGTATATTCTAATGAAACGGGATCAAAGCTTAATGTTCCTTCGTCAGAAAAAAACGAAATAAAACATGTCTTTAACAGGGCATGCACCTACCTAATGCTGTTTTATAAAACTTGTTCTAGCAGAATAAAACTTTTTTCTTTGTTTTGTTTTCTTATAATAATCTTTAAAGCTCGTTGAGCCGTATACGAGTTTATTTAAATATGAGAAAAAATCATATTCGAAGTAATTTCTGATTGTGTTCGCAGTTTCTAGTTTCCGAATGGACACTCGGATTCATTATTTTACATCAAAAGTATGGTCGTTTATTTTTCATTTTAATATCTTTAAATACGATTATTAAGTTTGATCGTGTTTGATAATCAGATAAATCGCAGTTTCTAGTTTCCGAATGGACACTCGGACTCATTATTTTATACCAAAAAGTCAGGGACTCTATTTTTGAATCACTCGCGTCAAGATGGCGTGTGATATTCAATGTTTAAAGTCGAATTTTGGAATGAAAACCAGTTGTAATCTACACAAAAAGGATTTGAAAAATCATTGATCAATTTTGTGAGTACTCACGTCTAGATTTTGAGTGATTGCCGTTGATTTTTAATGAGTTTTCGAACGAAAATTACACGCCATATCCAAGCGAGTGATTCAAAACTAAGGCTCCTGGTCAGTTATTTTACATTTTAATAGGATTTGCAAGATTTATCTACCGTGAGTACGTGATTTCGTCGTACCTATATGAAACTCCAAGTTGAGGGCGTTTAAGGCTTTTCATATATACTAGCGGTTCCCCGCGGCTTCACCGGCTTATAAATCGAATGTCACAAAATATTATTATGGATAGCCTATGTGTTATTACAATGTATGAGCTATATTATTGTAAAGTTTCACGAAAATCAATTCGTAGTAACTTTCGCATGAAGTAACAAACATCCATCCTCACATACTTTCGCATTCATAATATTTGTAGGATTAGTTTTGTACTTATTGTCATCTTAAACTGACCTACTGACTGCCTTTTACAACGATAAAAGTCTTAATTTAACCAAGTACGACTGCAAGGTAGAATTTTGTATTTTCGGGACTGGAAATCAATTCTTCAGCAGCAAACTTTCTTACTTTTTTTCTTATCATCTGTTTTCTACAATCCAATTTAAATTATAAAGCAACTAGGGATACATTATTAATCGCATCACCTATACATTTATGTGTTATTTATTTATTTAAACTTTATTGTACTGTAACTTAATGCCTTATGGCATTTTCTACCAGTCAACTGCTTAGTATCTTTGCCTGATCGATTTCGTCACGTCATTAAAGTCTGCTTACAGCAACGTGTGGACTGTGGTAGTTGCAAAGAGTAAAATAACTCTTACATGGGTGTACCGGCAAAAATACCGGCAAAGTGCGAGCGGACTCCTGCACCAAGGGGTTCCGGGAGGATGAAACTAAAAATGATCTGTTTTCGCATTTTTTATTTTATTTGTGCTATTAGACGTTACTTCGTACCAAATTTTAAGATCCTGAGTTCACGGGAAGTATCCTGCCGTTTTTAATTCCATTCGAGTGTCGAAAATTTGCGGAAAACGATTTTTCACAGCTCTTAGGGACAGTAGATCTGAGTATTTGATATAAATTCCAATTTGATACCTCTACGCTTCCTGAGAAAAAAGAAGGGTCTTGACAGACATACAGACACGGACGGACAATAAAGTGATTCTATAAGGGTCCCGTTTTTTCCTTTAGCGGTACGGAACCCTAAAAAGATTTGTGGTTAAATTGTACTCTCTGTAGTTAAATATTATAATTATTATCTGCGACTGTACCAAGATAGGAACAACCGTAAAGCCGGTCTTGAGCTTTCCAACAATTTCGCCACAGATTAAAAGCTCGTTTTGTGTTTCACTTGTTTTTATTGCAATTCTACTCGTGTATTTTACTTAATAATTGTTTACTGTCGTTAAATTGACTAACTTCTTGACCAAAATGTAAAACGTCACTATAAGCGAAATCTTTGTGTAGCAAGTATTTCTTTACTTTAATCATGATGGCTGAAGTTAATAGTAGGGAAATGACCTTTAATAATAATAAAATAACTAACGCAGAAGGTAATAAAGTTAAAGTTAAAAAAAATCAAACACCTTCAAAAAACTGACTAAAGAATTTGTTTCTCCTAAACGGAAGACAAATGCGTTATTAGATAGATTAGATAGTTTCTTAAAGGCGTTTTTTTTTTATTTTTTTTTTATTTTATGAATTTAATACATAAGTACTGGACCAATTCTGGAGTACCTAATCTGTGGACAAACATACTAACATGCAAATATACAAACATACATACACTTACGAAATTTTACACACATGTTTGGATGCCTTAATAGATCAACATACTCAAATATAATCAAATTCTAACAATAAACATGTCGAATTGATAACCCCATTTTTAAGTCGGTAATTTTTTACAAGGTAAAATCAAGCTATTTATAAATTTAACTAACTTTGCCTCTTTATAGACCATAATAATGAGGTCTGGGAGGCAAATATACATAAATATACTTCCTAATAAATAACTGTTTGATATACTTTTCGGTTTTAATAACACCCGAAGGATCTTCAAAAGTTATCGCAATGTAAGATAGTTATGTTTAGTGAAATATTTTTCAAGGTCTGCAATCTTTGTGTGTTAATATTGATGTGGACATATATTTCACTACATTGAATGGTTACGATTTACGAATGTTTAGTGATTCTTTCAAGACAGTTTTATTTAAGCCACTGAGTTTCTTAACGACGACAAGACGATTAAAAAAATATATTTTAATGTGCGTTATTTTGAAGATATGTCGAGGAAAGCTTTCTAGGCTACAACTTATAGGAATGGAATAAAATCAATATATGCGGACGAAATCACGGTCCAAAAATTTTTTTTAATCTAACCTACATCATCCCACTGCTGGGCAAAGGTCTCCCCCAATTCTTTCCATTCGTCTCTGACAGCGGCCAACGACTCCCAATCTGTCGCGAAGCTGGACAGATCGTCACTCTACCTCTTTCTAGGTCTACCCTTTCGTCAAAACATATCAAAATGAATTTGTTTGTTACCATCTACTTATTAATAAGTTTACTATGCGCCGTTTAAACTTATCTCTTCTCACAGTAATTAATTTAAAAAAGGTTATATAAAAAAAGCCAGCAGCAAATCTTACTTGAAAGTGAAAAACAATCATATTAGGTTTTCCTTTCCACCCACACACGCATGAACATGCTATTGTTTACAAGATATGTCTGTGTGTGTGAACGATTCTTTCTTTTCAATTAGTTATACATTAAAATTCGCGATTTCACCAAGTATTCTTTGTAACCTGCCTAGAAATTCATAGCCACTGTCACAGAATATATAATAGTACTACTACAGGTTATTGCCATTAAAAGTAGAAATCTCGGTAACAATGGAACCTTGCTTTTGTTTTACACTTTACAATGCAATTGCGTATTTAGGTCGCGGCGAGCTGCATAGATTGTAAATGCTTAGAGATAAGAAAGAAAACCGGCCAAGTGCGAGTCAAAATCGCGCACAGAGGGTTCCGTATCTTTTAACTAAGTTATGCAAGCATTGACTCTAATTAAAATTACCCTTTTAAATCTGAATGTTACAGAAACAGGGCACTTTATCGAAAAATTACGTTAGCAACCTCATTATCATTACCTATTCACCGATACCCCACATTATGGGTTAGGCCAGAGAAAAAAAAAACTCCCCATCTTACTTACTTGAGCCCCAATTTAAAAAAATATATTTTATTACAACTTTGGTGGGAAGATAAGAATACATACCCATGCCTTGTTGGACTACGGAACCCTAAAAACAATATATCCTTATTTAGTTGCTTTCTTGCTAATTTCAGTTCTTCTCGAATTTGAGCATTATTATTATTATTTTAAATTAACAATTAAAGCATCTGATCAAATCACGTTGGGGCCTTAAAATAGAGATGATAGTAGTAGATGGTAGTTAATTTAAATGATTCAAATATACTTAACTGTGTATTGTTTAATTTTCTATTTAGGTAGTAAGAAACAATGACAATATAAATGTCTGTCACTTACAAAAAAGGTGATAGCAAAAACGTGAGAGCTTAAACATATTGTTTCAATATTTTTTTCTCTGACAATTCTTTCTTACGTAGGTATCTACTTCTTCATTGTATTTCGTGTTAAGGTACCGATCTATAAGAAATACTTGACTACGATTCCACTTAACGGAATTTTAGATTCGAGAATTTGCAATTCAATGTTAAAGTCACATTTTTTTAACAAAACAAAAAAAAATAACATGCAACATAAAAATTAAGACCTACCTCATAAAAACGAAACCATTTCCTTGTGGCAAGGAGGCTGAATAACATAATTGTAATTGAAACTACAAAAAAAAATACAATATTTTATGGTAAAGTCCACGTTCTTATTACTAGTGGTCCCAGCTAACTTCGTTTCGCCCCTAGCCCCGTTGCGCCCCCGTTTTATCGTTATTTTCCCTATCCTGGGCAAAAAAAAAACAAAAAATCAAAAACCGTAAATATCTGTCTAATGGATGATCGAGTTATTATATGTGGTAAAGATAAAAAAATAAAAAGATGATTAACACGTTCCGGGACAGTGAACGTCTACAGGCGTGAAAACAATTTAAAATCTATTGTGTCTGGAATAGTGTCCCGGAACGTGTTGAGTTTTTTTTGTAATCCTATGACCACACTACGACATACATTGATGGAGTTTTTTTATTATAACGATCAAACTGGAAGTGTTTTTGCTGCGCGTGAGCACCGTTATAGTGACCTTAATGTTGGTGTTGACTGTTGAGTGAAAATTACAACGACACTTTCAGCACAGATAAGTTATTGTAGTCAGAATGTAATTTTAAGCGTAGAAGTAGTAGTAGGGTGGGATTTTTGAGTACGAGTATGTTCATATGTATGTTTATAAACATTACGTTTTAAAAACCGTCGCATATAGAAAACCTTGCTGGTCCGGCTCAGCTAGCTATAACTTTAATCTTCGATAGTAAAAAAAAATATTCGATATAATATTAACCTAACGAGTAAAAATATTTTAAGGTAACCGGTTGGAGTTAGGTATACCATCATAAACTGTTTAACATGCGAAAAAAGGTCTTCGAATAATAATTTGGATTTTAGACTTTTATTACTAACTAGCTTTTGCCCGCGACTTCGTCCGCGTGGAATAGTGACTTCTTTCTCCCGTTTTTTACACATTTACCACTATATCTTTGCTCCTATTAGTCGTAGCGTGATGTTATATAGCCTAAAGCCTTCCTCGATAACTGGACTATCCAACACAAAAAGAATTATTCAAATCGAACCAGTAGTTTTGGAGATTAGCGCGTTCAAACAAACAAACAAACAAACAAACAAACTCTTCAGCTTTATAATATTAGTATAGATGAATGATGCTTAGTTTTTAGTTTATGGACACGTGTGATCTTTTCAAATTCTAATGAAACTGGTTATCTGTTATTCAATTTCGAGCGAGAAATGTATGGCATAAAATAAACAGTGAAATCATAGCTTGTTAATGAATTCGTGTACCTATATTTTTTTAAGGTTATTCCGAAAAATCATAGGTCTTCACAGTTTCTTTTTTTTGGTCTTTCAACATTATTTTCTTCCGTATCCGAGTTTTCCTCTACGTTTCTTTTTTAAAGTGTAACTAACCTACACTACACTTTATGTAACTGCACACAAGAAACTGTACGTATGCGTGACCTCACCTCGGTCACAAACGCACGCATAAACGATTGGTGGCAATGACCATGCGTACGCGCAGGCAGATACATTGATAAAAAGATGACGCGGGTTCGTTCTTCTCACTACCAACTTTAAGAGCAACAGCTATTGTCAGTGTGTTTTTCTTTAAAAAAAACCGCTCAATTTTCTTGACCTGCGAATACTACATGAGAAGACAAGCATCGCTCAACAGTTTACTTCATTTGACGCCATTTCATTGATTTCAAGCGCCACTATTAACTATCCAATCAATCAAACCGTATGAAGCGAAAATTGAATAACTTGTATATTTTATACAAGTATAGGAATTATTGTTGTATAAAAATTATCACGCTGATTATACAATTGGAATCGTAGTTTCAATGTGACGAGAGTCATCTACCTAGACACATGTCTTTAGCGCGCGTAGGTACTCGTTGCGTATTCATCGTGGGCCTTATAGGCTCGTATGACGGAACTGCATCGATTTCAATAGCTATAAAATTAAAGGACAAGTAGGTTTTTGTAACCAGAACAATCACTTGCATAAAATACCTATGCTATGCATTAGGTCGTGCTAACTATAATTGTTCAGCCTTATGGTTAGCCAGTGTTGTCAGTGATGAAAATACGCTGTCCATATTAATTTACAGGTTTAAGTGACCAATTTGTAAAACCAAAATACTTGTGTGTGGGTAGGTATATCCACTAAAATACGATTAGTTGATTACTAAAAATGTGCTATCCAAATGCTATCGAAAATGAAAGATAACTCGTAATAAATACTCTTTTTTTGCATCCCCTTATCTCGTGAAGCTTTGTAAGCCTTTAGAAAGGGTTCGATTTCAAACGATAATTAATTCATCATTCATTATCATATACGTCTAATTCCGAAAAAAAAAAACATACATGTCTGTTATAAAATCAGTTAAAAACAGTTAATTTTTAACTATACATTGTGAAATCTTTTAAAACCATAAAACTTACGTAACGGTCTTGCAAATGCAAGACAGTTGCGCTAAGATTACGTTTTTCACACGGTGTCAGCGAACTCCATTATTAATCAGTGCTGCTGATTAAAATATCTGAAGGATATTGACGTTAAACGATACTGATGTAACCTATTTTGATGGATTCATTCATTGTAATCTATACCTATAAAATGCTTTGTCCTGAACGACTGACTGACTGACTGACTGATGGATCAACGCACAGCCTAAACCGCTCATCGTAGAAACCTGGAACTGGGAGGGTATGTTCTTTGTATGACGTAGGGATCCGATAAGAAAGGATTTTTCGAAATTCTACCCCTAAGGGGGTCAAAAAGGGGTGTAAAGTTTGTATGGGACAACGTGATACCTTGGTCCAATCTACTTCAAATTTTGCATACACATTCTTTAAAAATAATAACAAAAAATGTGTATCAAATTTTATTTAAATTTATCTTGTAACGGGGTTAAAAAGGGGTAGAAAGCTATTTTGGGGATGATTTGCTACAAAATTGATATCAATACTTCTTGGTGCTTATGATTGAAATATTTTTTATTTCATTTTTGACAATCATTTGACATATCTGAGACAGAATGTTTTGACACATGTTTGTTATTGATGTTGCTCTCTAGAAGAGATTTTATTCCTTAGAATAGTAAATAACATTGTTTTGTGTTCAAAAAGGGTAGGTATCAAGCGGTATGTGTCCAGTGTAGATTGCCGATCGTTTGTTCCTATTGTCGGTGGACATTCTACGCTGCTCCTGTGGTCGAAGGGTGTCCAATCTGCAACTTTTCGTGAGGGGCCTATGTTTAGCAGTGGACGGCTTTTGGGTGTTGGTGATGATGATGGCGTAGATCTTTACATAGAATTGTCCCTTTGAATTTACGATTTGAATTCAAGAAAGTAGAGTATTCGCTATAACCATAAACAAAGCTAAAGTTCAAACTCTTAAAAGGTAGCGGGAGAAGACTTGAGAGAATTCGCTTCTCCCACAGTCTGTATGTGGCATGATGCTGTGTAAGCGCAGAGAGTAGCCTGGTCTTATTAGTACCCGAAAGAAATATAAGTACGATTAACGAAAGGGCGTAGGAAATATTTCTATTTCGTTGTAAAACAAAAAGATAATATCCCCGTGTAAGTTTGACCATTAAAGACCGGGCTGCGTGTTGAGTGTACATAAAATATAATAAATAAATAAATATGCTCCAGACACCACACCAATGGTCTGGTTTCATTGTAAGGAATTATCTTCCTTGTATTCGTAGTACCAGACAACGATTATGACGGGTGCGTCTCCCATAAATACTTAAAAACATATAACATCCATGATTTAGGTACAAATGTCCGTGCTCATCACATAAACATTTGCCTCTTGCGGGATTCGAACCCTCGACGGCCAGCGTAATAGTCAGGAGCGCTAACCAATACACCAAACGCGTCGTCGAATATAACATTTATCTGTACGCATTTCTATGTATATGTTTTAAAACTGGATGTTTTCGTTTTTTTGTTTAAAGGCGCTAATCACAGGAACTATTGGTAAGGATAGAGAATATGATAGATAGCTAATTCAAATTACGTAAAAACGGGTCAAACTTTGCGAAATAATGCGGTTCAAGGACACGCAAACCTAATCCGCCTTCCAGGGTAACGTTCTAAATGAGTTTTAGAATTTAGATCAACATAAAACACAAGAAAAATACTGAAATTTAAAATAAGGTTCAGGGTTGCCGCTAATAAAATAGGATTGATTTCCCACATTTAGGGGAGAATTTTAATATTTTGCCAGATGACAAAGTTATATAAATAAATGTGAAATGCATTTAAATCTTGTTGAAACGTCTCTAAAAGAGCATAAATTTAAATTAAAAGACATAGCTGGATTCTTCAGGTTATTACTTTCTTACTAATGTAACACCTAACAAATTCTTGCAAAGATCCCTCCGTCAAAACTACGTTTAATCTAGACTCAAGCTATCGGACCATATAAAAAATAAACCTCCAGTATTAAATGCTGCATTGACGATTCTATTAAAGTTATGAATCTGAAAACAAAATTCCCTATATTTTTTCTTATTTATAAGCTCATGCTATGCTGAATATTTACCTTTATATTAAAAAAAACACGTAAAAATATTTTTACAGTCCATTTGATTTATGAAAATGTGTGAATACAAAAGAATGTGTCATGTCAAGAAATTTCCCAGTGCTCATCATGAATCAAATGGACTATAGCTTAAAATAATTTCTAAGTTCTATATTAATTAAGTGTCTATTAAGTATTAAGTTCTATATAAGTGTTATATTGATAAAAAAAACAAAAATAATTTGTATGAGTTTATTTTTTGAATTTTGGGGTAAAATTTTCTATGGTAGGCCACCCCGAACCAAAACTGTTTGTTTATATTCCTGTCACTGTCTAATCTACGTCCCGGTATAGCGTTCTGACTTGTGTAAGTGAGACAGATATAATTTGACGTTCAAATGTCTAGCGGTTTCAAAGCTACGTCGTCACTGTTGAACTGTCAAGCAAGTGGTCATGCTTTTTGTCAGGCACGCTTATGAAGTTTACTTCTCTATAGTATTTATCTCAATGGATGGGCCTATGTTAAGCAGTGGACGGCCTTTGGGTATTAATGATGATGATGAGGTAGATCCCTACATATAATTTCACCCTTGAATTCAAACAAAGCTCAAGTTAAAACTTTTAAGGGAGTGGGAGAAGACTTGAGGGAATTGGCTTCTCCCACAGCCTATATTATGATATGTGGCAAGATGCTGTATAAATGCACAGAGTAGCCTGGAGCTCTATTTTTGAATCACTCGCGTCAAGATGGCGAGTGATATTTAATGATTAAAGTCGAATTTTGGAATGAAAACCAGTTGTAATCTACACAAAAAGGATTTGAAAAATCATTGCTCAATTTCGTGAGTACTCACGTTTAGATTTTGAGTGATTTCTGTTGAATTTTTGGGTGGATTTCCCAACAGCAAAAACTGCGTGGCATCGATGAAATCGGTACTAAAAAACATAGTAATCATGTTCAATCATTTTTTTTCAGTTAGTTGAAATGGTAGCCTTTGTGAAGCACTAAGTATTTTATTATTTGGATGAATAGGTTTTTCAGAAAAAAATTTGAAACCTCGAAATCTTTCATTGCCATGTTTGTCCACACGACACCTTGATGCATATTATACTTTACTGATAAAAATCTATTGGTTGTTTATATTAAAACCTATTTTTATTAAATACCTGAATAGTTAAAGCATTGTTACGGAATAGATTTATTCAAATATATTAATAAGACAACGAATTGTCAATAAAAAAACATCTGTCCCAGAACGACCTTTCATCTCCGTGTCCTAAACAAGTTAGAGAATAATGTTTTATCTAACGACTTGTGCCCCGCCCCCTACTCGCTGAACGTTGCTTAGCAGTGCCGCCTAAGTGCTCGACGTGGAAGGACGCCCGCACGTGCCTGCGTTTTCGCGCCATAAATTTAAGTATTCCATTTTCACGTTACTGGACATTTTTTCTTTCATCGCCGTGCATAGGCATAACTTCTATTTGAATAAGTTTTGCCTCTTGATTAGCCATTCGATAAAATGCTATTGCTATGATGTTTATTTGTGAAGTTATTATTACTTTGCACAAACAAAAGCTTTTTTGTTATTTTACGTTTTTGCCTCGATTCTCATTGCCATGCTTTCATTTTCGTGGTTTCCGTGGCAAAAATTTGCTATGGAAATGAAAAAAAAGACATGGCAATGAAAAAAAAATCATTGCCATGCCTTATAAAACGATTTACTTTCATTGCCGAGGCCAAGTATTTCATTTCTGTGCCTTATGTTTTCATCGCCATGGTATAATTAGGTATAAGGTTCTGTAAAAAAGGTAGTATCGAATACTGACAGTACAGAGCTTTTCAAATTAGCCCTCTGCAAGAGCGATGTGTATCAGATTTCACAATATTAAATCGAAACTATACTTTTTCATCAAGTAGCAAAAAATATTTCACCCTGAATATTATTATTTTCAATATTGTAGGATTGAGTTAACTTACGTTTTACGTTGATTGGTGTATTTCATTCTAAGCCTAAGCACTATCACAATATTACAAACAACACTTTCACTCCCCTTGAAAATTACTTGAGTTTGTATTTTGCGGTAAAAACACATGTGACAAATCGACCCCCACCTACGATCTTGTACGTGCACCAAGACATGAAAAGATGCAAATCCTTTAAACTACACTTTTAGTAATCTGGCTATCGCGTATGATAGTTACCACTAGGGGCATGCGTCGTCGCACCTATTTAGCCAATGCTGAACTGAGTGGCGCGGCGCGGGAGTCAAAGGGGTATCGTCACTGTACTGGCAGGCTGGCGCGTTTAGGCGGAAAAATATTTTTGATACTTTAGAATTTTTAGTCTATAATAGAAACTCTTAAACTGTTATTTCTTCGATGAATCAATTTATCAAAGTGTTATTTATAACTTTAATTTGTAAAAATATCGTGTTTCAAAAAATATACAATTTTTACACGCACTGACATATGCTATTACGACGTATGATTTCATTCAACCATTCCTACCTGCAAAAGGATAAAAGTCTTAAGGATGGACTAGATCCCACTTACTAAAAAAACGATAGCAGGAGGCTTGGAAGTCTTGACACAGAGTTATCTGACGAACATCAGTTGACGCTCGAAAAACGCTGACATAGAATTCGTGTTTTCATGCATTTGTTTATCGAAAACAATTATTGATAAATACTTGATTGTTTTTTTTATTTCTTCAAAGAAATTGCTAGGTAACTAAATTAAAAGGATGTTTGATGTAGCAGAAAATAAAACAATCTAACTAATTGAGGCTACATCTCAAAAATATGACTATTCGTTTATTTGAGACTGTGGCCGCTGGTTTAAGCCAAAAGGTAAGGTTACCCAACCAATTAAAAAGTATATCTCTATTATTTGAATACTGTAATCGTAACATTCTTTTTTACCGACTTAAAAAAAGGACGTATTCAATTCAACCTGTATGTATGTAATATCGTTAGAATAGGATAAAATTTGAGTATGTTGATCTGTTAAGGCTTCCAAACACGTGTGCAAAATTTCGTAAGTGTATGTATATTTGTATGTTTGTCCACGGATATCTCGAAAACGAGAAGTCATAGCGCGATAATTCTATTTTAGTTAAATTAAGTATATTTTCGCTTAGGTTACAGTGTAAGTTTTATCAAAATCGGTCCAGTAGTGTTTGAGATATGGGTTAAATAACTAAAATCATGAAATAAAAATTAATTTAAAAATGAAACCTTTGTTTCTTTTGAAAAGAAGACGAATGCGTTATTTTAAGCTTTTTAGTCAGTTTTTTGAAGGCGGTTATTTTTTTTAATAAATTGGTCGGTTAATACCTTAATAGGGTTCTAAACATGGTTCTAACTTTTTGAAATGAGGAGAGATACGTTTTTTACGGTACAAAACCATTTTAACCTTCCATACAATATATTTACAACTGATAATTTTTACAAAGTAAAGTAAAACATCATTCATCATCAACATTGGCAAATTGGCAAATAATATGAAAGTATCAAAATTACTTATTAGGTAAAGATATTAGCAGCCTTACCACAAATCACATAAACAAAGTTTTAGGCACTGTTTAACAAGATTTTAAGAAAATCCTTACCACAAATCAGTTTTTGGCGCTAAAACACTCTTTTAAACAGTGTTTTAGTTAAACACCCTCCCCCCTATTTTATCTTGTGTTTAACCTCAAAAAATAGACAGATTGACATTTGACAACTTGACTTTCGTTTTGCGGTAAATCAAATTCGTGCTTTCCTAAAGAAAATATTATGGATGATTGATTTCACAACAATTGATTTATTGGACTTAATCAACAAACAAACAAAACAAGTTCGCGCCCCGGTACTTTATAAACATTAAACACTATTGTAGACATACTTTTGTAAAATCAAATTCCACTCCGCAACTTTATGACGGTTTGTGTTGGTATCTGAGAATATAAACACGTTGGTATCCTTGTTTCTGTTTTATACCACGTCTTTCGAACTTTCTATAAGCTGTATAAGGATATCCTGAAATAAAATTAACAATTATAATGCTATCACGTTTCCAAACCCCACATACGGCGACTATGTAGTAGTTATTATTATCCGTTTGATTTACCTTTTCGTCTTTTGTCCAATTGTCCGAGCGATCTTTCTTTTTTTGATTCATGTTGAAAACAAATCAGTCAATAACAACAAAATACGACTTTTTACAAATGAATTGAAGACGCGTTCTTTCTTTACAAACTCCTCTCAAAAAGTCAAAACAAATCAGATTCTTCTCATTCTTCTCTTCTGTCATTACAACTTTTTTTTAAAGATTTGGGTTTTGTTACTATTCAGCTATCATTTTAAGAAGCTTTTGTTCATTTACCCTGAAGTGTGTTGAATGCAACCTGCGTACTAGGAAATGTAATGAATGAACTGAGTGAATGAAGGAATGTTTGTAGCTAAAACTGGTGTTTAGCTAAACACTGCCCAAATACCTATTTGTGGTACAAAATTTTAAACACTGTTTTAAACCCTTTTTAAATTAAAAACAGTTTTTAACTAAACATGACTTAAAACCAGTTTTAACGGATGATTTGTAGTAAGACTGTAGGTTTTTCATTGCCGCGGATTGATTCCTTCATTCCCGTGGCACAGTTCTTTCATTGCCGTGGACGCTTGTTTCATCGCCGTGCACGCAGTTTTCATCGCCGTGGCACCAAATTTTCAATCTTGTATATCTCGTTAGTTTTTTAAGTTATTTGCTAGATATTGGGCAATAATACTTACATTATCTAGTACTTTAATAAACGCGACATTGTTTTTTAAAAAAGCTTAAGATAAAAAAAAACCACGGAATGAAGATTTTTAGGGACCTGTTGAAATTCACTCTTTTATGTGTTTTCGATCAAAATCACACGCCATATCCAAGCGAGTGATTAAAAAATAGGGGACCTGGTCCTTTTAGCACCCAAAAGAAATATACGATTGACTGAAGGCGTAGTAAGTATTTCCATTACGTTGTAAAATAAAAAGATAATATCCCTGTGTAAGTTTAACCTGATTAAAGACCGGGCTACGTGTTATGTGTACACAAAATAATATAATATTTGTCTGATGTTATTGTTTGTTGGTTTAAACGCGCTAATCACAGGAACTATTGGTCCGGTTATAAAATATGTTAGATACATTGTTAAATAGCTTATTTATCGGGGAAGGTCATTTTAGTAGTTCAATGCTTTGAGGGAATGGAGTAAAACTAAAACGCGCGTACGAAGTCGCGGGCGGGCCGCTAGTCGATTATAAATAGGAGTGAAGCTTATTTTCAGATAAGTCACGCGAAGACCCCATAAATATTATCAACATTAAAATGTGTAAGTTACATACTTTATGGATAACATTGACAAAACCGGTCTCCTTCCGTATAACATGTTTAAAATTTCAAAATACCGATTGTTATTTGGGAAATACTTAACATAAAAACCTCACGCATTGGGTAGTTAAAAGAACTTATCTCAAGTAGGAAATTTTTGGAATTGTAAAGTTTCTTCCTCGTCTCTTTTATATTTTATTTATTTTTGAACCTTGATGTCGAAAAAAAAACTGGACGAGTACCTATTTGATTATGTTAGGTACAAACTCTAATGTATAAGTGAACTTACGACCTTATGAGGAAGTAGTGTAGTGAATCATAATAAGAAGTCAATAATGATCACTATTGGTTGCAGCTGCAATCATACGCAATATGACAATGATCATTAGTTTGTTGGTGTAGTATTTGTGTAATTTAAATCAAAAAGTGAGTGAAGTTACATAAGTAATTACTAATTTATTTCCTGAAAGCTGCAAAGCACAATTCAGTTCAAGCACAGTTTTTGTGCTAACTTTTATATGAGTGATACATACCTACGCTACGCCGCCTTTAATTTATGTTATTCCTACTCGAATTAATATAGTCGCAGTTCCTCGTTAAATTGTCTAACAATTAAGTAGAACAATCCACAAACGAATGCCTCACTGAACGCATTTCAATTGTTCAGTTTTGTTTTGTGTAACTGTAGACAACTATTAATGGCAGTCCTTTAAGGTAATAAGTAAACCATTTGTTATCGCGCCCGATAGCGTTTTGAAGCGACCACGCATAGGTGCAATGATCGAAGGTACCTTACATCTAAAAGTTATAATAACATTATGCATTAAAGCCATAATTAACGCAGTGAAAGTCGGTTGATGTGTGATGATGACAGACGCTAAACACGGATAATAATGTCACGAATGTACCTCCTGATGAAACGAGGAATTGTCTGACACAACTCTGCATAGCAAATGACGTTACTGCACTTGTATTGGTTCCGAACGCTAATGTATCAGTGTGAGACAGCTGCGTGCAGGCAAAGCTAAAGATAATAAAACTGAAGCAATTAAAAATAGCTGAACTGGTTTTGAAGACCTGACACGCACAGGACATAAGAATGAAAGCAGAACATCCATATTGTATATCGATGATGAACAAATGCTTAGCCAATCTTAGGCAACTAATTAAGTGATTAATTTTACTTTTAAATTCTGTAATCTTAAATATTGTATATTTTGGTCAACGAAATTCATTACTTCTATCTTTCTTATCTTTAAAAGATGATTCAGTAGTTAGGTATAATAAATTGCCACACGAAGTTTGCATCTTAAAATTAATGATTAATATTATTTTTAATTTTATTTAATTAATGTGCCAGAAACGTTAATTTCTAAACTGAATGCTAATTTAGTTGCACATCAGTTGCAACCGTAGCTTTTATTTCACGAAATTTGACATTGCACTGTTGTACCTAATGCAAGGAATTACCTAAGTAATACTAATACATAATTATTAGCACAAATCGCTGGGTTCCGTAAAAAAACAACAATAAAATTTTAATAATCTTACATACGTTGTTATGAATGACGGTATGATGAGTCATTCGGTCACTTGATCCATGAGGTCGCGAGTTCAATCCCCGGCTTGATTCAAAAGTAGTAATAAGAAAAGTAAGTAGGAAGTAGTTGAATTTGAGGCTTGGTCTCCGAGGTCCGCATACACATGTTCAGCTTAAATCATAGCAGGGTAGAGAAAGGTAAATTGGGCACGTTGGAAGAAAGACCTATTATTTGAAGTAAAGTTTACTTGAAAAGAGCATCATCATCTACATCATCATTAACGGCCCAAGGACGTCCACTGCTGAACATAAGCCTACCCCACAATTTTCCACAGCGTGCGGTTGTGAGCGGTCTGCATCCAGTGTGATGCTGCGATCTTTACAAGGTCATCTGTCCATCTTATCGGTGGACAATTATTTCAATGCAGCTTTATTGTTGTATAGTTTCATTAAAATCCACTTAGTTTTCGAGGGAAGGAGTAAAAAACGTCAATACATCCTCACAACCTTTCGCAATAATTTATATTAATTTATTACGTCCATGGATATGCCTAGATCGAACTGTCGTTATTGAGTGTTCAAACTTAAGAAGATCACGACCCACGGTAGTGTTAACCTATCTGAAACAGGTTGTTGCCATCAAGTATTAAAAATAAGCGAACAGACTATTAAATTCTAAAAATAGACGGTATACATAATATTTTGATTGTCACCGATGATTCAGCTTATAAGTTAGTGGAAAGTTTAGCATCATGATTTAAGTCAATTTCTGGCCTTGACATTAGAGAAATATTTCGACTGAACTTATTCGCTTTATTCATTCAAAGGCTTTTAAGGCTTGATGGAATATAAAGTGTTGTTTGACGAAATATACATCACAAAGTCAGCATTCCTCTCAATGTCTGATCAGTAATGGCAATTCAAGTTCATTATCAAGATTTTTTATTCCTATGTTACCTTAATGTGATGTGGAAATGCTAAGTTTGTTGTCACATCTAAGCGATAGGATATTGATTTCATTAACCCTATAAGGACAGTCAGGTGTGACGAGGGACTGACATTCTTTAGTCTTTAGTTTCTAACCATTGGTATCGCATGTGTTAATAGCCAGATATTTGTTTACAATAAAATAAAGGACAGGAAACCTTCATCTTGGGAACTCTACTTATTATAGCAACTGAACAGGTAAATATCGATATTATGTTTCACGAATGAATGAACATTGAAGACTTCCATTCATAATCGAGTTACAAGTCCTAGGCATCGGTCAATTAAATCGATGGACGGAAAGTTCCAGGTTGTACAACACCCCATCATTTTAGATCAATAATAGATTACAGCACCCGTGTGTGTTTTTAAGTAGATGTGCTAGTTCTCTTATACTAACTCCAGAAAGTCTTAAAAAACACACAGTTACTAGTGTGATTCTACTGATTTCCGAGAGAGAGATTTTTTATTTTTTGCACATTCGATGTTACGAAAGTAAGCTTTAGATTAAAGAATTTCTGCAGTTTCTATAGTTTGTCTTCGTGTAGCTTTTGCTTGGAAAGAAAGATGACACGTGTTTTTCACTTTCGATTTTGTGACGCAGAACTAGTACGAGTCTTTTCACAATTCACAATGTTTCGGGCTCGAGTAATTGTAGTAAATATTCATTAAATGCCATTCAATAATCCAAAATAAAACCCCCCCGACACGTCATATTTAAGTCATGGTAACCTTACCATGTTATTCAATATCATTCAAGTCACACGAAAATACAATATCATCTAAACAAAATTTCGAATCAATCGGAATACGCACTAAAAAGAGCTGACGATCTTTAAACGGCTGATCTGATTTATACGAAACATGGATATCTATGACACAAAAAAAACCGGCCCAGTGCGAGTCGGACTCGCGCACCGAGGGTTCCGTATCAATGGTTGTACTTTTGCGTTTTGCGTTTTTGCGTTGACTTAGAATTATTTTTTTTTCACGGGTTAAAGGCAATTAGATCTAAGTATTTGATATGAATTTCAACTTGATAGCTCTACGCGTTCATGAGGAAAAAAGTAATAAGTTTATATTTATTAAAAAATATATTTTGTAATGTAACTAAAAATTTAAGGTTTTCGGAATTTTTCCTTTTTGCGTGCTATAAAACGTTGCTTCATGCCAAATTTCAAGATTCTAGGTCGACTGGAAGTACCCTTTAGGTTTTGATTCCCTTGCGAGTACTTGCGAGTTTCAAAATATGCAGCTTAAATTGCTGTTTCTTTTGATTGCGTTGACATAGAAGTTTGATTTTGTTACAGCTTAAAGGTATTATAGACCTGAGTATTTGGTATGAATTTCAATTTAATACCTCTACGCGTTTATGAGGAAATGGGTAGTAAGTTTAAAATTATTAAAAAAATATATATTATGTGATGTAACTAAAAATTTATGGTTTTCGTAATTTTTCCTTTATCTATGCTATAAGACGTTGCTTCGTACCAAATTTCAAGATTCTGAGTTCACGGGAAGCATCCTGTAGGTTTTGATTCCCTTGCAAGTGTCGAAAATTTGCGGCATAAACGGCTGTATCTTTTGATTGCGTTGGCTTAGAAGTTTGATTTTTTCACAGCTTCAAGGGACAGTAGACCTGAGTAATTGATATAAATTTCAGCTTCATACCTCCACGCGTTCCTGAGAAAAAGGGTCTTGACAGACGGACGGACGGACGGACAGACGGACAACAAAGTGATCCTATAAGGGTTCCGTTTTTTCCTTTTGAGGTACGGAACCCTAAAAAAAGATCATCCATTGGCGCTACGATACCACAGACATACTTATACACAGACACGCTAACATTATAATATCTTTGTGCGTCGGGGGTTAAAATATCAGTAAATATAAAAGTACTACAGGTTGGCTTGCACATCCAGAATTTTATTGCGTTTGCAAACAAAAAGATTTACACACACTTTACATTAATTCTAAATGTGTTGCAGGTGACAGCTTAAAAAATTGAGTGTACTCTGTCTGTATTACTTAAAAGTATATATTCAAATTTGTGAAAACATGCAAACTTACGATGTCAACGTATGTTACACTTGCCGCTTCACATCAAAAGTTGGTTCATAAAATTGTGCTAGTCTCTAAATAAATACAAATTAAGTACTTTTCATAATAACACATTACTATCTTTACGTTTGAAAATTTAGCATATAACATAAAATGATTCATAAAATTTTACCACTTTTACAAACGCTGCACGGGAGCTTTTTATTTCTGAATGTCATGTACTACACTACCATTTGTTACTCATATTTTTAAAGTATCGGCCACTGATATTTATTCAGTGGTATCGCTAAAGAAAAACACCAGTTTCTTTGTTTTAATTTATAATTATATACCACCTACAGGGAAACTTTTTGATATTTATTCATGATGTGCAATGCATGAAATCAGTAAGTACCTACCTAATACAGTCATCGATATGAATGAAACGGGTCGCAATCGCAATGCTCAAACGCAGTTTATGGAAGCTCGAAACTACTACAATAGGAAGTAATAGTAACAGTTTCTACTTAATTTATTTATTTGATACGGAAGAACGTCGTACATTTGACAATAATCTAAAAATACTTATGAATAATTTGAAAGAACTAGATTTGGTCTATTCACGATGTAAGGTCATCGTTTTTAGTGTCATTATCACTAAAGTACATATCCATTTTTAAAACGAATACAGACGTGAACTTTTTAATAAGCAATCTTTACAAGTTGCCTGTTCAACGTTCTAAGACATAAATCATAGGAAAATCATAATCATAGGAAAGTTATAAATAGTGTCACAGACAATTAAATATTATTTCTTCTTCTTTCGTCCCTTTTTCTAGTTCATTTGAAGCACTCTGAATATTCTAATGTCGGTTAAGGTTCTGTTTCTCCATAGGGTAGCCTTTAGGCACCCTCTCCTTAGTATTGTTTCCCTACTTCAACAGTCTTCAGTGAAATAATATTAAAACTGAGTGGTCCTCTTCACGACGCATCGTCGTGGCCATACCTCCGGATCTGTCATACTAGGAGTTTATCTGGTATGTATAGATCCTTGAAACTGCCCCGGACATGTTCCTTCCCGTCACTGCACTGTTTTCTTGGTTGGTAAAATGTTCCCTGTACTCAAGCTTTGAATATTTTTGCCTTTAAAATATTTCCGTGAAAGTAGAAACTAGAAAGTAAAAAAAAAAAAATTTTGATATGATTAATGGTGGATGTTCAACGTTGAAAAAAACTTGAAATACATGCGATGACCAAAAGTCGCGTCCTAAAAACAGAAGGAAGCAGATTAGTATGTTACTAAGTTTGTATAATTAGAAAACCGTTAGTTTTTCAAATAGAACCAATTTGCATAAACCTGTCACGATTTTTATTGCTAAAGATACACAAGTCAAGGTCAAAATATCAAATCTTACATTGTAAGACGGTACTTATTTATTTATTACACTTCCTTGTTTTATAACAATCAAAGGTTAAAAATGTTAGTACTTAATCTTCTACATACTTAATACAAGATACACGAATAATTTATAACCGATAATGTTCATAGCTAAATAGCTAATAAATTTATGTTAAAGTTTTAATAAGTTCATAATTACTACATAATCAATTTATATTTTTTAATGATTTTGTACTCAAATACATACATACAATATAAATATGAAATAAATCAGTAAAAAATATGCGCCAGAGATCACACTAATTGTCTGGTTTCGTTGTAAGGAATTTTCTTCCTTGTGTTACGAAGTACCAGACAACGATTATGACGGGGGCGTCTCCCATAAATACTTAAATACATTAACACCCATGACTTAGGTACAAAAGTTCGTGCTCATCACACAAACATTTGCCCCCTGCGGGATTCGAACCCACGAAGGCCGCGACCGGCATAATAGTCAGGAGCGCTAACAGTACGTACCTTGAGAATAAATTGAAAAAAAAAATAATGTAGAAAGCAAGGTGCCTCATAATCCTACTACTATTATAAAGGCGAAAGTTTGTAAGTATGGATGTATGGATGTATGGATGTATGGATGTATGGATGTTTGTTACTCTTTCACGTAAAAACTACTGAATGGATTTGAATGAAACTTTACCACAATATAGCTTATACATCAGAATAACATATAGGCTACAATTTTTGAGGTTTCTAATGTGAGGTCGTAAAAAAACACATTTTTTGCGCTACTAGACGGGACGAACCTGAAGTCCACGCGAACGAAGTCGCGGGCAAAAGCTAGTATAAAATAATTACAAATAATATTACATACTAAAAACGTTTGTTTTACATATTCACCATAGTTAATAGATTTAATTATGAAAATTTTACGTCACAACTAACGATAATTATCCACTTAGGAAGATTTATGCATTAATTTATAAAGTAGGTACTAAAAGGTGATTAAATGAAACGCCAAGACGTATTTTAATCTTGTGCCCTGTAATTTCTCAGTACTAACAAACTCTTTAGGTCAGTCTTATAAATATTTAGATAGGCGTATACCTCAAATCAAATCTGGTATTTAATTAGTGTTGAGCCCAGATAGGATCCAAGGTGCGTTCGTACGTTCCTATGATTGCTAACGGAAGTACTCTTAAATGGATATTACTTTCTAATGCATATGGAGATAAAGTTGAAAATCGAGTGATGCATTTCGTTTGGTGCACTTGTGAAAGTATGCAGTTCGAGAAAGATCCGTGGAAGCTGGAAGTGGAACTCGGCGCTTTATTGCGAGAGCCAATGATCTAAAACTAAATTGATGGATGTGCTAGCCGTAATAAGATCTACGAAATCTTCCTTGAAGAAAATTGACGTGAAATCCATGTGACCATGCATGCATGCAGTCTCTATAAAAATTCTCTCAATTGTTAACATCTACAAGTAGGTAGAGTTTGACTAAGCTGAAATGACGCGCCCCACTATCGCTTAATGCACATAAGTTTAAAATATGGACGCAATACATAAAAATGCCGTTATAATTTGTCATTCAGTTGCCATTGAGAAAGAAGATAGAACGTAGCGGCTTTTCTTGGATTTGTTGTCTTAATATAATTGACGGAAACGTGCGAAAGAGTCAACGTTTTGTTACATACATTATGTCAGCGCTGCTCCATAGGGAGAGCGTTGTCGGATTTATAACGTGACTAGTCGACCGTGACGTAGGCATACAGATCTCAATTCGCGGGGCAGTCGACACTCCCAACACATGAAGTGTCGTTATTAATATTTGCACTCACACATCGAAATCAATAATTAAGTAGCAGGGCGCGTCATTTTAGCTTAGACAAGCTCTACACTCTATTCTCTAAGACGGTTATCTGACACCGGAGGGAGATCTCACCGAAGATCACAGGTAAAGCTCTTTTCAAGGCAATATAAATATGGTAACACCGACAACTCACAAGCTGTAGCTTGTGAGTTGTCGGTGTAATATGTATATTATTTAAAATCCCAGAAACTTCTTTATCATGTGAACTTAAAAGCCTGAGTTATCTCCTCGAAACGATGAACATGATATTTTTTTATATCGTAAATGTAAAACATTTGAGTAGGTATTATTTAATACGAGTATGGCTCTTTTAGAGAACTAACTCAATGGCACTCACGAATAGACCCAGGAACGTCAAAGCGGTTTAATTTTATTGCGACATGCGTGTCGCCGAATGAATCAGCTACTCATATTAAATATAAATTTAGGTGCCTATTCCAATCCAATAATTGTACTACGTAGGTACTTCTAAAGACTTTCAGAATCGGAATTCAAAATCCTTTGCATATAAAGTATGTAGGCTGTATTGTTTGATTTTCAGAAGAGACTAAGGATAAAGTTATTATTACTTATATTAACCAGGTAATCTAATTGACGAATTCAAATATCTTATGACAACAGAAAATCAAATCAGAGATGATTGGCATAAACACTCGCATAGAAAAAGAAATACTTAAACGTTAACGTCTAGCAGAAATTGGAATAGTTGAGGATGACATCATTTCAAAAGCAAATAAATTTGGGTTAATGAAATTTTTCGCGTTATACAATGACGAATTTAGAGATTAAGAAAGACAAACAAAATTTAAGCTTCTACACTACAACAAATAAGATCGTTAGAAGCTAGACCATTTGTTTACCTTACATCGTCACAAAGGTAATTATTATATGGAAAATATCACTTTGTCGATCAACTTATCAGCACTTGAGGCACAGAATATATCTTGAGGTTAGGTTGGTTGTTCTCTTGGCGGTGAAAGCTGCGAACGTCGATTTTAATCTCGTTTGAAAGTGTGGGAGGACTGGATCGTGTTCTTGAATTTTGCAAACTCGTAGATGGGTCTATGGTTTAGGTCTATGGTTTAATACAAAACGTATTGTTAACGCTTTCTTTAGGAAGATAATAAGAGATTTTGTCTCATTTATTACCTCTATATTAATATTGTGCTAAAGAAAGCGTCTTATGTACTATTGTAGATAGGCCCCAGTTCATACGTCCTGTTTTAGGTATGTCCTGTCACTAAGCCTGATACTACAACATTCATCATCATCGTCATTATTTTTCGTCAAAGAGATCAGTTATCAGAATTTACATTGTGAGCCTGCCTTGAGGTCGGACTAGAAAAAAACTCGGCTACTTAGCACCTACGCGGAGATGACGGAAATTTGAGAACCCATTAGATTTGATCAGAAAAACGGCAATTGTAAATTATATTTTATACGGTGAAGTCAAAGTCACATTGTGGCTCCACTAATGCACTTCGCTTATAACGAGGGCTAAGGTCGATGACTTGTTAGGGCTAGGGTACACACTGCAGTGGCCAGTTTTTTATGATCTTGGATAGAGCTGCTATGGCAAAATGAGTGAAGGGCATAAAATTACCGTTAGGTTCGCTAGCACGATTTTTAAGCAGCCCACAAAATTGTCAGTTTTTAGGATTCCGTAGCCGAATGGCAAAAAACGGAACCCTTATAGTTTCGTCATGTCTGTCTGTCTGTCCGTCTGTATGTCACATCCACTTTATTCTGAAACTATTAGCATTACACAGATGAAACTTGGTAGGTAGGTGTATCTTGTTAACCGCTTTCCGATTCAGGTATAAAAAGTAAAAAAAATACAGTTACGGGGGGCGGGGGGAGGGGGGCTCCCGTACATAAAACTGAAAAACTCAAACCTATTCCTGTGGGGTGTCTATGGATAGGTATTTTAAGAGTGCATTGAGGTTTCTAAAACCATTTTTTCTAAAAATATAACATATGTGATCTATACGCTTCCAAAGTGGTAAAATGGGCCCATGCCCCTCTCATTTTGAACTAAGAACGTTAAAATTTAGAAAAAATACATGATATCGATCTTAACAAATACTTTCAACGAAAATTGATTTGAACGAGATCGAACTAGTAGTTCATGAGATACCTAGCACATTTTCATCAACCGCAAATACAGCTTTGTCTTTCATACAAACACTATGAAAAACAAAGTAATTTTTTCTGTAAAAAAATATTATGATATTTTTGATAGGTAGGTAGACCCCGAATCCAATTAAGGGTGGCACGGAACCCTCAGTGCGCGGGTCTGACTCGCACTTGGCCGGTTTTTTTGAAACTACCTTCTTATGTCTTTTGACCGTAGGTACTTGCTAGACAGTTGGTTAGGTTCTATAAATATTTAGCAAATTAGTTGTGTCATCATCACAAATAGGTGCTTTTTATAAAGTCGAGTAAGTATTTCACAAGGTTACTCCATCTAGGTACTTATGTTCTATAAATACTAATATAGGTATAAGTATCCGCCTTTCTGGTAGTAATCAAAATTGGCATTGAGAGAGGATTGTAGTGGATTCAATAACCTACCGAATCGATTTATAATCATTCCTTCTTACATTTATTTAGCAATCCTTTAGCTGAAATGAATAATTTGAAAATCTTTGTTAGGAGGAAAGGAACTCAAAGCGTATTTCCACACGCATTTCATTACGAGTTAAACATTCAACTTATTGATGCAACATTCTTGAGAATGCCCGTTAAAGTACATTTATAGGCATTTTGTCTGTGTGATGTACTATATTATAAGTATTAAGCAAACTAATTACAAATTAAAGTTGTATTATGTTTAAGTCAAAAGTTGATGTTTACGCGACCTAATATTCATGGTTCTCATAATATCCTGAAACGGAGGATCATCTTCAAATTATCGTCTTCAAGTTTGTACGGATAATTTCCCTGGGGTATAAGTAGTTGTTGAGTTGCTTGCTACGTAATTACAATGCAAAACATTGTTACCTACAAGAGTAGTAATTATTATCATAGAGTACCTATAGGTAAACCGCGAAATTGAGACCTCGCCTGCGGGGTACAGGGGCGCGGGGGGAGAAATTTCGTCTCTTGTGTATCCACGCGCCGCCCGCCCGCCATTACAGTCCCCGCTCTCGTCTTTCCGCCCGCACCCCTGTACCCCGCACGCGAAGTCTCAATGAAGCGGTTTACCTATAATATTCTAAGTGTAACACTTAAACAGGTAATAAAATGTATAGGCAAAAAATATATATCGGTAATAATAAATTTCGAATTGATTTTTCAACAAAGAAAGAATTCTCCAAATGAATTTACTCACACATTGTAGAGCTTTGAACGAAGTTTAAGAAAAGCGGACTAGCTACTTTTTACAAGCAGCAAACAGACATTATCGATGCTTCCTCAATACAACTTTGTTTGTAAAGCGTATAGGAACAAAGTCATAACTTCGGTTTTCAATGAATCGGAATATACTGCACCTATTCATAAACAGTTCGCACGTTCTTAACGATATGACATGTGTGAATCTGCAAACAAGCGACCGCTGGCGTTCGAAATGTATGCACACGCCTGCACACGATCCTCTTAAAAACTATTTGAACATAAAAATATCCTCAGTAAACACGATGTTAAACTAAGCGAATTAGCAGTCGTATCCTTTTTTGACAGGGAAACTATATCAACAACTAAGTAGTAGTAGGTAGTATTAATGTGGAAAGAAAGTAGTAATATAATGTGGAAAAAAAAACTCCAGAAACCGAAATTCTATCATTTCAAAAACACGATCAATCCCTCCATAATATGTAGATGATGACGATGTTTCTTTCTATCAATCAAATGAATTGTCGAGTAATAATTGCCATTGTACATACATAATATGAACGCTTAGCTGCTCTGTATAATATAGCTGTAATGATTAATATAGCTGTAAGCATCTAGGATTCGGAATCTAGGAAGCGATTCTGTTAGAGATTCCAAGAAAGTAGTTGTGTTGCTCTTGTTATCAATCTGAATTTTCGCCTCGGCACGGACCATACACTGGCCCACTGACCGCAAATGAGATGCAAATAATTTCCATATTTGGTACAACACGCGAAAGTGTCAAAATTTTACTTTCCAGTTATGTTTAACACTCAGAAGTTTCAGATACTATTGTGACAGCAATAACACAACATCGTGGATTTCACTTACAACAAAATAGTAATTAGCATTTAAAAGTAATACTACATGCCCTGAATTTAGCGGATTTATTTTAAAACATTAAATTGTTGAAAAGCAAACGATAATAAGACGTCATGCTGCCTGAAAACTGTATAATCAACGACAATTAAATTGAATTATGAGTCGTGTAAGGAATGCGGAATTCCGTATCTTTCCTACCACAAAATGCGATGCTCTTTGCTTGATATCTGAACTTTTAATGTTTACCAAGGAATTTAACACTAGAGTGCGAAATAAAACTCTGAAATACATAAAAGGGCATTCGAAGATACCAATCAGTTTAAAAATTTCCCGATGCACGAAAAATAAACAGGTATAGGTAATTAGGTGTGGATGTAAACGCCATATCTATTCGCTGCGATACGCCCCTCCCACTTTAATGGCCCTTGACGACTCCGGTTACAAAAACAAGAGCGATAAGCGAACGCTAAGTGGCATGTGTGCGTAATTTATGTCGATGAGTTCCTCGAAACACAAGCTAGCTCGTTGTATTCAAGTAGAAACAGCTGCGTCTTTGTAATACTAACAATGTTTTGCTCAAGTTACCGGATCGATTTAATTTCGACAGTTTACATTCAAACTCTAAGGTATAGGAAATAAAGCACATTTTTGCTTGACATCAAATTACCCGCCAAAATGTCTGAGTTAAAAAAATAATTAAAAAAAATATTTCTATGGCGGGCGGTCTGCTGTTGCTAATCATGCCTTCCTTGTTTATCTCGCAGTGCTCTGTATCATTCTGACGCTACTTGCGTACGCGGGAACCGTTGACTGCGGCGGGAATTCGATAACACAGAAAAGCGAACATATTATGTCTTGTCCGCAGTTCCGGTTTTTTGACAGCAGACATAATATGTCTGCGCCGCAGGCGAATAGATATGCTTTGAATTTCCGTGTAATTAAAATACTGCCCTTTTGATCTTTGCGTTACTTTTGTCGGTCGGATTCTTAACACTTCACAAAAGTTGAATAAAATCTGTCGGTTCATCGACACACCTTGAACCGCAATTTACACGGATATGACTCGCAAAATCGAGAGTGAAGAAAAAGCTATTGACATTATTGCTGTTCCTTTATATCTTAATGGAATACACAAGTACAATTAAGGGGAAATTATAGTCGAAAACTCGATTCTGACGAGAGTTGAAGATAAATAGGCACTTTATTATGTATTGAAAAATGTCATGGTTTTACAGTCGGCTTTCCGTCTTTCGTCTTGATAATTTATAGTCTCATAAATGATTCTCAACAATCTTTGCCTGCTTCGATTATCATGAAATGGTCGTTTAATTGACTTACAGAATAGTTTCATTTAAAAAGATGTATGTAATGTAATCCAATGGTTGACGACGATATCCATATATTTTTTACGGCAATTATAAAATAACTAAGATGTTCTTATTATACAATTCAAGTTCATGCGATATTTGCAGTTTTTGAACTTTATAACACACAGTAGAATCGAAACAGTTCGCAAAAATTACATTATCACAGTTCGATTTCACAAATGAATTAGTTTTATATCAATTCACCTATTTGGGTATTTTTTTTTGGATTGTTTCATCTTTAGAGTTTTATCCTTAATTATTTCTGAGCATAAGAGTCAGTAAATGAAGTCCAATATTTCTTTATTAGTGCTGATTACGTGACGTGTGTTTTACTTTCTCAAAAGAGACGCATAGCTTATTAGTTGGGAATAATAATGTGGAATAATAGTTTATTATAAGGGAATAAAACAATTTATAAGTTGCTAATGGGAAATTTATATGTATGTTCAGAATAAATACAATAATGCATGTAAGTAATAGGCATCCATTACCCATCTTATTGGCAGCTGCAATTGGAAAACTACATAGATGTGATACTTAGCAAGTTTATTTGAATAATGGTAACATAATTGCAAATAAATTTTATTTAATTTACATCCGGTTGTCAAGGGATTGTAGTAACTAACTGTTTAGTTGTTCATCGACTAAAAACTTAAGTATTAACTTTTGTGTTTTGTTGTTCTAGTTGAATCAAAATGGATTTGGAGTTTCGGAACCTTAGATACACAGTGTCTAGCCCCATAACAAAAGGTATGTATCTCTTGACACTTTTAAAATATTTTTTCCTTTATTATTGACATCAACTTTGAATAAACTAAACGGAAGAATATCAATACCATGTTAGTAACGTAATAGCTGCTTAGAATGTGCTAATAAAAGAAGAATTAGGACTATTCTTCTTGGTGCATAATATGCTCCAAACAAAGGCCATCTCTCTTGTATGTACGAATACTTATATAAAGTAATAATAAAAAGTGTTCTAACACTTTTACTTCATTTCCGCCTACATGTTCTGGCGCAATAATGGTTTTAAAAGTACTTGCGGTACTCGCTTTCGGAAATTGAGGCAATTTATTTATCATCAATTCTTATTTTTGTTGCATTTCGTACGATGATTTCGTTTTAGAGATTTCTTACGAATAGTTGACTCTGCGGAATAGTGGAGATATTATAGCGGAAACAGATTGCAATCTTGCAATCGCAATCTTTAGAAGGAGATATAGGATTGAGTGTGAACATGCATCTAGTATTCGAGATGATACAAGTGCGTTTTCATATCTTATTTATGAAGTCGTATGAAACACCGCACATGTGTTGTCGTTGCAAATTTGATTAGGTGCAGCATTGCATAGGCAAACAAATATGTGCAGATTCTTAATATGAGGTTTTTGCATATTTATCTTACAAAGCGAAACAATGATGAGTTTTATTGTTACTTAGTTTTTAATGACGTTGATTCTAATCTCGATGAGATGATTCATATCACACCGGATAAGCGGTACTTACGAGTAGTTTTAGGTACTCGTATAGCTGACAAGTTGCCAGGTGTTTGATGAATTGCAGTAGAATAAGTATTTACAGCCGTTAACACAAGAATGATACGTAACAGCATTCTAAAGAAAAGCTATACCGAATGACGAATAATCGTGCATCAATCAGAAAATGGTAACGGTAAAAATAAATGATGACGATTTAGCAGTGGTAGGATGGTAGTATGGATGAATCAGTTTCAATTAACATTAATTGAATAATTTTAAATTTATAAAATATCTAGATTTTTCAGCCATTGTTAATTAACATGAGGATATAATTTTGTATTATGTTGTACTAATTAAATTAGCAAGCCTTTTTGGGAAGACACTGGCTTCCATATCACAGTTTAAACTACTTACTTTGGCAGCCAGGGTTTCATACATTTCATGTAAAATTGAGTTGGTGCAAATAAAGAATTTATTTATTTAATAAGTACTACAGCTAGGCTACACTCATTTAAATTAAATCAAAATAAGTGAGAAATTCGGTTTCAGCAGAAAATATATAGTAAGCTTTAGCTGCTGAAAGCGAATTTCTAGTAAAAGCACGAAAGATAATAATATGATAGTAGAAACGCTTTATCTTTTCGATTCAAAACGGTAATCTATTATCACTTAGCGTAGTTAGTGCTAACTTGGAAATGTTGACTTGACCTTATGCGAGCTAGTGTTGTACACTTGCCACATTCTTAAGACATTGCACTGATCGAAGCGAGTTGCTTAATGATTGAAGATGTGTCTGCAGATTGCTGTGATCTAAAAAAATATGATTAATACCTGCTTAAATGACCAAAAAATAAACTTAAATACAAATTACATTAAGAACTCTTACACGTTATTATACCTTGCTAAAATAGCCACTTTTTGTTAGTAAGAAAGTTTGGGAAAAATCATTGGCAAACATGTACGAGTAAATCAATTATTACGATGACTGTTTCATATATTTTTTCAATGATAGTTCTTGCTGGCCTAAAATCTACCCCATAAGAAATCAGTACCATCTATTTCTTGTTTTGTGTTGCGTTGCGTTACATGTAATCAAGTACCATTGTAGGTTGATATCACTACCAAAAGCTGTAATTTTTTTTTGGGAAGGTTAGACAGACTCTAGTTGCCACGTGTAAATAGTAAACACTTCACTGTACTTGTTGAGAACAACATAAACAATAACATAGTTTTGTGCCAAGGCCGTTATTTTTTTACTTTAAAAAGTTATTTTTTTATTGTCTATGCCTCCGCTGCCGGGTTCCCTCTCTCTGTTCGATTTACTGCGGTGCGTGCGGGTCGGTGCCGGTCAATATCTGTTGAATCACCTAAATTTGTGCGAAATAGACATTGTAACTTATGTATTACACGTTATTTACGTTGTGAGCTATCATAAAAGTGTGAATTGTAGTGCTAGCAAAGTACCTATGCAATAAATGACAGTGTTGGTGTTGTGCAAAAGAAGTTCTTTCATTTCATCTGCCTGCAGCCCTACACGCCCCCTGGCATTCATCACACACACTTTAATGGACATCCCGTCCAGTACTTATTCTCGAACTTCAAGCAACTGAAACAAAACAAAAGCCATTGGCCTTGATTACAACACCAACACTCTGGCGCTTCCATTTACCAGAACGATCTTCAACTCATAACCTTCTCTATTCTAACCGAATAAAATACAAAACGCATTGCAGAACGTGTGGTTGTTTCGAAAATTGATCATGGCACTGATAAAGAAATATTCAAAGCAATAAATTATCTGACAGTAACGAAATTACTATTGCAAATGCAATGTTTATTGCAGATTCATTTTCACCAAAGCAAGTAGCAAAAAAATGGTAAAATTTATGTGACCGAACCGAACTAACTTGTTACTCTGAGTACTATAAGAAAAATTAAGACTCAATTTTCCGAAGTAACCCTTACTTATTATTACAATCAACTTAATCAAAAATGTATGGATATATACCAAATATCAAGTGCCCAAACATCTACTTACAAATTTACTTTTTAAGAGGGCTTTGCTTTTGGGACACTGAGAATATAATCACTTTACAGGGACGAACTCTCTGACCCGTCACCGTCACATTGACATGAAATTCCTCTATGTGTCCCATATTATGTATATTTAAAATATGTGTATGTTTATATATATTTATTTATTATGTTATATTTGTTTATAAGTAATAAGCAGTATATAAGTTTATCATTGCATTGTAGTCCTATTTATCGCTTTACTATTCATTTTTGTTGTCTCTATAACTTTATTTGCACCGCCTGTATTTTCTCTGATCAGACCTTTGACTGGTAGAGAATGCTTTCGGCATTTAGTCCGCTATATATACAATATTATGTGTGCATGAAGTTTGAAATAAATAAATATCACAATAAAGCTTTCTTAGCTTACTTACTCTAGGCTACTTTGTTTTCAAACTAAGCCTCAGCACGCAATCTGATAAGTGTCTGACGGATGTCGTGAGCGATCGTAGCTCGTGACCACAAAACACCATAAGCATTCGGTGACCTAAATACTTCTGTTATCATGCAGAGCAGCCTTAGCAACAGTTTAGCTTCGTTAGCTGAATGGAATAGTTAGGATACCGGATATACGGATGAGACCTTTTTCGAATTGGTTCGCGACATACTCCCCAGCAGAGCCACCACTTTAGAAAAAGATAATTTATATACTAAAAAGCCTGTCCGTTCTTTGATTTGTCTCTTTGGTGTTCAAGTGCAATTAATTAATTATGCGTTTAATAAAAAAATAAATTTCCGATTGCAGCATAAAGTCCGGCGGCCTTGGTACGGAAAGATAACAGTATCTTCCCGCTAATATTATTCATAATGTTATGACAAAGTTAGGATGTAATGTTTATGCCTACTTACATTACATACATTCTATTGTTATAGCTTTTTGTACGATCAAACAACTCGCGTGAGATATTATGGCCTGTAATAAAGCTGCCGTTTCCCGTTAGAAAAATTAGCATTAGCGAAATAAAGAGTTTGTGGTTTTTTATGGAACTTTTTTGAAAATGTTGTAAATGGATTTACATAAAAACATCTAAGGGATATTTTGGACAGTGAAAGATTTACGGCACATACGATTTACTTTTACTCCTAACTTTATAGTTGGTGAGATCGGAGTGTACTAGAACTGGCAAAAAACGGCATAGTTATGTTTTCTCTGTAAAATTAATTATTTTTTAATCCCAAAAGCACAATTAAGTATTACATTTGTAATGTATAAATTGTATTGAATAATGACATTTATCCCGACTGACAGTGACCCACATACCTTTAATTATAATTATCTACTATATCAGAGCATAGATCAAGACTGGACGATAATTGCATGAACTTGCATTAAGCTACTGATAATGTGTCTACGAATCTAGAATTCTAGACTAATGTGTTCTTTAACTCCGGGTGCGACTCATTTTGTTATTATAGAAATTTTATTGGTTTGGAACTCTACCTCATTTTCTTAGAAAATTAATTTTATGTGAAAGACTTTCCTAATCACAGTTATTCTTAATCATTTGATGAAATCGAGTCCATCTAATTTGACTTCAAAGGTTTGAAAGTCATTAGAATTTAAGTCAATGCTCGTGGCTTTTGTAGTGGCATGTAATAAAAAAAGTAGTACTCGTATAGGCAAGTTTTTTAAACTCAAAGCCCGCGGGAAATCGCTGAATTTCCATGGCTCATAACATAATACTTAGCTTAAATAGGTAGTTATTCAATTAGTCATATTCTCGTTTATTTATGAAATATAACTGACATTCATTTTCCTGTAAATGAAATAAAGCAGATGATGTCAGCAGTAGTACTGTTATTAAATTACTTTGCATTAAATAAAATGGACATTAAATGGATTTACAAATGATAGGTGCCTTATACATTGACAGGCAAGCTGTATTCGCCAGATCAACTAATACTATTTGTATACACTGATTTATGGTAGAATATCAGTTAAGGTGCAGGATTATTCTTGAAGTTGTATATTTTTAGTAAAAAAACACAAAAAATAAACATCCTCTTTACTTTGATCATGATTGAAAGGTCAATTCAGCTACGAATAACCAGAAAAGAGCGTGTATTAATTACATATCGTAAGATTTTTTGTGTTGAATCTTACAAGATACGTACCTACTGCACTGCACTCTATGAAAGCAGTATCACGTGACATTACTCACTTAACATGCTTATTTACTTTATAAAAATAAATAAAATTTGCTGCCTCTTTTCTGCTACCCCTAAAAAGTAATGGATCTCATTCTCTAGAATTATTTCAGTTTTACTAGATATTCCCATTAATTACAACATCTCTAGGTTATCGTGACATTGCGGGAAATCCTTGTGTTGTTTATTGTTTGAAAAGTGTGATGACTCCGTGACCCAGATAGAGCCTGGTGGTACTAATTAATTTAGCACTAACACTTAGCAAATAGATTTTATCAGTTTTCCTTTTCCATCAATCATGTAACTGTCAAAGTGTATCGGACAAAGTGGACGCGTATCGAGAAATATTACGCGCAATGATTTATACATTGTCATAATCGACTCGTCGAAGGAGAACTTGTCCTTACGATTTACGAAAATATAATCTCAGCTTTGGTTTACCTTTTTAAGAACAGTTAAAGTACCTAACATACTAGGTTTTGAAAATCCTTTCTAATGGAAGAATAAGAATCTGGAAAATGTTCCGCCAGAAAAACATTTTTTTTACTCGTGAATCTGTGTCAAATCAACAAGTCCAAAGAGCTAACGTGGGTAATGAATGTATGCAGATTATGTGCATTTAAAACGGCCATTGAAAGTGAAATGGTGAAACATGTTGCAAAGACTTTTGTTCAAACATTTACACTTTTACTTGTACACACCTATGCTGTTTCAACTATGCTTAGTCACTGTTTATTTTTATAAATAAATCTTATTCATTCATTGTTGTAACCGTTTTTCAAGTAGGTAGACCGTCAAAAAATAGTAAACCTAAATAAAGTATCTATTTCTTTGAATTTACAGTGCGCCTATTTAACGTTTAGCGAAACATATGATCTGTAGCGAACGAACCAACGAATAGTATAGATAGTGCCTTCGTGGATACGAAGGCACGCGTGTGACATTCGTTCTAATCGTTTTTAGTACATGTGTGCAAACTT